>BMAW01098469.1:38992-98598 GCA_019974015.1 Nephila pilipes | reverse complement strand
GAAACTTTAATTGCTAAGTAAAAGTATACGTAAAAATACAATATTCGCATATTACGAATGTTGCTTGCTAATTGAGGCGCAGTTATTTAAGTCGCAACAAAGTAAAATTTTTATAGATGATTAATTTCCGTCTGTCATACATTTTCATCGTGATAAGTATGCAGTTAGATTACGTTTATGCATTGAAGTTCTCTGTTTAAATGCTTCCTCCAGAAAACTATTTTAAATCAGTAAAGAGATACATTCATTCAAGGACCTTTTATGTGGTAATAAATCTCAGAGCGTTTTATTCGCATCGCATGAACGTACTTAACATGGTTATTTGCCTCTAAATATATATTTACACGATTTTAGTTGAAACTTTAATACATTTTATGTCCTGATAGGAAACGGATATTAAATTTAAAGACAGAATTATTAATTGAAAACTTTTGTATTTTCATCCAATCAGGTTGAACAGCATTTAATTATCAAGTTTTCACATAATGTTAAGATTCTTTTGTCTGTATTGATGTACTTTAATGTTAATCGTAAAATGTGGAAAAATATATACATCTTCTTAGACTCATTTATTAAAGGTTATGAAATAATGAATATATTGTAAATGTTATAGTTTTATATGTTTAAGGATAATACTAAATTTAAAAAAATATGCAAATTTGTGCCAATATTGCATTTGATTTCGAAGCTAAATTTACCTTGTAGGCACTCGATAAATTTCATATTACATTAAATGGAAAATTTGTTAATAACGGCCAAACTCAGAAGTAAATCATTCAGTTGATCTGAAATTTTAATCGTTAGTTTTACTGCGTATGTTCAATTCGTTACTTTAACAAATTTTGTCGCAATCGGACAAATTCTTGTTGTAGGTTTCTTTTGATATGGAGTGTTTTTCGTAAAATGTCTTAACATTGACAGCTTTTTTCACGTTTCAGTTAAGTAAGAAAAATTTCTGCTTTCCCCGAATTTCGAAACTTATGGAAAATATATAATAAAAGCAAAAATTCATGAAGGAATTTTCATTTATTAGAAAACCATGAGTATATAAATAGTGAAGTATCGGATACCTATTGAATATTTTTGAGCACTGTAACTATTTCAATCTTTCGAGTTATTTTTTATAACCCTAATGACTTTTCTTTTGAAAAAACCTTATATAGATTATTTGTTGTCCCTCTTAATTGTTATTCGTTGAAAGCATCAAGCTATTTTGGAACAGCAACATACAATATTTTTAAAAATATGCCATTTTTTTTTTTTTTTTTTTTTTTGCTTTTAAGCCATTTTTATCAAATCATTTCTTGTACTTTTTGATATCTAAATGCCTTTCAGTTTTCCTTTAATTGTTTTGTTAAATATGTCTGAGAGGTATTATTTATGTTTTTTATTTAAATGATTTGGAGCGAAAGGGTAAATTCCAGTATTACTCAAGTGTATGGGTAAAAATTTAATTTTAAAAAAAAAGGATAAAAGTTTAGTTTTCGCTGAACGAATGAATTTATCCTCTTTCGAGGAACTATTCTAAAAAATAATGCTTTTTGTATAAATCTTATTCCATATTATTGCTACATGCTGCATAAATTTCTTTTCTTTATATTTTTAATATAAATTGTAATTAATTATTTTATTTTTCATATCCAATTACAACATATGAATTAAAATATTTATATCACATTATAATAATAATTTATATTTATAATTAAGAGTTATAAACAGTTAAGATAATTATATCTATAAATATAAAAAATAAATATATGTATTTTAGTTTCAATAATTACAGATCATAATTATTTATGATTATGTAATATAATATGTATAATTGTAAATAGATATTTATAATTTTTCTGATTACCCATAATTATAAATCCTATGATCATATTATAAATCATAATTATAAATCAAATCTTTATGATCTTACATAATTACAAATAATTATAACTCTAAATAATTTGAATCAAAAA
The DNA here is from genome assembly GCA_019974015.1 of Nephila pilipes. Lineage (NCBI taxonomy): Eukaryota > Metazoa > Arthropoda > Arachnida > Araneae > Nephilidae > Nephila > Nephila pilipes. The sequence continues at coordinate 96,634 of BMAW01098469.1, read as the reverse complement.
TAAAGTAATTAATAATAATTATTTTTGTAATTATTTATGTTTAAATATTGCTACTGTTTTCATTTATTATTATTACCCTAACAATCTCATTTGATTAAAATTAAATTTTCCATTTTCTTCATCAGAACCGATTGCATTTTTATTTATTGTTCATATATTTCTATCATCACTTCCTACGTATCACCACTTTTGCGACCTATTTTTTAATTTGGTATGTTTTTCAACCAGATGCACTTAAACCTAAAACTGTAATGTAATTTATCCTACTGAAAATGCTGACCAATATTTAAGTCTAAAGAACTTATCTCCATAAAATAACGTTTGACTTGCGTTGACTGTAATCAAAGACTGCAGAATGGACTTTGCTTTTAAGGATGAATTACTTCACTGCGTGTGTTTATGTGAGGAAAGAACATTCCGTCACCTTCGAAACTACGTCATCGCTCCGATCTTTAATGTTTCATGTTTGTGTTTCCAATGAAACACCTGAACTCAGCCAGAGTCTAGACGCGTGGCTGGAAAAGTAGTTGATTGCAAATTGATAGAGAGGAAATTTTACCACAGTTTCCATTTCAAATGTTTACTTTTGGTGTAATTAACATTCTCGCTAAACCGTCCCTTCCTTTAACGTCATTTCATTAATTTTTAGTCGTTTTTTTTTCTCATGACTTTATCTCTTTAAAAACATGTCTACTTTCCATTACTACTTTATCTCATGTTTGTATTTAAGAAATTAGATTTTTGAAATGTGTGGTTTGGTTGCAGAATCATTTCTATTGTGATTAATTTTTCAGATGAGTCTTTTTTTGTAATTAAATTTTTATTTTTATTTTTTTGGAAATGTATAATTTCTAATTTGTATTATAATTTCACGATTTTTTTTTCTGAAATGCAATAGAAACTACTTTAAGACGAGAAATAAAAATAAATTAAACTAAAATTAAATGGAAAATTAATTTTATGTGCTCTAGATTTTTTTTAATATTCTGTATTGAAAAGTACTCTAAACTTTGGATAGTAATAACTTTATTTAAATTTAAAATTGGCTAACATACTCAAAACTGCTTTTAAATATGATGTCAAAGAATGATGTTATGATATTATATTTTTTATTGAACACTCCAAAAGTTTTCATTAAGAACAGAAATTTAAATACATTGAGGTTTCGTAATTGAACTTTTAAATGCATATATTATTTTCAGTTACCGTGAATTTTCTCGTATTTTGTGATATAAAGTGATAAATGAAAAACCTTCATATTATTAGATGAGAACATTTGGTTCTTGGATCATGTATTTGGATTTTAATCACATTGAAAATTAGCATCTGGAATTATGATATTTGCTATTCGTTGAATTGAAAAGTTTTCAAAGTACTGGACATGATGTGGAAATAATTCTGAAATTCCTTGATTAGAGTTTGCACTTACAAATAATCCCTCATAACATTAGTTTCATCGTACAAAAGGTAATTGATCTATAATAATGAAATATCGGAAACTGATTTTTTTAGACTTTTTACTTTTGTAGTAATTTACTTTTTGGAATTTAATTGAGTGTTTTTATTACAATAACATCATGTAAGATTTAAACTAATAAAAACGGGTTTTATAATGACTTTATTTTCATTAATTTATAAAATTTACACAATTATTTTTATTGATTTAGTTTTACTTCAGTGTGGCTCCTAGTAATTTTTATCTAATATCTTAACTTGAGTGATGGATCGTTAAACATTTCAAAGAATAGGTTAAAAAAAGAAATAAGACATCATAACAAGTACTGGATCAAATATATTTTAATGTACTTTTTTTCTTTTCAACTGAAAAGACGGTAAAATTTAATATTTAAAAATTAAACTGCAAAGAAAATTTAGTTAAAAGGTCAATCACTCTCAATGTTTCTTTTTCAAATACTAACAGTTTTTGGGCTGTAGATAAAATAGTTAACTGAATGGAATGGAAAGCATTTCCTTCCAATTTGTTCATTACTCTGTTACGAAAAAAAGCAATGGCTACAAGATATTTTGAGTAATTTCTTGTGTGACACAAAATAGACAGTCGAGCTATGACATTATGAGAACCATGCAATTTGCATTAAACACAATTCCAGTGAATCATGGGAAATAATGATAAAACTGTTGGTTGGAAAATATTTAGGGTGGTTCAGACTATCTGTTTTTACAGCACCTGCTTTTTAATGGGTAAATCATGCTATTTAACTGACGTTGAAAAAGTATGACGATTGGGTGCTGAGAACTATACGGCAGCATTTTCCAAATGGCAGTTTTCATGTGTTCGTGCAGTGCCGAGGTAACATATACTGTTTCAAACATGAGATGACGCTTCCCTGCAAGGGGTTTCGTATGAGGAAAAGAGAAATTTACCAATATGTCACCAGTCAGTCAAGAAAATACTAAGCAATGACCCCTTAAACTTGGCAACGTATTTGGTGACAATTTTGATGACTTGGCAAGAAACTAGGTGACTTTGGTAAAAAATAGCTCCCGAAAGTGCTGGAACTTGGCAAAATATCGATTGGAAATAAGGTTACAGACTTTGCTTCAATTTTCCCAATGATACCATACCAGGCTGGAAGAGGTATAAATATGCCGAGAGCCTGAGAGTAGTTCTTTTTAATCTGACTTTCAAGTGCTTATTAATATTGTGGATATTTGTGCGTAGTGAGAACTAGTAAGCTGATGAGCTTAAAGTTTTTGTTTCAATTTTGACTGTCATTATAAGACTGTCTTTGTTCCTTTATCTGTATCACCGATTTGTAGAGGTGCTATGTTCCTGTTTGCAATGTTATTGCCCAAGCTCTACTACCTGTGTGTCATCTTGTCAAGAATATTCGTGAATAAAGTGTCATACGCCATTATCTTCAGTGTTGGAATGATTTCACTCCCATACAACCAGAGATTTTCGTAACAATATGGAAGAACCGAGAAAGAGGGGATGTATGGGCATGCAAACTGTGGGTCATCATGGGTCGTTAATGGTTGAGTTTAGCGTCACTCTTAACGCCTGGTTAAGAAGGTTTCATCTCGTTACCGTCTATTCATTAACCACTCAAGTGATTCACCAATGCACCAGAACGCTACTGAGGACAATTGTAAAACAATTCTTTTGCATGTGGGGAGGAGAAAAAAGAAACTTCGTACATTTGCTTTGCAGAACTAACATTGTAGTTATGCTAGGACTGTGGAAACAAATTGCTTTATCTCAGAAACCTCATTCTATACTTCATCGTTCCAATGAGATCTGACGAATGAGACCATAGGAAGGAAAATATTAGGAGTTATTTTAGAAATGATGGATTCTCTTAACAGGATATATCCCATTCTATATAGAAAAAATATTCGTGCAGGGTTCGAGGAGCATGAGAAAGAGTTAAGTTATCCCCGTATCCTTTCCATTTTCCGGATACAAATTATGTCGAAAACCTGTGAAAAAATCTGAATGAGTATATTGGAAATCAAAGCCCTCTAATCCAAAATATGTGCAACTTTTCTGTTTTCATGGCCAAAGAATTTTTGCCACCAACTTCCCTAGCACTCATTCAGTTCATACCTATCAACCTTGAGGATGCCGTTCTGAATCTTACAGTAGGTGGTTAAAACACCGTCACCTGACCCTGATTGAACCAATCAGATTCATTACAACTTTTAACCCTTTTGCTTGGATATTTTCCGCTGTTACCCAATTTGCTTATAAACTTTGGTACTCATACCAGAAGTTTAAGGTCTCAAGTGTTAAAAATTGAAATGTTATGGTAAATATAACATAATTCCTTATGCTACGGCTTACATTTTAGCCTCGATTTTAATGAATAACGTGATCAGTATCTTCAGTATGATGATTATTGAAACGAAGAAATGTTTTAAATCATATATACATCAGCTTATGTTCTTAAAATTTATTTTTGCTATACTTAAAGTACGGGCAACATGATTTAGTAAATTAGATTCTTTTATATACACATATCACCTTACGCTTTTAAATTTTGTTAAATGGTATTATTTTGAATATTTAAGCATGCAATCCTTAATATAATGATCAGTGTTGTCTAAAAATCAAGAAAATAAGTGCTGTTTATTGTACAGCTTGTTTCAAGTAAAGATGGATCAGATGAAATTGAATGTTATGATATAAATAAAGTATTTATATTTTAAAAAAGGTTATTTGAAGTTTTAAGAAATAAAAATGAGACATAAATTTTATTTTTAAAGTACAAAATAAAATGCAAAAATTTGAGTACAAATGATTGCCTTTATTATTTTATCTCCCAAGAGCCAATCGATGTTGCACTAAACTTATTTTCCAACAAATTTTTCCGTAAAATTACCTTAATTAAGAAATAAATTTATTCCTTTGAATATTCATTCAAAATCTATTGTCGTAAAACGAGTTTTCATCAGGAAATTAAAGTCTGCAGAATAGAATAAAAGTTGTGGCTAAATTAAGAAACATGAATTAGCATTACAAAAAAAATTGGCAATCTAGACTTCGAATGATTGAATAATCTCGCGTACTTATATAGAACGATATTGTGTTTACTTATACAGAAAAATTAATTTTTTTGATAATGATTAAAGTGTTATTTATATGTTTTTAATATAAGAAACATTTTTAAGCAATATTTATTTATTTACAGAATTAAAATATTGCGTAAAGTTAAAAAAAAGGCTGTAATTAAAACTGAGATGATTGACCAATATAGCATATACATATGTAAATGCATATTACTTTTAACAAAAGATTTTTCAAGATTATTCATTCCAAGATTTGTTATGAACTTTATATATATATCTATATCACGTTTTTCCTTATTTCTTTATATAAGAGTAAAAAAAGACCGTGTAACGAATTTTGAAAGAATCTCCGTCCTAAACCTTTTTTAATTTTAATTTTCACAGTGTAACCAGCAGACCGTCGATTTATGTCCACAAATGTGTGAGTGGTGTGGTCTACGGCATACCTTATTCAATTATTTTCATTTGAGTTCGTCTCATAAGTAAATGAAAGTGGATGCTTTGATTTCGAAATTCAGTCTTTTACTCTACATAAAAATCTCGATTTCTTATTTAAATATCGATTACTGGAAAGTTCACGAATTTAAACTTAAGCCCATTATCACGACTTGTGGATTTCGATAAAAAAAACTATCAGGACAAATAGATCTATCAAGGCAATTCTTATTTTTTCGGTTTTCCCCAGTGCTTCCTTTCAAAGGTGCGGAAATAAAAGGGGTAGTGAAGGTTCTTTCACATTCACTGAACTGTTTGAGAAGCAAAATAAATATTCAGGGAAGGAGAAGCTCTTTTCACACACCACTCATTGCATTTGTTGAGAGAAAAGGAAGTTAAAGAAGGAAATGAATTCCTGATTTAAGGAAGGAAAGCAATTTGTTTTCTTGATGACTGCTTCGGCTATTTAAGAAAAAAACTCTTTTAGAATCATTTCAAATGGCAGAAGGTACGATGTGATTAACATACTATAATTGAATTAATACTAATTAAATAATTTTTGTATTTACTTAGAGTAAATTCGCGTTTAGGTCAATGAGTTATTTTAAATAAAACTACTCAACAGCCCTTCCCCATCTAGTATGAAATACATTTTTTCTTCAATCTTTTTCTAGTGAAACTTAAAATAGACTTCAGAAATTTCGCACCCCATAAAAAGTTTAAGATGTTTCAAAAATATTTTATAATTTACATTTTTCATATTTTTTCCCAAATTTTCTTTCACATCAAAATAATAATAAAATGGTTACTATACAAGTTTTGATTTTTTATTTCGATGCATTAAACAGTTTAGAAACTTAAAATTAATGATAAACATATTACACTATTGTATTATACCTGGGAAAAGAAATAAGCATCAGTACATATTAAACCTTATGGTGTCAATTGTTTTGTTTGTTTGCAAGCAATTCAATAACGTCAACATAGAACAATGTTATCATGGACGCTACAATGATTGGTGATTATTGTTGGATTCGGTTTCGGATTAATATTTAAATAGCATTGCAAAAATATGAGTTCAGCATTATTTTTTGCCCAATCAAATTGATTTTAGGCTTTGTGTACATTAAAATGATAGATTTTTTTCCGCATTAATTTTTACTTACAATTGTTTTTTTTTACTTGTATCATGTATACAATTTTATAATCTGTTTATAAATATTATTTATTATTATATTTATGTAAATCACTGTATATCTAAAAAATGTAATTATGTAGATATTCTCTGATTCCTTCATTGAAATCAGCACTTTGAAATTAATTAATTACGCACACAGATATTAAGCAGATGCAGGAATAAAAGGAATTTTTAAGCAGTGTTAATCTTGAATTTATACGTGGATTTCATTATTTTTCAAAATTAAATATTTCAATCTAATTTTCAGAACATTTTTAGTTCCCTTTTGTAAATGTTTGTCAAAAATATAAAAATTTTATTTTGAGGAAAGGAATTAATTTTTAATGTGATATACGTTAATCTAAGAGGATCCATCGCTGTAATTTAGTCACTTAATTTATACAATGTTTGCCTATTCTAGAATTTTATTTTTAATGTTTTTTATATTTTTTATTACTATTTTTCTGAATAACTCTATTTTTTGCTATTGTGTTTTCTGTATTTTCACGTGCAAGTCTTGTACTTCACTTAAATTTCATCTTGCATAAAAAAAATCCACAGGATCCATAACTTTGAAGATTTAATGAGTATTTATATACTGACATTTTATACAATAAACAAATTATAATTTTAAAGTTTGATATTAATAAATTTCGTAAATTTTAAGATGCCTATTTTGTTTACAGGAATTATGATATACTCTAAATTTGTTAGGAGTTATTACAAGAAGAATGTTATGTTCAATGTATAGGAAACCTGTCTAATTTCATAATGTATAAAATATCAGCACAATGGTTGAAGTCGATTTTTAGAAAAGTGTATCAGAATAATTTATTTGAGAAAAACTTGAATTCAAATACATATTTCTATGTTATGTTACTCTTATTTGTTTGCAATCTTAAAGGTCAAATTTCCCGACCATACTATTTATCAAATGTTCTATTTATCAAGTGTGCCAAACGGTTGTTTTCCAGTATATTAGTTCTGCCAAGCATATTATTCTAGCTTTGTTATAGGTTTCAATATTGAATTACTTTCAGTTTATATTTTCCAAAATCCTATCACTTTTAGAATATATGTTTCTGTATTTTATTACAATCAGAATATGTTATCACATATATTTCAGCACTTTTTTAACAAACTACATTACCATATTATTTTTGAATTATGCTCTACTAAATCAGTTTTGGTTTATATTCTAATACATTTTTAATGGTGGATTACTCTCCACTAACAAAACTTTTTTTATATATATAAACAATTTCCACATCCAAATCACTCAATTTGCGTTCAAAAAATGTTGTAAAATAAACATTATAAGTAGTGTGAAAATTAATCGTTTTTTGTGTGGAATAAGTTACTGACGGATAAGGTTCCACACATGTAATACTTATCATATTACGTGAGCATGTAATACTTATCAAATTACTTATTATGTTATGTCAAAAAGGGACCATTCCTTATTCTCATAAGTAATTGATCTATCTAATTTACGAAGTACTCTCTGTTTTTTCACAAACAAATTTAAAAAAAAACAATTTAAAGTATTTTTAATGTTTCAGTGGTTTTTTTTCGTTATTCTCAATTGTTTAACTGTCTTCAATATAATTATCTTTATCAGAAACGTTACAAACGCTAAAACTTGCTTATCTTTTGAAATATAAATAAATCAGTGATTATATGAGAATAATAAAGATTAATTTTCGTTTCAACGAGTAATTTTTTTACTTTTGTTCTATGCTCTGTTACTTCAGATTATAGGAGGGATGTTTGGAGACACTTAAAGTAATCTTTTAAATGTCACATAAAAACCTTGATAAATGTCAAAAGAGCAAAGCAGAAAGAGGGAGAGTTTTGATCTCTTAAGAAAATCTTTTCTAACGACACTAAGTAAATATTTGCCCCTACAGAAACGAGAAAAAATACTCATAAAAAGTGTTCACATTCATTTTCTCTCTAAAAACAATAAGATACATTAAAATTATTACGTTTTTATTCCACATTTGCCATTCGAGGGTTAACTCTGACATTTTCAAACCGAGAAATTATATTTTAATTTTCAGAAAGCTAAAAAAACATTTAAAAGAACCCCAAAAAACGTTATCTGAAAGAACGAATTCATTTACAAAAGAAAGGAACATATTTAGGATGTGGTAAGATATTATTCTTAAATAATCAACATTTGAAGTAATTACAAGAATATGCAATCGAAATAAATAAAAGAGATAAACGTATTAATTAAAACGGTTAATGTTCCTTTCCAAATATGTTTGTATGGCTTTTAGTCATTATGAACCAAATCAAATGTATGATAAATTTATAAATGCTTTAGATGCGCTCATTACAAGTGATTGATAAATTTTCTTTTCGTTTATCTAAGCTTGAAGCTTGCATATTATTTGTAAAATTTATCAGTGAAGTAACAGAAAATTTTTCAGTTTCATTTTGATTATAGTATTTTCTTACCTAGGTAACATTTCATACTGAAAACTTTAAGTAAACGTAAATGTAAAAGTTTTTAATTTTTTCCATAATAATTTGAATCACCCGAGTCGAAATTAAAATTTATATTCTTACAAGAAAATAAAATAAATTGAAAGATAAATGAAAAAAGGACTCTAAAATATGTCAAACCTTTTCGACAATTTTTTTTATATGAAAATTTCCAAAATGATTTTGGAATTTTATTATTCTTATAAAATAGTAAAAGTAGCAAAATATTACTACAATACGGTTTTTGTTGTTGTATGAATTAACAGTCAAATAAAGAGGCTAATAGAAAAGGAAGCTTTATTTACAAATATTCAGAAAAAGACAAAGTAAAAGTAACAGAATTTAAACAGATAAACTACAGGAACAAAAACAGAGTCTGTACAGATTTCCAGCGCACAGGGAAAAAAATTAAGAAGAGATTAGCAAAGAACAGGAAAAAACACTGCACTCTTTCAAATTAGAACACAAGCAGATAGAAAGTCACTCGCAATTACAATAATAGTAGATTCAATAATGTTAAGCTCACAAGTTTACTAACTTGCAATGCAAAAAAAAAACTCCGAAGTAATATTATGCGCTATAAATCGAGTTTCTGTCATCTCAGCACTTTTGCAAACTTACAGCTGGACCTTCTAGGTGAGGTGTTCCATGGAAAATAACAAAAGAGAGAGGAAATCCAGAAACTCACTCTTAACAGATGTATCGAGAAAATTCCAGTGTTTCCTATAACCCTCATTTAGTTATCAAACTATTTTGATGCCAAGTCATAAAGTTTGTCGCCAAATCCAGGGGTGCTACTTAACTCTATCCTGGTATCCAATAAAGCCTTTGTAAATTCCTCTTTCCAACTGTAATAAGAATATTTCAAGTTCTTAACAATAAGAATAGAAAGTTGAAAATTATTTAAGGGTATTATTAAGCATTAAATTGTGCGTTTTATTTGTTGTATCATTGTGGGATCCCATACTTTATTGAGGAGTCTGCTGCTATAATCCTATAATTTGATTCTAAAAGTGCATGCTTCTCTTTTTGTGGTTTTTAAGAATAACTTTTTACCGATAACAAATTTATTAAATAATACCAACTACATACACTAGGCAGAAAAATAAATAAAGCAATAATTTCAGCATTTCCACTCCACACAGATGTATCGTGGTACATGCGAGTGACTTAATCAAACAGTGGAACATACTATTTTCAAACAATATAAAATAATCAATTTTTCATCTTTTGGTTCATTTTAAAAAAAACCTGTCTCGCATGATATATGAAAAAATAAGTTAACAGACCTCTAGAATATAAATAAGTGTTTACTTTACAGATATAATATTTCCTTTTTTGTGTTAACCCAAGGACGTTACGTAATAATTAGTTAAGTTTGAAATGTGGATCCACAGAACATGTCTCTCTTTCTCTGTTTATATATATATATATATATATATATATATATATATTTATACACATTTATAGCTTCTTTAGTTTTCATTTATTTGAGAATCTTCAATTCTAACGGTATAAAAGTCTACCTCTCATTTAGTACAGATAATATGTTTTTTTTTATTAATTTACAAATTGAATACGAGTATATTTTGAAAAATAAGTTTCACAATACTTTATGCGATAATAGAAAAAAAACTGTATATTGAGATATCTTAAGACATGTCTATGTCATTGATTTTAATAAATGTAAAGATGAAGAATATAGAATTTTTAATAAAACAAATCAGACCGTAATAAAACTGAAAGTCGAGCAGTTGATCGAACTTTCATAACCCCGCGAGAGTAGAGAAGAAACGATTTATATTCTGTGGTTAGTCAGGTTGAAACAGAAATAACAAATGTTGCTAATTCTAAAGCTAACCTATACTCACTATTTCTATGAAATCTGAAATTATGCTATCTAATCTAATATTTAACTTTATAACCGGCTATTCTATTATTTCTTTCAATAATTTAATAATTATTGAAAAAATGGCAACTATATGGGCAAGATCTGTTCTTTACAAAACCTGGTAAGGAGCATTTTTAAGAAAGTTTTTCATATACTTTTCCATAATGTATAAGAAATAAAAAAAAATGTTTGCTTCATTATGATTTTTTATTTTAAATTTACGATTTAAAAATTTCCTGATAATTTATAGGTATACAGCTTTAGTCTGAAATTACAAGTAATAAGAAAATCCGTAAATTTGCTATTTATAAACACATCCACTATTATTAAACGATTTTCAAATTTTCTACAAAAAAAAACTTTTTTTGTCTTGTTTTAGGTGTATAATTTTCCATTTCACAGAAAAACAAAATTTGCAATTCCCAAGTTTGTAAGCATGATATTTTTTTTTCTTCTTAAACTCATTTATTTCATGTTTGCTAACAAAGGGAGTAATTGTTTTTTTACGGAACACTCAATACATTTCCCCTTTCTGAAAAGTGTTACGTGCCACTCAAATAAACAAATTCAGTAAGAGATGAACAAAAAGTTTCTGAAAAATGGTATCAACATAATGTTTAAGCAATTATTTCATTAAAATTAGAATAGTAGTTTTCAAGTTAGTATATGTTAAAGCTAAAGTAATTAAATAGTTATTAAAATTAGAATTGAAATATTTTAATAGTCTCTACTTCACTGTGGTATTACAGACTAGATATATGGTATTCTTATTACCATATATAATTTCTTTCTCATTAAAAATGAAACTGTTGAAATTTTACAAAATTCTTAAATTTTATAGCTTCTACGCATATAAGCATAAAATGTGATAAAATTTAAATCTTTAGTTTTGTCAAACATTCGAAGAAAATAATTGAAATATTTTACGAAATTAAACAATTGTGTCATTATCAACACATGGATGTCTTAAATTTCAATTCAAATGTCAGCTTCTCTTTAAACTTGTATATTTGGTCTTATAACTGAACAACTCTAATTACTAGAAACCGCTGCCTTCTTCTCTGGAGTTAAAGAGTGTCGTTATTGCACTACGATCTGTCCTTCGAGAGAAATTCCAGAATCTATTATTTATCACGATTCTTTAATTTATTCTAATTTCATTTCCTCTTGCAATCCACTCTATCTCTTCTGAACGCAAATCAGATTCCAATGACGCTCTGAAGTCCAATAAAGTAAGAATAACTTCTCCGGCGTAGATTTTGGTTAACAATGTTGCGAGGCCTTTTTCCCCCACTCTCTACACAAAGTCTTCAAACGGAATAAAAGTTTGAAAGGAAGACTGAATGAAACGAAGATAACTTTTTTGAGAAAATTCTCCTTCAGCTGAGCATTATCACGAATAGTATCGAAATTTATGTTACTGTTCAGGAAAATCATTTGTAATTATTTCATTTAATTTAGTTCTAAGGGCTATCACTGTGTGAGTTATCGAAAATTTCACAAGTCATATTTCACTCGTGCTATTAAAAGTAACTATCTTTCTAAGGATTTAATATGTATCAAATCACAACAGGGTTGCCACTGAGGAATATCGTATTGAAGACAAAACTGACGGTAAACTCTGAAGTTGCCCCGAAGTATTTAACATGCCACTTTTTAGGTTTAGTTTTAGTTTAGTTTTTATTAACGTCGCGCTAGAAGCAACACGAAGGCTATTGGCGACGGACCTCGTAATTTTGAACCGGGAGGACTCAGGGCCCCGAACAGATTTAACGTGCATCAGCCCCGGCTACACGGCGGGTCTTTGGCGGCCAAGGATCGAACCCGAGACTGAACGAAAACCGCCGGCCGCGAGTCCACGACCTTGACCACTAGATTACCGCAGCCTGCCACTTTTTAGAATTAACAAAACTATTAACAACATTTAACATTAACACATGCAATGGCTAAAATAATGGTTAGTAAATGACAAACTGTGCATAGAACATGGCTACAAGGAAATTCTATAACTCTTTTGAGATGGCGTGCCTTCGCATAAGATTTTTCTTAGGGACAGAGGGTAGTCGGAAGGAGTAGTCTCACAGTACTAGGTTTTTGCGTCACTAATCCAAAGTCAGAAGAAAAAAAATCACGAGAAAAAAGTTTGAGTCCTAACATTGTAATTTTTGGTTTGATTTTAAATTGCTACTTAATCTGTCATTTATGTCAAAGTTAGCGTTTATTAACTTTTTTCTATAATTTACAGAAAATAAAAAAAAATTACTTATAGTGAGAAATAATTTTTGGAAACACTGTTGAATCTATTCTAAAGTTTTAATCGACAAAATACATTAATAAACTTTATATTTAATAAAAAAGAAAGATTATTTATGAGAAGTACCAACTTTTAAAATGAAACCCGACGGAACTCGAAACGAATAATTATGTCAATAACAACCGCGCAAATGCAGAGTAATTAAAAGCTTTTATTATGTTAAAACTAGGTTCTTTATTATACATTCAAAATGTCATTAAGAATTAAATTTAATACTATCCTTTAATCAGGTGATTACATTGTGAAGAATTAATTAACAAAATGAAAAGTACCTTCAAAATTTTAAACATATTCAAATCCAAATTATACATTCGGAGCATATAGATGAATTAAATATGAGACAGTACTTATAACATTATCTTTTTGAATATTAATTTTTATTTCTCAGAATTCGAAAACATATCTTAACCCTTTAATTTGAAAATTAAAGCTTTCCAAAGCCTTCTCGGAAAGCCTTCCAAACCATAAGTACAGATGTTTAAATGATTGGTGGTGGCCACTGTAGGAAAACAACTGCAGTGGATGACCGATATATCGTCCTGCTAGCGAAAAGAACCCTATACCAGTCAGTAAGCTCCAATGCGCATTAATGTGTACAGCAACAGAGCAACAAGTGTCGCGGCTTATTTTGGTCCGACGCCTTCACAAAGAAGATCTATTGGCTCACCGCCCTGATCAATGCATTTAAAAAGTTGGCCTTCGATGGCACCATTTAGATTGGTGTAAGGAGCCCAAAGACTGGAAATCTCATCAATGGAGTCGTGTCCGCTTTAAGTATGAGAGATGTTTTAGAGCCACAAGCGATTCCTAACGCCAGTTGATTTTGAGAGATGTCGGGACATTGCTTTATCAAAGTAACGTTTTCGACAAAGGTTTTGTAACCGTAGTTCGCTATAATAAGGATTTGATCCTTCCCCATGTGCATCTGTTCTGAGGCGCTGTTGGATCAGACTTAATTTCTATGGATGACAATGCCCAGTATCACCCGACTCATCAGCTACCTGAAAATGAAGGTATCGTTCGAAAGAATAGACCAGAGTTTCCCCCTGATTTAAATCCTGTAGAACATGTGTGGCATGCTTTGGGGAATCATCTTGAGGTACGATTACATTCTCCGGGGAACATCCAACAACTGAAATAGATGCTGATTGAAAAAGGGATACTTCTACCTCATGAACTGTTGGACAATTTAAAGCCGAGTATGGAGAGACTGTGTGAAGTAACCATTGCAGTAATGGGAGGGCATATCCCGTACATTGGAATATCTCCATTTCTTTTTCCCTTTTGGACAGACAATCATGTGTAACGATACAACTAGTTCAAGTTGTATCGTTGCACATGATTATATATATAAGGCCTTTTTTTGTTCGATTCTATACTATATGCATTGTTGTATTCCTTTTTACGCAACTGCACTTTCGTCATCATTTAAGAACAAAATGCTGTCGTCTCTCATTTCTAAATTTCATGTCTCTCACATGAATTCTTTTGGAGTTATGGCAAAAAGAAAAAAAAAAAAAAACTAATGTTTACGTTTTGCACACCAGTATATATATATATATATTTATATATATATATATACCGCTTTTGTGCAGATACCAATGCCTTTTGTGCTCCATTGGGTCCGTTCGTTAGACAACCAACATTGCTCAGCTCGGACAAAGTTTCACGAATTCTCTACTTATTCATGTAACCATGCACTATTTTTTGTATGCTACTAATTACACAAGCAAAGACTACCCAATACAATATATTCTAACAAACACTTCTGAAAGAAACCAAGTTTGATTCAAAAATTCGATACTAATATTTCAATTCTTTATTTTTCATTATTATGCTATAGGAATGTTTCCATTCCTTTTCCTTGATATGTATTAAATAATCATCGCGAAAACCCTCAAATAGGTTGTTTAATCCAAATATCATTTGATCTCTTATTTGAGGGTGAGTAGTGAAAAGTTTTTAAAATTCTCGAAATAAGAAGGCAAAGCAAACTGGAAGATGTAATTTAGCATTTGAATAAGGGCTTTGATGTTTTTCTATAAAATTTTCTCTTTTATTATTTTTATATTTTTTTCTTTTTTCAGTTTCGGCATATACATGTAAATAAACATTTCTTATTTGTATACTGTTAATTCTGTGTGACAAAAGTCTCCGTGGGAGAATTAAAATTTCTGATAAAATTTCTGAAATATTCTTTAATAATCATTACATTATTTAAAATTATTAATTTATTTGAGTTTTTTCTTCATCCTTTCCCTCGCTATATAATACTAAATAATCATTCCAACAATTATCAAGATTGTGTTTCAATTATATTATCATTTTTTTCTCTTTTTTCGAGGGTGAGTAGGCTCAATTTTTCTTAAATTCTCGAAATAAGAGGGCAAAACAAACTGAATGATATAGTTTATCATCCAGATAAGGCTCTTGATGTTTCTTTTTCTATCGCCTATCTTTTCTTTTTCTTTCACTTCGTTGGGACTTCTCTGAAGTGAAATGATCCGTTCAAAACAAAATGCGAGAACAATTTTTAGATGAGAAATGAGCCCTTAGAGGGGCTTCACTGTAACTTGGCATGAAACGTTGTGATGTTATCAGATCGAAAGATCAAATACTGCAGAATTCTTCACTCTTCGCGGACTCTAGAACTACGAAATACAAGAGGACTTTTTTTTTCTTATTTTCTCACATGAATGAAATATAAGTTGATCTCAATCAAAGATTATTATATTTTTTCCATAAACCAGTAATTGAAAAATGTATGTTATAATTCTGTTTTGAAAAAAGATGAAGCAGATAATGTTCTGAAATTTTTATCATCGACAGAACGTATTATAAATGTTTTGATAGAATTTTCATATATATAAGAAAATTGAATTTTCAATCCATTGTATAAAGCAAACAAGAAAATAAAAGGAATTGACACAGTGAATTACACGTCAAATCAAATCGACTATTTAACGAACAACAATGTCATTTGGTAACAAATCTTTTTGTCCCTGGATTTTAAATGTTTTTCTTCTATTTTTTTCCAATAGACGTTTTAAAATTTGGCGTTCAATATTAATAACGTTCAAAGAATTAATATACTTGAAATTAACTAGAAATGTAATATAACAACTATATATAAGAGCATCTGTGATATAATAATATTGATATTTTAGTGCCATAAAATATTATTTTATAAAAGTTATTTATTTTGTCTTCTAAAACTTGTGATTGCTAGATGAATTCTTTGAATGAAACAGAAATGTATAGGGGGAATTAAAGCAACTTTATCAATTTAACTCAATTAGAAATTTATTGAGTATTTATCCACTTATCTCATTTTTTTCTAGAAGAGTCACTGTTTTTTAAAAATAATTTCGAATGTAGTGAGCAAGTGAGTGATGGTGGAGTTTATATAATGGCGCAAGAGCCAGATGTGGCTCCAAACAATTTGTAATTGTGATTCAGATGTTAGAATAAGCGAGGAAAAATTAGTTGACAAGAAAGAGGGTCGAAAATTGTGAAGAATCGCTAGGATATACCGGGGGCACGTCAACCGAGTTTACTAAAGACAGTAAACCCCACAGGAAAGAAACCAATCGTCAGGTAGTCTCGGGGTCATGTTGCACGTGCCTACTTGAAGAAGGTAAGTCCTTGATGTTCCCTGATATATTTCCCTGGGGCATAGTGTCCTTCTGTACTCCCAGACACTGGTTACCCTTTGCATCGCCTCTTACGATATGCATGAGCTACAGTCGGACTATTCTTTCACACCCTGCCACAACACAGGTGAATTTCAAATATAATGGTTTCTTGTATTAAACGAATCTTAAACTTTTTTATATATCAAAAAGTTTTTTTCTATTTCAATATTTTGATGAATGAGAGTTTAATTTATAGAGAATAATAAAGAATAATATAAGGAATAAAGAATGGTTTTTGTGATCTAATAGTCTTAAAACACTGTAACGTATTATGAACGAACACAGTCAGGCTAGAGATGACTATTCAATTTTATTTAACCGCTAAACATGCACCATGATACACACACTAGTTTTTTTTTTTATCGTTCTCCTTTGTTCCGTCTCTCTCTTTTCTAGGTGCGCACACATCTCAGCTACTGAGTATCATTGGATGACTTCGTCCCCGATGAAATCAACTGGTTTATAAGTAACGTTCCCTACAACACATTAGCATAATACGATGAAAGAGAAAACTTTTATACTGTATTTTTTTACCATAAAGAAAAGAATACTATTCAAGTCTTTCCTAATAGGATTTATCACATATAATTTTAAGATATAAACATGTACATAAAAACATTGTATTGAAAATATATCGTTTGCATTTTATTTCATTAACAAATAACTATTTTTAAATAGTTCGCAGCAGTTGAATAACTTCTAAACAAACCTTTCGTCACACTAATCAATGCTAATAATGTTCTTATAAAATTATGTTTACTAAAGCTCTGTTAATATAACTTAATATGCACGTTTTCTATTCAGTATCGTCTTTTCATTTATATATTTTATGTATTTTCAGATACTGTAAAAAAAATTTAAATTTTTTAAAAAATAAAATTTCTGTAATGAACAAAATAAATGATATCCACAAGTTATTTGAACAAATTTATCAATATTTATTTACTCACGTGTTTTTTATATTTTATGCAATATGCTTAAATTTCAAACACCAGTGTATTATCTAATGTAATATTAAAAATGCTTTGATGTATGAAGTATATTAAAACGTTTTTCAGTTATAATTTAAACTAAGATTATTTTTCGCAGCGGAAATATATTAGTTTGAGCTAAGCTGAGTATTTTCATATTGTTAGATTCAATATATATATACAAATATCAGTCGTTTTATAACCAAGCCGAGAGTACGATTTTTTTCTTCTTCAAAACTCCATCCATTTTGAAAACACATGCATAAGAAGGAATGAAAAACTAATTTTGTAAAGCTCGAACATTTCGCCAGGGGAGCAAAAATCTAGCAAACTTGTCGAATGTTTTTCAATCAAATCTCCTAACGCAACGAAGATAGCTGTAACTATAACTTTGGTATATATATATATATATATACTTTTAGGCGGTGATTCTACAAAACAGTTGTACAAACATTTTTGTAAGCAATCCAATTCAATATCATAAAAGGAATGATCACTTCATTTTACTCGTAAATTTAGAATATAAAACTTAAGTAGATAAACACGTGCTGTATTTGGTGATTTATGGTTCACATTTCATCAATGGAAAAGTATCTATGATTTTTGCAAACTAGCAAATCCACATATCAGCTGACCCTCATAACTTAGATTAGAAAATGTTTCTATATTTCTCGACTTATGCAAGGAAATATACATCTGAGTGAGACTTTTATAATGTATTGAAAATAATAAAGATATTGATCTATATTGTATCTCTCTTTGAATACGAAATGTTATTTCTTCAAAGTGAATTAAGGAAAGGTTTGGAACATATTTGTTTTTGTACTTGTCACTTTCAGAAATGATGTTCTTCTTATGTTTTGCTAATACACACATCTTTAAGAATATGTATGTGAATATTCAATTTGATTGTATTCATGGCCAAACATATTCATTAGATTGGTCGCTTCAATATGAAGTTATGTTTTTCGTTCATTTACTTTATATCATTTAGTTCAATTTAATTCATTAAGTATTCTTTTCTTCTTTCCATCTGAGCTTTAGGTTCAACAAATTGTATAATGTACTATTATAAGAAGCTTTTTCTATCAGTGTGCAAAAATTTAACTTCGGAATTATATATTTTCACAATGCGTTTTGTTTTTAAGTACATTGCATAAAATGTCATTCCACACTAAATGTGTACACTATAAACGATTACAGAAAAAAGAAAAGTGCGTTAGTGATCAAAAGATTTTTTTTTTGGTTCTCATCAAACATCAATATCCAATTCGGTATTCCAAAAACTCTAACAAACTATTTGAAAAATTGATCAGTTTTTTTTATTACTTACTACCAATATTTTGAAAATGAAAGACCTAGAAGGAGTATATATTATTTTTATTTTAGAAAATAATGCTATAGTAAGTATTTATATGTTCCTTTTTTAAAGATTAAATTTAAATTTTTGTTTTTTATTTAGAAAATATAAGTTTAAAAAATAGTATTTTATAAACTTTGTAAAAAGGTAACTAAAATTTTCTTATTACGTAATATTTATAAATTAAATATTATTGCGTAATTTAGAGTCGTAAATATATATTTATTTTAATTAGTTTGATTAACGAGTATTTTTGTAAGGTGTCTGAAAAAGATTAAATGTGACAACGATGCATGAATAATTCATTAATGAAAGGAATTTCTTGTGAAAAGAAGAATATATTTCATAAATTGTTAAATTTGCATAAAAAATTTTCTCCAGACTAATTAAATTTATTTTTGTCACTCTTCAGAGGTTGATTGCGTGAAAGTTGTATGAAGAGTCTCGTGAAGAATACAATGCACTTGATTTTATAGACTGCTAACGAAAACTAAATCACATTTTTCAACTACTCTAGCGTTAACGTTGTCATAAAATTTTGAAAAATTACATCTAATGAAAGAAAAGAAATACAGAGGAAATTAAATATGTTTGATACTCAAAAAAATTCTATTAATTTTTTAAAAGTATTGGTTTATTTTGATATCCCAACATTGATGTTTTGCATTTGGACTTTTAAAGTGTTTCTCCAAGATCTAAAATTTTAATCCTACAAAACGTAGTGTTGATTAAACTATGCAAAAAATTTGAGATTAAATAATTTTTGTTGTGTAATTTATTATCCACCTGAAATGCTTAATGCATAAAGTATGCCTAAATTGATTGGATTAGCATTAAAAATGAATGGAAAGTTTCTGTTTGAAATCTGGAGGATTTGCATTAGTTTGAGACATATTGAATGTATTTGCCTCAAGGAAAATGGACTGATGGCTTATTGGTTCCTCATCTATCTCAGATACAACATCAGTGATGAATTTAAGACTAGTTTTATATGAGCTGAATGCAGAGTTATTCACTATTAAACCCACGTCTAGACCTCACGCCTAAGAATCCTACGTCTAGAATTAATGAGTTTTGTGATTTAGAATTAGGTGCGTCTAGAATCAATGAGTGTTGTAAAAATTGGATTCTCCGATATACTATTTAGGATTTTAATTGACAGAAAATGGGTTTTATAAATTTTATTTGGAAGACTTCAATTGCCTAAATTTGTTCAAAGAGAAAAATATTCCTCAAATATTTCCGAATGGGTTCACTTTTATGAATTTGCTTGTAATGAAAACCCATTAAAATGTTGTATTTCTAAGTAACTATCTCTTTGGTCTATTTCCGAAAAAAAATTTATAATTAAAAGAAGAAAAAGAATCAAGCACATAGTAAAGTTTCTAATTGTTTGTGATAAATTCAAAGCATTCCTTCGATATAGGACATTGCTCTTTTTCTAAAGAATAGAATAAATGAATTTACCCCATTCAAATTTTGTGCCCTTCATTCTGCTAGTCCGATTTAAAACAACACAAAAATAAGTTAAAAAAATACATATATAGGTTTATTGAATTATGCAGTTTTTGAGCTGTCCACTTGAGGTTTGTTAGAAATCTAAGCATGAAAATATTCACATTGATCTTTACAAGATTTATCTAACAAAGAGACATGTGGAAGACCATATATAGTGCGAAAACTTTTATTAAAGGTAACAGTTTGTTAAAAGGCGTTTGGAGTTTATTACCTAAAATGGAAATTGTACAATAGTTTACTAAAAATAAAATAGTTTGGAAATTGGTTTTACTTAAGCCGGCTAGTGAGCTGAGTTTGAGGAACACAAGATACTTTCAGTGAAACTCTCCTTAAAGAAAATTCTTGGTGAATCTTGCCTCATTTATGAAATAAAAACTATTATCAGTGGAAGGTCATTAACTTATTTGTACTCAGGAAATAGTGAACATATTATATTGACATCTTAGCATTTCTTAATTGAAAAAAGAATAAATTCTTCACTTGTTATTCCATATTCAAATGAAATAATTTAAAAAAATTGAGATACAGGTTGTAAATGATAAATTATTTCTGATAACAATAGAGAAATAAATATTAGTTATAATTTCGCTCTACTAATTTCCTCATTTCAACTAATGCATTATTGAAGTTTACAACTGGGAATATTATTTCTTTTCTATACATGAAAGTTCCAAAATATCTTTAGAAATATGGACTTATTAAAGAACCGTTCTGTAATAGAGACTTCAAAGTTAAGTCATGTACTCTTCAAATTTCTTCTATAGACTAATAAAAGGACCTATACAACTTTTCTACAAATTGGAATATGATCCTGGTATCAAAAGCAAAATATACAATCCCATCTATTTGACTGTTCGTCCTTTATTTATATTAAAATACTATTGTCTATATTATCTATATTGCAAAAATATTGCTAAGAATGTAAAACCTCTTACGGAAGAGTGTTTTGACTACCATTTTACTCTTATGAATTTGTTTTGATAGAAAGAAATGTTAAATTTGATTACATTTATTTTTCTGATCCATAACATTTGTTCAACTGGAGGCAGGTGTGTTGTAACTCTTCAGAAACAGACTCATTTATGAAAGGTTCTTTCTCTCCAAGATTGAAATGCGTATAATTATCTTCTTATCAGATTTAGATTTTTAATTCAATGTAGTAGGGAGCCAACAGAGTCTTCTGGTTACCGGAAATATCAAAAAATTCCTTGTTTTAATAAATAACTAATAAATCCCTCCTGTTAAGTTTTGTAGTTTTTGTGATTAGTGAAGAATAAAATTTTTGATGATATATGAAAATGAAACTAAAATCAATTTGATATTAGAATCAAAATCGAATTAACATTCAACCTAGAATTTCCAAGTTTTGCAAAATCTTTTACATTTTGCTAAGTCCGACTCTACATTCAGAATCAAGCGTTAAAAATTATAAATTGCTTCATGCAAAATTGTGAAAAGAACAGATTTAGCCACCAAAAGAACTAGTTTTTTTTAATAATTACTTCATCTGTCCCGTAATAATAATAGCTAGTAGAAAATTTAACTTAATATTTTTGGCAAATACAGCTGTATTTTATGTTACGGTTCAAAATTGCGAACGCATCAACATAATCAATGTTTCATAGCTTCTGTTATTTGCTTTGACACAAATTTCAGTTTTTAAGCTTTATTCTAATCATTATGAATAATAAATGTCGATTGAATATCAGTTCATTGTAAAAGTATGGTGGAAAGCTTACAATTACAGATCGAGTTGAGATTGTCTAGTTAAAGAAGCATCAAGAAAGAAACCCGAAAAGTTGCATGTATGTGTAATTGCTTTAGCAGCAAAATAATTTAAGTGAAACAGAATAACTATATCAAGAATTAGTAATATTAGTAATAACTACATCAAGAATTAGTAACAGAATAACTACATCAAGTTTTTGAAAATAATTCAACGGGAATCTTATGCCAATATTGGTTCTTTGAAAGAAAAAAAAATTGAGGACGTAAATTCATAGTTCAAGGAGAAAAAAAACCTGAAAATTTTTCTCTTAGCA
The DNA here is from genome assembly GCA_019974015.1 of Nephila pilipes. Classification (NCBI taxonomy): domain Eukaryota; kingdom Metazoa; phylum Arthropoda; class Arachnida; order Araneae; family Nephilidae; genus Nephila; species Nephila pilipes. The sequence goes on along the minus strand of BMAW01098469.1, from coordinate 74,205 downwards.
GAAGAAGTCCTATCAGATCAGAAATTTACGCCTTTGAAGTTTCCAATTCTACATTATTTCAAATTTTGAAAAAAGTGGAATCCATAAGACGTGTTTCATGCATCATCAAACAATTTCTTACAAGAAAGAATAAGAAAGATTGAGTTGAATTTTATTTGTCGAAAGCACTTTCTGTCGGAAAGCTTATGGATGAAATTATTGAAAAATCTAGAAATTATCTAATCACTCAAAATAAAAATTAGGGGTTAAAGTTTTAATTTTTTGTTTCCTTAATTTAGTTTTATATATCTAGATGTGAGATATATTACGTTCTATATTTATTTTTTTACAAATATTATTGTTATATATAGGAAAAATTAAATTCATCAACTGCTACTATAACAACAGCGGGGGTATTTAAGGAAATATGAGAATTAAAGCAAGCGATATTATGACAACGGAACGGAAATCTGATTTAATTATTCATTCACTCACTCACTAATTCACTCATTTGTTTTCATCCCTCATTAATTTCCTCATTAAATAATTCATTCAATTACTCATTCCTTCATTCTTTCTTGCACTAATTCACTCATGAACCCCCTCTCTCATTTATTCTTTTATCATCCCTTCATTCCCTTCCTCCCTCTATCACTCTCTCATTCATATACTCAGTCACTCTTTACAACACTTACTCAGTCTAACATTGAGTGACAGAGCGGTGGCCGAAATAAGACCTTACGAAAGAGAAAAGCAACGACTGCGGAATTTCCTTAATAGTTTTGAAACGAGTAGTAAACTCGATGATTCTGAATCCAAAATAAGAGAACATATTTTGGAAAACGTTTAACCTTTAGAATTCGGATGATTCAAAGTCAAAATATCTCTTCCACTCGAAGTATTCAGAATTGAGGAAAAACTTTCTTTTCTCCACTGGGAACATTTGGAAGCTCAATTCAGCCACATGTGGTATTGTTAGTTCTTCCAGATACAAAGGGGAGATAGAGGTACTGAATTTTAGTCAGTCATCATGCACAAGTAGGAAAGATCCTAATATTTGGAGCCATATCATGACACCATAATTTTTCTCAATTTCTGATTCCCATTTTTATTGAAAGATTTGCAAATTTTCAAACGCATATTTTAATTTTATGAGTATTGTGCATTTTTTTAATATGAACGCAAGCCTCTTTTTAAGTAAATTCTAAAGTTTAAAAAAGATATTTTCAACAGTTTGATGTGCAACATTTCAGAAGAACTAAGAAAGAAGAATTTAGATGATTGCATGTAGAGTAGAAATGAAGAATTACTGAAAATTATTAGATATATTCCTTTCATTCGTATTTTTTTTATTCTACTCAAATTGCTAAAAATAACTTATTTCGAAATAAAGTTTTACTGTCCATTGCTTAATATGAGATAGATTGATGAATGATGTGCAGTAATATAGGCTAATACCCTTTATTACGAGAAACATATTATGAAAATATTAATAACGCATTATATAATACTTAATTGTCTGTTAAATATTTTTAAAAATTTAAAAGTTTATTCTATTTTTGTGAAATGTTTTCATGTTCCTTAAAAAATAATAAATAATCTTTTAGTTTTAAATATTAAAATTTTTTTCATAACTTAAGGGTCGTGTATAGCGTAGATAAACATTTTCAAGCAAAAGAAATAACAAAAGAAATCGGCAGCTATAACATATTACAAAAATATTTTCTGGAAGCAAGTACGTTAAAACAACATTAAATTAAGATATTCTGTAATCTCATGACTACGTTCTCTGAGAGTACGATAGTTCAATCATAAACTCGTAAGAATTAGTTAGGTGTTTGCTTGTATAATATATATATATATATATATATATATATATAAACATATATATATATATATATATATATATATATATATACATACAAACATATATATATATATATATACACATACAAACATATATATATATACAAACATATATATATAAATATATATATATATATGTATGTGGAATCCTAACTACAGAAAGGGGATACGAGGCTCGTATTAAAGATGTCTAGGATTTTTTCTGGATTAAAAACAAAGCGGATTCTTAAAAAAGGACATTTAAAAACTATATATTATTGTAAAATATTTGCAAAGTTAAAACAGATCTATTGGTTATACATATTAAGGAGCTATCAGATCGTACGTCTTTCCATGTTGGCCGCACCCTCGCGTCTGCTGGTACTCGTGTGAGCCTCTTGGAATGAGATCAAAAAATAGAGATAAGTTCGTGGTGCCCTCTAGTGTTGGAAGGCGTCTCAAAATGTAAGCATCCTACAGATCGGCCACTCTTGAGCGTCGATGACCTCAGTGACATCTGGTGATGACCTTACAATCTGATCCAACACACGTTTACAGCTAAAAACTATGTAACATAAACATTACAAAGAAAACTTTAAAAAAATCAAAAAGGATATGCTATTGAGAACATAAGGTTGTCTGATTTTATCGGGGGAGAAGTATTTCATTCGATCAGCAGAGGTTACTTTCGGGCCTGCGTGATCTCCTACTTTCTCTATCACATATCGATCTCTGGGTTTAATTTTAACAACTCGATAGGGTCCGAAAAATTTAAGTCTGAGTTTGAGGCCTACACCAAATTGCGTACGTTGGCCCGCAACTAAATCATCAATCTGGTACTGGGGAGTCTTTTGTTCTTCTTATATGTTCTATGGTTCTCAGACTTAATTTCTGGAACACTTTCTTTTGTTTTGTGGTGAATGTTTTCTTTTTGGTCTTGCTAATTTTTTCCTCATGTTTGTGGAACTAGACACCCTGTTCAGATAATCTTTATAAGAAACCTGTTCCAAAATGTCTGTTCTTATGATAGCTTCGAAGTTTAGATGCTTAGTCGGTACAACATACCATTTTAAGAAATAACAGTCTTCATCTATGACGAGATCATGTTTAAAAGTACCTTTCGTCAACACATGCGATTTACCTATTCCAGATAGAATATTACATTTTTGAGAAAACTTTTGTTGGTCGTCAATCTTCGTGCTTAAGTCTTCATGGATGAGACTAACAGAACTACACGTATCTATCAGAGCGGGAATGGTTTTCACCGAGGGTAATATCTTTCAAATATAGTTTTTTTTGAGAGACAACAAAATAGGTTTGTACTTCAGAGTTCGATGGTCTCGCACATTCCGACTCTTTCTTGACTTCAGGACAATTGTAGCTTAAATGGTTAGGAGAATGACAATTGAAACACCTTCTAGGCGTTCGTTTTTGAAAATCTAGAAACAATGCTTCAAGTTCCATGAGAAATTTCAATTTCTCATTCAATTTCACATATAAAGCAGATGATAATATAGAGAAAATGGGTAATCTGGTTTGATCTGACTGTCGATTAAGTATTCTAGCAATTGCGGAGACTGTAAGAATTGACAAAGAATCTATACGACAATTTTTCTCACCACGACAATGCGCTTGCTAATTTTACATTGTTTGTCAAGAGGTTTCTAGTCAAGCACAGCATCCCAGTGTTAGACCACCCGCCGTATTCGCCGGATCTTTCACCACGCTACTTCTGTCAGTTTCCTGAGGTGAAATCTACTTTAATCCGTTCAAGGTTGGCAAAATTAGGAAGAACCACTTCAGTAAATCATAGCCCTTTAAATGCACAATTCGAACAAAAGAAGAGAACAAACGCAGTTCTTTAAATTTTCAAACTCCCCTGATTTATCGGCAAAAAAGAGAATAAAATATCGGAAACAAAAGCAGGTATTAAATGTCAACACTCTGTTGAACGATATTTGAAAAAAAAAATAATATCGAACTTCAAATGCCATGTAATGGCGATTAAAAATGGAAATAAAACGTTCCAATTTGAAATCAGACCAGCGTGGTCATGGGCCCGATGGTTCGGGAAAACCCATCACATGTACGATATCGTGAGCCGTAAAGGGAGAATCGCGCGATCAGGTTCACGTGATTACGGTCCTGAACTGGTCAAAAGAAACACGATTTGAGTCCGTTGAAGCTATGGAAGAGAAATCGGTACGCGTCCTGAAGGAGCTGGCAGAAGACTTCCAGCACTTTACGAACAATGGAAGATTCACATAGAGCGTTGTAGAAACAGAGGAGGAGTGTATATTGAAAGTAAGTAAATATGTATGAAATAAAAAAAAATGTTTTACACCGTCACTCTCGTTATTTAATAGACACATCTCGTATGTATAATAAATATTTTTCTCTTATTTATGACTCAACATCTCGTGCAGTATTTGTTTAATATCAAAACAAGTTTTTTTACTTAGTGGAAAAATATGTCGTGGTAAAAAGTTATTTTCTAACTTTATTATTCATTATGCTTTTAACTTAGAATAACCGTCGTTTTATCAGTGACAAAATGCTATTTCTATGTGTATGAGCATTACAATTTTGTCTTTTTTAAGACATTCTAATATTGTGACAATTTGCTCAAAGTAAATGTTCTGTCAAACATCTAAAAAGTAGCTTAGTGCTTATAAATTAGTCACTTTGTATTTTTATACAAAGAAGCTATTTAGTGTTTTATCTTTCATACTGGAAAATACTCTTTTAAATTGATACAATTTAAATTAAAAATTTACATTTTGAAGTATAAGAATTAAATGCAGACACAATCTAATATGTACATTACTTGCAATGCCTTTTACAACTTTGAATCTTTTTTCTAAAATACATTTATGATATTTCATGTGTAACAAACTTTCCTATTACAATGTAGAATGATCTTAACAAATTTATTAATATCTATTACTAGTGTTCCAAGTTATTTCGAAAATAGTTATCGTAATATAAATATTCAATTTACTAAATTTAAATAAAAACTTATATTTAAATAAGAAATTTCGTAAGACTTTTGAAATGATCTTATAAAGTGAAAAGCATACTCTTTCATCATTTCTAATAACTTAACAATTATTACATAGCTTTTTTCCCTCCTAATCTTATAATGTGTATATTTTATGACGCAGAGATTTAAAAGGAGATTTCAAAAGATATATCTGACAAGAAAAATATGAACACAAAGTAGATACTTTGAGTAATTTAAAGAAATAAGGCAAATAATTCAATAAGTACATTTTTGGATTTTAAAGCATTATATACATATATATATAACAACTATATATATAATTCAAATAATTTGCTTTAACACCTACTTTCTTTATTTCCGAAAATAAAAGTCTTCTTTCTTGTCGAACTGTACGACTCCATTATACATATTTTTTCTCTCAAGAACTTATTAAATTTTTAATCAAAAAGAAAAGAAAAGTCATGTTAACGTTTTTCATTAGACAATTGTTTAATCGAACAAAATATCACAAATGGATAATCTTATCTGTTTTTAATAATTATCAAATCATGTAAGTAAAATTAATTACCAAGCCTGATAATTTTTTTTTTTATTTTACTCATTTAATACTAAAAATTTCCTTAATGCTAAATTGTTAATGATAAACTTATATTTTCCAAATTCTAAGCAATATATTATATTTTTTAGAATTAATCATGCAATTTAACAGATATATTATATAAAATATGAGGACTATCGTAAAATATTAATTGTATTTGATAAGACTATTTATTTTTAACTTATGAAAACTTTTGAATTTCAATATTTTAAAATAATACTTTATTTTTATTTCTTTATTTTTATTTCTTTTCTGAATTCCTATGAGTAGACATCGTTTTCTGTAAAAAAAAGTTTAAATTAATTGTTATTATTTTAACATTTATTAAGAAATTACTAAGACCTCAAACTTTATTTTTTCTTAATGCTATAAAGGACTAATCATTTTATATATAAATACACAAGCATTCATATTTCTGATGCAAACTCTATTTCTTTCGATGAATCACGATAAATGCATCAAGTTCTGTCTTGTAATACTATTTTACCTTCTTTGAAATGTATCAAAATTAATGTTTGTTAATTTTAAACGTAGTGGAATAATAAAATTAGAGTAAATTAAGGAAATAGTTATAAATTATAATCATGTTTTGAGGAATATAAGTTTGTCAAATTAAATTTTTGTTACATTTGGAAAAAAATGCATATTAATTTTATTAACTCTTTTATTATCTTTTCTCCAATTCCTAGCAAAGTATTTGAAGGAATTCATCTAATAAAAAAGGCTCCTTTCAGAATCAAGCAACGCTCTTTTCTTATTCTACGATCTTACTGGGTTTATCAAATATCCTTTAGGAGTGTATTCTCTTTATGTACACACAGAAATAACGGGAATCAAAGGAGGGAGGGGAAGGGTAAAACGAAACGCACTTCAGAAATTTTCCCTTTTATATGATTTCTGTGTTTTTTATTGTTTCTTTGTACTTTTGTCTTTGTGTTATCATAAAGGGAATCACGACTGGGCACAGAAATACGTAAGGAAATTGTGAAAGATATTCTTCTCGAAATAGTTTCTTTTGTGTAGAAATCGAATGCATTATTTTTGTATTGATGGAATATAAAACTATTTTCGTCATCGTTAGCATTTTCCTCTAAGCTTCATTCTTGAGTAAATAATACTCAAGAATGAAGATATATATACTTTCTCTCAAATTTCATCTCTTGGCATCCTGTCTCATTTCTAAACTGACACACACACACACACACACACACATATATATATATATATATATACAGAGAGAGATATATACCTGTAAAAGTCTTTACCAGTTTAGAAATGAGACAAGAAGCCAAGCCATGTTGAAATGTTCCATTTAGGGTTTTCTTGAATGAGACAAACTCTGCCGTAATATTTCCATGTATTTAGTCAAATTCATCATATCCTGAACAGGCACTAAGTCTCCAGTGTCCTTTACAATCAAATAACACCAAAACATCTACTTCAGTGCGAATTTTGCAGTTTGTTAGAGATGGTCCTGTCTCAAAGGTTCACAATTACTTCTTCTACTCGGAAAGAACCTTTTTTTTTTTTTTTTTTTATTCTGAAGACATTTCTTGCTTTTCAAATACAATCAACCATGTTTCTATATATATAGTCGTACCAATTCTTTTAAATTCCAATTTCAACTTATTATCACTAATTAGCTTCAAAGTAAAATAAAATCAAACAAATTTAAAAAAATTTCTTCGTTGAGTTAACCCTGCTGAATTGTTTTAGATTCAGATCCTGTTATTACAGAAAAGAATTATTACCTAAAAGGATATAAGAGGATTCAAAGTGAAAATCAATTTTAGTTATTTTAATAACAAAAAGAATCATCTTTTAGTATTTATACGGGATGATATCATTTTATACAGCACTTATCATATTAAAATTTTATTATTTCAGTGAATCAGTTGTTTCGCTTCATATTCAGAAATTTTCGATACATATATGTTGAAATTTGTTTTTTTCTTGAATATATTGATTAGTATTTTATGGATTTCTATTGGAGCTTGCGTATCGTATGAGGAATCTAGAATGTCAAGAGAGAAACACTTTGAAACATGAGTTTGAATACAGTTTTTCATACATCACTGACAGCATTTGAAAAAGCAATTGTCTCTGAATTTTGATTAAATGTGTTTTAACTGCCGTAGAGTGACATTGCAATATTAGTTTGTAATTCGCAGAGATACTGTAAATAGAACCTTTATACATCTGTAACTTCTAGCAACGGTATTATTTCTTTCACATGCAATGAAATTTTGATGAATAAGAAACTTTCAGGAAAAACATTTACTTTCCCCTCCATTTTCTTACCAAGGAAATTTTTTTCTCCGAGAAGAATTAGAGAATTCTAATTAGAAGATTTTAGTTGAAGGTTCAGCTCGTTTTTAATTTTTCAATAGGTTAGAGAACAATAGTTAAAATACTTCATCTAAGTACTTAAATATCTTGTGTACTCCATTTGTGAGTAAATTTCAGGTCTTTAATTCGCGTTGTCTTACTGTTAATGAATGACAAAATATGAAGCTAGGAATATAAATTTCTTTGTTTACTTAATTGTTGTTATTTATTTTGGGAACTGTGTCAAGGGCAAAGCTGAGTGTTGTGAAAACAATGCTGAGTCATTGATCATACACGAATTTCAGACATTTCCCTGGAAAAGAATGAAAAGAGGAAATGTTATCCATTTTCGGCCACAGGCCTCGAACGTGGTTCATTCATCATTAATGTTTGTTCGCTAACAGTTCGCGTCAATATCAAGAGATATTACTTTGCAAAAGGATTTGCGTAATTGATTTATTGATTGGATTGTGAGAACAATGGAGCAGCAAGAGCTACGAGTATAATCCTTTATTAAAGCATACATTTACAGATTAATAAACATCAAAGCACTTTACCCTCTGTAAAGTAGGTGGAATTTTTTTTTATTGATTATTGCTTTATTCAAAGCTCATTATAAGTGATATTGCTCTGGCAATCCATTTGGAATATATTTGAAAAATCATTATAAGGGAAAATAAATTTTTTAATGGATGGAATATGTTCTAGATAATTTATTCGGTTGCAATTACTGCACATTGTATTATTCTGGGAATTGAATTTGTATAAAATACCAGGCGTTGATCAATTTTCTACTGAAAATCTGGATGCCGAAATGATGTAATGATTTGAGTATACGATTTTGAGTATACGATATGAACTACACTGATGAATTATTAATGTCCTACCGAGTAGAAACAAGAGACGTATTGACTGCGGAAATAGTAATTTTGATTCAAGGACATTTGATGATGACGTCACATGATGTAGCTCGTTGCTTTTCAAAATTTTTACACCAGGCTAACGTGAAGTCTATAAATTCCAACAATTTGAATATGCGTCATGCTTTTATTGGAATCTGGACTCGAAATCAAGAATCGACTGAAGCAATGCAGTTCGAGAGCTCGCTACCAGAATTTTTAATTATTTATAAATAGAAAATTGTATGTTCTAGACAACTCTTTAATTTTGGTATGAAGTTTGGTATTCTATTCTTGAAAACTCTTGATTTGGATATGTTAACTTAATTCTAGATTTTCAACACTAACAGTTATTGCTATAAATAAAACATCAAAAATGTGCAAGGAACTTTAGCAAGGAGTTTATGAGGAGTTATTATTACATTTCTTATACTAAATACTCGTTATGCTTTTTAGTGAATAAACTTTATATAGAAAAGAGTATTTAAAAGAAATATTTGAAAAAATTATATATTTTAAACGCTATTGGGGAAAAAAAATAATGAGCAATTCATAACCAGCTAATGAAGGATGGGATTTAATATTTGTAAAAAAAATGTTTCCCGAATTCAAATGGTTATTTTACTTAAATGCATAATATTTTTCATTTTAAAGTTTTACATTTGGAAGGTCGAAAGTTCGATGAATGCGAAACTATGAGGTTGACATTGGAGAAAGGGTACTAATTATATCAAGATTTCTGAAGAAATCCAGAAGCCCTGGGCAGTGACTGTAAATATGTTGGTCAGAAATAATAGACAAATTCTTTTACTTTCTTAGATTGACAGGACAGTTTATAAAAATAAATTTATGCCAATTTTGTTTTACATTATATTTGATATAAATATACGTGTTAGAGCCGAACGGAGATGAAACCAAGTGTCTTCTTTATTAGATATGATGAATTTAATTTGAAGATTGGATTCATTTATTTTTTTATAATGTGGAATCTTCCTTACAATACTTTTTTTTAAAAATAAATACTGATTTTAGCATAAAAAATATTGCTTCATTAATTCAATATTACTATTATATTAATATATATTTATGAAATTTAACAGAAAAATGTAATTCTCATAAAAGTTTCTAATTTTAAATACTTTTTCTTAATACAATTTTATTTAAATAACAGAAACCATTTAAGATGGAAATATTCATCGTAAATGAATTCCCTATTACTTAATATCTTAATATTTAGCTTAACGTAAGTTCACAGCCTTAGAAAGGAAATATTCAGGTGATTAAAAACCGAGTTTCGTTCTTATGAATAAATAACACTAAAGAAATATGCTCTTCAATTCTAAAGAAAATGAAAGCAAACTCTTAGTTAAATTTTTAAACTAAAAACCAATTAAATGTTTCATACAAAACTACATAGTTCTGAGAGTGACGTACGTTTATTTACGAAATATTTTCTTACACGAAATAATCTCATCCACTGAATATATTGTATTTTTACTCTTTTACTAAGATTAGACTCAGTGGAACATAATTAATTGGACATGAAAAATACAAAACATTAGGGTTATTTTTTGATTCTATGTTTTATGTTGTGTGTTTTGAGATTGTGTTTAACTTTTATACATGTTTAATTATTTTTTCTTCACATCAATCGGCCTTTTCCTGTTCACATGTTTAGACACACACATTGTTAACAGTGGGGATTCTGTGGATACATTTCTGTAAAGTGATGTTTACACCAATAATATTTTAATTTCATTTATGGTTAACATATGAGTTAAGTAAGCAAGTATTGAACTTTACGTGAATTCAGAATTAAAAGTATACTTTGACTGGATTGCCCTAAAGACATCGTTATCAATTTTTTCCGAAACGAAACAAATAGAACTGATGAGAAGTTTCCTTTTCAAATATTTCGAAAAATCTTAGGATACATAATAGATACCATAGATACAATTTCCAATTAGACAAAAAGAAGAGGAAAAAGAAATAATTATTACTCGAAAAAATAGCAAAACTATCGCACCCCCCCCCCCCAGCTTCTACACAAATTCAATTTAAATGATAATGCAAAGTGTAATAATCCGTAAACCTATCAGTGATTTGTATGTATTTTTTCGTCCTGCACAAAATACGTGTCCCATAGAAATAACCTCTAGTATACACTAAAGATAGACCCATATTACAATATTATTTCTTAAAACTTTTGAACAAAGAATAATCCAATTATCAAGTAGTATGATATAAAATATTTCGATTTTAACTAAATTGAGACACAAAATAGTAATGATAACTGCTTTCTTACTCTATATCCCATGAAACCAATCACTTTATAAACCGTACGATACTGTGTTATTTGTTGAAACTAGATAGAATGGAGGGCGTTACGAGCCATGACAGACTCTCCCTTTGCAACAAAAACAAATATAATTCCTTCTTGTTCAGAAAATGACCGACGTAGAATGTAAAGAAATTTTAATTAGTGAAAATATTATATTATGTCCTCTTTACTATTAGCTATTTGCCTTAGAAGTAAATTAACTTATATATATATATATATATATATATATATATATATATATATATATGTACATACATGCACATATATATAAATACACACACACACACACATATATATATATTGGGTTGGCAACTAAGTAATTGCGGATTTTTTTTAGAAAATCAAAGACAATTTTTTCATGGAATTAAATAACTTTATTCTGTAATGTATTGCCCATTTTGATCAATGACCTTTTGCCATCTTTCAGGCAGCATCATAATCCCACGTTCATAAAACTTCTGGTTTTTATTAGCAAAAAACTGAATCAGGTACGATTTGACATCATCATCATTATTGAAATTTTTACCATTCAAGGAGTTTTGTAAAAATTGAAACAAAAAGTAATCAGATGGTGCAAGATCAGGACTATATGGTGGATGTGGCAAATCATCCCAACCAAGCTCCAATAATTTTTGCCGAGTGACCAAAGATGTGTGTGGCCTTGCATTGTCATGATGGAATACAACACCTTTTCGATTTGTCGATTCTGGCCGCTTTTTTTCAACTGCATTGTTTAATTTCGTTAGTTGTTCAATGTAGACATCAGAATTGATCGTTCGGTTGGGTGGCAAGAGTTCAAAGTAGACAATTCCTTTGTAATCCTACCAAACTGATAACAAAACCTTATTTTTATGAATATCAGCTTTTGATGTTGTTTGAGTGTGTTCACCTGGCCTGCTCCACGATCTTTTCCGCTTGATATTGTTGTAAACAACCCATTTTTCATCGCCAGTTATCAGTCGTTTTAAAAATGGATAATTTTCATTACGTTTCTTTAGCAAATCACAGCTGTTAATGCGTTGCTTTAAATGCGTTTCTTTCAGTTCGTGAGGAACCCATATATCGAGTTATTGAGCATAGCCAAGTTGTTTTAAGTGATTTTCAATGCATGTATGTGATACATGAAGCTTCTCTGCAATCTCACGTGTTGTACTGTGATGATCCGAATCGATTATTGCTTTGATTTGGGCGTCATCAACTTCAACTGGATGACCAGAGCGTTTTTCATCTTTGAGTGAAAAATCACGAGAACGAAATTTGGCAAACCAATTTTGACACTGCCGTTCTTTTAAGGCTTCGTCACCATAAACATCACAAAACTTTTTATGAGCTTGCGATGTGTTTTTCCCTTTGCGGAAATAAAAAAGCAAAATATGACGAAAATGTCCTTTTGATTTTGCATTCTTCAACGAAGGCTAAGCGAAAACTACGCAACCGATCAAAAAACTTTTTTTACTGATTGACAGCTGAATTGCCAACTATCAAATAATAAAATGTGTTTTACATTTGTACTACGTCTGCAAACCTAAAAATTGAACTGACGCCATCTATGAGTGAAATCCGCAATTACTTAGTTGCCAACCCAATATATATATATATATACATACACATATACACTCAAGAGCCAAAACATTATGACCACCTGTCAATAACGAATTGACCCACCTTTGGCGCGCAACACAGCTTTAACCCGCCTAGGCATGGATGCCACAAGTCCTTGGTAGATGACCGGAGACAGCTTGTACCAGATGTTTAAGCAAAGGTCACGCAAATCCGAGATATTGAGAATTGGTGGTCTTTGAACTCTGAGCTGCCGTCCCATGACATCCCAAATGTGTTCTATCGGATTGATTTTCCGATGAGTTAGGCGGCCAGGATATTAACTGGAATTCAGCATCATGTTCCTGGAACCACTCCAACACAATTTCAGCCTTGTGACACGGGGCTTTGTCCTGTTGGAACATTCCATTTCTAGCTGGAAAAACAGCGGCCATGTAAGGGTGCAACTGGTCCGCAATGATGTTCAGATACCCTGTAGCATTCATGGTCTGCTCTACCACAACCACGGGTCCCAGAGATGCTCAAGAGAACGTCCCCCAAAGCATCATACCGCCACCACCGGCCTGTGTATGACCTACTGTACATTGAGGGAGCAACTGTTCGCCTGGAAGACGGAGTATCCTGACACTGCCATCGGCGTGATGAATGGCAAACCGTGATTCATCTGACCAGGCAACTCTCTTCTACTGATCCATGGACCAGTCGCGATGTACCCGGGCCCAGCGCACGCGCAGTAGGTGATGACGCTTGGTCAGCAAAGGCACACGAGTGGAACGTTTGCTGCATAGCCCCATATCCAACAGTGTCCGCTGAACAGTGTGCTCCGATACTATTCTACTTGGCCCTGCATTGCATTTGGCTGTAAGATGAGCCAATGTCTGGCTCCGGTTTTGCTTCACCATGCGAGACAGTCTCCGACAACCTTTTTCTTTGATAGCGTGTGGACGTCCAACACCGTGTCGTCTACTGCTGGTTACACCGTAATTCATCCACTTCGCATAAGTACTGACAACTGTAGATCGCGAACAACCCACGAGTCGTTCAGTTTCGGATATACTTGTTCCGAGCCTTCGAGTCATTACAATATGCCCTCTATCAAAGTCACTTAGATCCACAGCCTTTCCCATCACACACAGAAGTAAGTGAAAGAATGACTCTCCAGCAGCAGCTAAATACTACTTCCACCTGATCACATGCCTTCCACGTCATCCAGGCGAGTTCATTGTAAAATGTAGGGGTGGTCGTAATGTTTTGGCTCTTGAGTGTATATATACAGGGGGTGGACAAAAATATGGAAACACCTTGTAAAATGCATGTTTGAAAAGAAAGATTGATTTTAATGAAATATGTAGGTGGCGCTGGCGTTTTTGACTACTAACGCCACCTATACAACTTCGTAAATGTGCTAAACAGTTCAGTTGTTGTCGGAGTACTGTTATGTGAGGTTGTCATTGCATTATGTCAGAGTTAACAGACTTCGAACGTGGGCAAATTGTTGGAGCACGTATGGTAGGTGCTTCCTTAAGCAAGGCAGCCGAGGTGTTTAGTGTTTCAAGAGGTACTGTATCGAAGATTTATTCCGCATATTTGAAAAGCGGAAAAACATCATCTGCTAAATCACAGCGCGGACGAAAGTGTGTGCTGAGTGATCGTGACAGACGATCATTAAGGGCAATTGTGACGAAAAATAAGAAGACCACAGCTGCAAAAGTTACTGCTGAAATGAATGTTGTGTTACAGAACCTTGTGAGTACCAAAACAATTAGAAGGGAGCTTCATAAACAGGGAATTTTCTGGCCGTGCTGCAATTGAGAAGCCACTCATCAGTGATGCTAATGCCCGTAACAGGAAAAGGTGGTGTTTAAGTCATAAAGCCTGGACTATAGGGCAGTGGAAGCGTGTAATATGGTCTGACGAGTCTTCTTTCACATTGTTTCCCACTTCTGGCCTAGTTTACGTCTGGAGAACGCCATCTCAAACCTATAATACAGACTGCTTGTTGCCAAGAGTGAAACATGGTGGGGGTTCTGTTATGGTTTGGGCAGCCATATCGTGGTTCTCTGCTGGCCCCATGATAACTGTGTCAGGGCACATGACTGCCAAGACTTATGTGAACATTTTGGCAGATCAAGTTCATCCCATGGTACAAACTTTGTTCCCCGATGGTGATGGTATCTTCCAAGACGACAAAGCCCCTGTTCACACAGCTCACATTGTCCAGGACTGTTTTTCTGAGCACGAGGAGGATTTGTCCCATCTCCCCTGGCCACCACAGTCACCAGACATGAATATTATTGAACCTTTGTGGTCTACATTGGAACGGAAAGTGCGTTCTCGTTATCCACCGCCAACATCGTTATCTGAACTTGCCACCGTTTTGCAGGAAGAATGGTATAATATTCCCTTGGCACACATACAGGAACTGTATTTATCCATTCCGAGAAGACTGCAAGCTGTTTTGGATGCCAACGGGTTTCCTACACCATATTAAGCAAAGAAACATGTTTTTTAAAAGGTGTTTCCATTTTTTTGTCCAACCCCTGTATATTATCAGCTCTGTTCTTTGAATCAAGTATCAATTTAGAATCAAAATTTAAAAGCCTACTGTGTGATTGGTAAGAATGATTTCCTTCTTAGTTAATTAGTGTGAATGGAGCATTCTAGTTCACACATATATCATATTATATAGAAGTTAATAAAAATTATATTTATTTCAAGAGAAAAGTTTTATTAGAATAATAAACATTCTCTCAAGTAACAAGCATTTCATTACAATTTTTCTTCTGATATCACCTATTCCCTAAATTCAAAATTTGTATTTGCCAAATAAATATAGCATGTAAAAATTTGGGTTAGTTTTTTTTTTTCAGAATATTTTACCTTTATTTCTTATTTTTATCCAAACATTCATAATAAATTTACTTTATTAAGCAGAAGGAGGAAATAAGCTTATATTCATTTAACTGGCTATGGTTGCTTATGTATGATATATAATCGCTGAATATAACTTTTCATGTGTTTCAAAGAAAATTTCGTTATAAAAGTAAATGTACTTTAGTATTTTTTTTATTTTAAAAGTTTTAATGTCTTTTAGCAATTTAATTTCATTACAATATGAAAGATAGGCTCGACTGAAATAGTTTTGCTCGATTGAAATCTTTTATTGAATTGAAAACTTTAGTTGAAATCATTTCCTAAGACGCTTTAAAGCTTTTCACTTTACAACTACTCGCATATATACTTTAATAAAAGCTGCGTAACACGAAAATAATTCCTTTTTTTTATTAAAAATGAAGAAAATCTCATTTTGAAAAATCTCATTATATCTGCTTGGATAAATATTCGAGAAATTCATTTTGAAAGCTTAGAAGAGAAGGATATTAAACACCAGATATTTTTGTAAAAACACACACAAAAAAAGTTTTCAACTATATTATGAAAGAAAATAAATGAAAAGAAAGTTAGAATTTTTAAATTTCAAACAAAGACTTTTTATTCTCTCATTGCCAGTTTGTGCACTTTTGAAAAGAAATTGTGACTTTTTTTTTATTCACATTCAATTTTCGCTTTATACACAACTGAAGAAAATCTGCGTCAATGAGATAATTGGCTTTGGTTCATTTTTGTCTTTTTAGTATTCTCTCTGATATGTTTCCATCACATTATGAGTATTTATAATAGTTGAGTAGAGTTATGAAATTATGTTGAAACCAGAGATATTTTCTAAGTAAACAACAACAACAAAAAAACGTTTTTAAGTGTTTGTACGATACAGCAGAAAAGTAAGAAGCTCAAATAGTCTTACAACTTCATTGCAATATTATGGATAGATGCCCATTGCCTTAAAACTAAATATCATAATCAATTTAATGACTTTTAATAAGACATGAACTATGTAAATCAATCTGAGCACAAGTGTTTCGAAGTAAATAATACAAACAACATTTGTTTTTCTAATTTCTCTAATTGAAATTTTATTCGTGTCACATTTTTGGTTAGTAAATTTATCAAAACATTCTTCCTTTTTGTTTCCTTTTATGAACTTTGCTTTTTAATCATTATAAAAAATACTTTTTAAATTTTTCAGTTTATTTAGCAAGTCATCAGACATTACTCTAATTTTTTTGGACTCACGCTTCCAATTGGCCATACTTCAGTTAATTTATACTGTACTCAATGATTTCTGCAAGGTGTTATAATTATTCTCCATTATTTTAGTTTCATAGAAAGTAAAAAAGAAAATAGTTATATAATGGGGTGTTTTATAGATGTTTTATTCATTGCACGCATTAAACTCCATTTTACGGTAAATGTTGCTGCACCCTCTTCAAAAACATTTGATACTAAATGAATAAGAATATATTCTTTTAAATATAAATATAAAATTCCAATAATTAATAGATATTTTTGAAGAATTATTTCATGGAGTATATATATATATATATATATATATATATATATAAAGAGAGAGAGAGAAAGAGTGCCAAAATCAATAAGATAATTATTAATTTTCAATATAGAAGAACAGCTTTAAAGTCTTAAAGATCAGAACAACTGATGGAAACCCTTCAAAAATGTCTTTTCAAGAACCTGTCTAATTCATATGGTACTTACGTTAGATGTGTACAATTTTTTTAAATAAGTTGGTAAAATTCATATATAAAAAAGGAAAATATGATTAATATAATTCTATTAAAAAGTTATATATGGTCAGAAGTGTCTTTTATAGTTTTTTAAAAACGTTTACACAACATTCCCTGTTTCAATTACTTTGAATAAACATGATAGGTTTAATTAATAAAATATTAAAATTTCTTTCGTCAGAAATTAATCTGATTAATCAGATGCTGCAATCTTTTTCATACTATATTATTTACATATTATGTGAAAATGGGCATTAACAGAATTGGTTTAATATCTAGTAAAATGCAACCCATCGAAATGGATAACGTTTCATTTATAATTTTCAGGTAATTTTTTATCGCAGTTGTAAGTAACTGGGTCACAAAAAGTTCTCGTTTTTGTGTCATTTTGACAGCTACACATTACATTTAAAAACATTTTATAAGCTATTACAATAAAATAATAATTACAATCATGTTTATATTTTAAAAACTCTTCACATGCTATATTTTTATTTCGAGAATTGTCTCACATTTTAAAGCATTTACTATAAGCAATAATTCAAAATAATCACTGTTTATTTCCAATGCAATATACATATAATAATTGGTCTGGATAAACCGGTAATTAAAGAGATTGAAGGCAACTTAATTAACAATTGGGCCACAAACTAAGCTGTCATTAGATAACATCGAGATTTATCATCACTCTTTTTTTCTAGGATATTGATTCAAGAGGGCCCAGAAATAAACAGTTTCTCTAATGGGGATTGTTCGTACTTTGAGCTGTATTAAAGATGCGTGCAATGTGTGAAAAAGGGGTTTAAGGACTAGACTGTAACAAATAGATGACTCCAAAAAACTTTCTTTTTCCTTTCTACATACTAATTTATTGGAAACAGGATTTAAGAGGGGAGTTCTGGCAGAAATCTAACAAATACATTTTCGAGAAGAAAGAATGAGAAAATCGCAGTAAAAAAACTCAATAAACCATCTTAGCTAGAAACTGTGGCTTATGCTTGTATAGAGTTTAATTTATGGAATAGGGATCACAATGCTTTAACATTGAAAATACGAGTAGGATATATACTTTCTTTCATCTCAATTTATGTTTATATTAAAACATCAGCTGATTTTTTTTTTTTTTTGCTATCATGACTGATAACAGTCTGAAGTCAGCGAATATGAAAAAGAAAGATATGTACGATTATCTAAGAACTACATAAATCAATATAAATATTTTAAGAAAACTATTTAAAATAGCTATGTATCAATATTACTCAAATATATATTCTGAATAACCGGGTTCCTCAAAGCAATAACTTTTGAAATTTCAGCACAATTTATGAAATTTCCCACGCAACATATTCTTTTTAAATATGTAATATTTGACGTAACATTTTAAAGAAAATTATAAATAACGCCAACATTTTCTTTTTATAACTAACAAGCGTATTACAACAAGACTTGCAATTTAAAAATGATGCATAACATATCGCTGACAATGCTTAAAGCTTCAATTCTAATTCTTGTATTATACTTTTATAATTCACCCCGTAATAAACATGTATAACAAAATACAGTTACTCGATTTCTCAGTTGTGACAAAGAAAGATACAAGAATGTCTCCTAAGCTAATAACTTGCCTAAAACCAATCAAGTTCCTATGAACCCGAAATCAGTTGGATTTCACAAGGAACAACTCCCGTTTTTCTACTACGTGATTGGAGTTGGTGAAATTAAAATTTACAGTTAGTATCATTATTTTTAAGGATTATTTATTAATGTCACACTTTGAAAGAACTCGAGAGTAATTGGAAATGGACATATTCATTTTGAGACGCGGTCAAGTGACGAGGCTGATACCTGAGCTGGAACCTCTCTCTCCAAATTTCCACACCACGCTAACAGCAAGACTTGGGACATCGACCGTAGCTTACATTGATCCGCCCCACTTCAAGGTGGGTCTTTATGAGCATTACGGCTTGAATCCACTCCTCGACAGAAACAACCACTGCGACCATGACCACTTGGCTATTGTGTGCACAAAGACATTAAATCACCCATGCAATGTTCATCTCTTCCAGAAGCTTGTAACGTCTGCCCGCTCCGGGCTACCTCTTGTGTCATAGCTAAATTCAATTATTAAACACTAAGACTTAATTAGTCAATCAAAGAGACACTAGAATAATAATTACAGAATGTATTAACTTCTAGTTAATATAACAACAATTATTAATGCTTTCCCATGGAAGGATTTTACTACCTCAAATCAACCCACCAATAATAATCTAACAGATTCTTACCACTCATCCTTCCTCGACTGCAACTCAGACTTTGGATCAATTGTTGAAAACTGGAATAACTAAATCTCTTGAATCAAGCCACTTTTAATCTAATCACCCCCTTCAACCTCTCTTTCAATTCCTTCTTCAACCTCTCTCAACTTCTCCTACAATTTCTCTTTCAACCTATTTAAACTCCTCCTTCAGCTTCTCTATCGCGGCTTTCAGTCGGAGTTTATATATTTCCTAACTCTCCCGCTTCACTTCATTTCTACCTGCTTTCTATCTACATATTCACGTTTCATTTTTGGATGGGCAAAGGTTGCTTAGCAAAAGCAATCAATCTTAATTAAAAGTTCCCAAGGTTAGTGAAGAGAAACCGCGAATAGCCCAATGTCACAAGCTTATATCAATAGTCTCTGTAATTCGTGGAATTAGTACTCATTTAAAGTTAACTTCAACTATATAAGCCCATTACAGAATTTACATTTACTCAAATACTGTTTTTTTAAAAAAAGTAATAAATTTCTTTCCTTTCAAAACTTTTTCTATAAAAAATATTTTTCTCAAACGTCAGAAAGTTTCCTGTACTTTCTCCAGACGAAATCTCATTTGCAACCTATGCATTAAGCCGGAGTAAGTATTCTCATTACCTTTGGGGCAGAAAGAGCTATAGAAAAAGAATTTCTATTATGATGATGACGTAGCACGTGCGTAAACGTAGTGGTCATTCCCACAGATTACATCCTGCTGCATCCCCTCAAGCCCTTAGTTATCTTTTTCGATGACAAGAAGATGCTCGATGTTTTTCTTGAAAAGTAACGATACTCTATTACGAGGAAATATTATTTTTATTTTTTCTGTATTAGAGAATGGTTAATATTTTTAATATACGACACTAGATTATACACAATGTTTCATGTTGTAAAAGTGATCAAAATGTATGAAATAGCAATAATTTTTGTAAGATAAATATACATTTTTTTAGAAATACTGATATATGAACAAGTAAAAATGTTTATCAACGTATTCAGACCCATTGACTAAGAAATATGAAAGGAGTTCATTCTTATGTGTTTTGATATCCTAATGTATTTAAAAATGTACTTAAAGCATTGAAAATATTTCCGTGTAATATTCATATTTTGTATAATATTATACTTTTTATGTTTACTCTCTTGACTTTTGAAGGATACAATTTCAAATTCAAATGACGTTACAGAATTCTACGAATATGTATTTTCCTAGAAAATAAGACATTTGAAATAACTCTTTTTATTTCTGGTAAAAGAAATCTTTTGCAATATTGCGATTTCTTTTTAATCACGACAATAAGTAAAATGGGTTATGTTAATTTCCTAATATCAAATTTCAATTAACTTCTTACAAAGAATATCAAAATAAAATAGATATTTTCATTTATTGATTGTTTGTGAAAGTCGTTCTTAGAAGAAACACGAGGGCTATCGTCGATGGACCTGGTACATTGTATCCTTTGTCAAGTGACGAGGTAAATACTCCTTCCCTGTGCATTCACGAATTACCACTCCACGCCAAAGAGAGAACTTAGAACCTCATCATATTTTACGTGCATTAGGCCAACTGTAGCGTGGAAAACCAAAATGAAGGGAAAATATAAAATAGTAGAATTAAATTCTGTTATTTTTAATACTTCGGAAAACCTATGCATAAGTGATATATTAATGATGTGGTATATCCGTTTTTCTTCAAGCATTGCAGTGTGAACCAAATTTCGCCAATGAAAATCACAAGAATGTAATGTAGTTTGAAATTGAAGGTTTTGTACGGTTTATTACTATTAATACCATCGGAGAAATTTTTTGTGGATAAATTTCGTCGTTAAAATTTTATGAAAAAACATTCCTTTATAAATTGAAGCACTTTTGATTTCAAACATTTGTATAGTTGTGGCGTTGATTAATAGTGAATTCGAATAAGAAACTACAGTAAATTGAACATTGTCTGAATGTAATAAAAGTCGTGACAAAAATAAAGTAAACACTATCAGAATGAATTAATTTTTAACTCTTTTTTTTCGGGAACCAGCTATAAATGAATTTTAAATAAAGGAGAGTGTCTTTAAGACTGATTTTCTTTAATCGTGTTCTCGTCTAACTTTAAGTAAATTTTCTTAGATAAAATTGTTAAAACTTTAAATCCGACATAAAAGAAGTCTAATAAATAAGCAAGATTCAGAGCTAGGTTGTTAATAGTTAAGTGAATTTAATTACTTTTTTGATAATTGTTTCTTATTATTTCCAAGGTAAAGTTAACTAAATGAAAAGGTTTTCTTACAGCATAAATCCTTAAGGTGAACATTTAATTAAAAACAACTTAACATTAGATAAAATTATTATTAACAAGTAAAAAAAATATTTCATTTTAAACCGTTTCATTTTTTTTAATTTAATTTAAATGGCAATCAAAATACTCAAGATACTAATTCATATAGACGTTATATAAGAAAAAATCAAATTAAATGTCTTTCCTTTTTTAGATTAAGTTACCCCCAAATCAAGAAAGCTTTATATATTTACATATATTTTATTAATTTATTTAAGAAAGTGATTTAAAATGTGTTAAAATTTATAATTTTTAGAAAACCCTCAGTTAGTTTTTAAAAATTCAATTCATATTCATGTGTGCCAGTTAAAATAAATGAAATTCTGCTTGTATAATAACGTTTACATAGTTAAGAATATATTCAATTATTTAACGTGAAAAATTAGAAATTGCTCCTGGAGAAGGAAAAAAAAAGGTACAGGTGGTGTAAGTCGAAACTCTTGGGTCTATTTGAATTGCAACTAAAGAGCTTGCAATAGACTAGAGTGGGCGAAGAATTTAGCCATCTGTAAATGAGCCTGTTTGTTTTTTCGTTTTTGAGTTAGAGAAAACTTGAGTGGAAAGTATTTTTTTTCGAACTAAATGTTAAAGATTTGAGAGAGTAAATTGATTGACATTTTTATTTTGTCTAATATACCTAGATTGCTTTAGGTGGAAATAGTTGATAGTTCTTTGATTATGGTGAACGTTTCCTTAACTTTGATTAATTGAAATATTTTAAGTTCCTTCAGATCATGCATTAGAAGAGAGCTCGAATTGTTAGTATTTCTTTTTTCAGATTGGGGAGTGGGAATGTCTTCCGATTTGGAATGTTTTTGTGTTTGATTTCGTTCTACTTTGTTCCCAAGCGTTGGTTGAGGAAAAGTCGAAGGGATTAAAAAAAACTTTATTTTTTGGACTCTAAATTGAAGCTAGTTGTATGGAGTCCCCCGAAGTCGCAACATTTAACTGGAATTGGTTTAGTTTTTTTCAATCTCATGTGTCATGACTTGTGCCTCATTTAGCACTTCGTGGTGCTTGAAAACAAAATTTAGAATGATGTTAGAAATATTCTCAGTTATAACATTAATATAGTGTTATGCGCTTATGTAAGGAGAGAGAGAGAGATGTACTCATTTGATTGAGAGAGTTCTATTGTGAGAGAGAAGTTTTGTTAAATATTTTTACTTTTTTATCTTAGGATATTTTGGGTAATTTAACAAGAAATTGGAATAGTTATTATTACTTCGACGTGATTTGAGATTGAAATAAGAATTGGTTGTTAAATTTTGGTTCGAGAGTTCTTGAGTGACTGAATGGATATGAAAGTTATTTGTTCTAGAGCCAGATAACCAGGTTTAACGGTGGTCTAGATGTGAAAAAGTTGAAAAAAAAGACAAAGATTGGTTGACAAGAAGAAAGGGCAAAAATAGAGAAGAATCTCTAGGGTAATCCCGGGATGCGTCACCCGCCGAGAATTCTTGGATAATGCCTCCCGTATCGTAACCTGGAGGGAGGTTCTCCAATAACAATTTTGAGAATAGTTTCGGAATTAAGTTAAAAAAATTTTTGTTCGTTTTTGATTCGTTTTTAACCCTCTAAACATTATGCACTTATTATTCCGTCTTGTTCGAGATATTTCAAAACTGTTTCAAACTTGTTATTCTATGTGAACTCGCCGAAAGTTTTAAAGAAGTACTTTTTTACCTTCAAAGGATTACATCAAGTTCATTTTGGGATGTGTTTTTTCGAAATTCTCTTCCCCCTTTTAAACATTTTAATAGATAGTTGGGGATGGAGTAAGATTTTTTCTTTCGTCCCTATCTAAAAGTCTTAGTGTCTGTATGCCAGCTTGGTTTGATATTTTATTCGGTTTGAATTAAATACATTGTTTGACCTAGCTTCCACGATATAACTATTTTATTTAAATAGATCCAAACGCCGCATTGAAGTGAAATATAATGCCGCATATGAATAGATAATATATTTGTCCTATTTTCTTAAATAAGCTTTAACAAATTTGGGTGAAAAGCGAAATCTGCCATTTTTATCAAGTTAGACAAATTACTTTTTTATAATTCCTTTGCTTGCTCTAAAATCGAGTTTTTTTTCCCTCACACTAAAATTATCAAATAGAATTAAGTATTTATAACATATCTATAAATCTTTAAAATATTTCTAAACAAACAATTAATTTTTCAAACAATGAAGAACTAAAAGCGTCTGCACATATTTAAATTTGTTTATATGCATGAATGTCAACTGTATATTTCTACAGATACTTTTGATTATTAATTATTTAAAAATTCAAATTTAAAAAATATCCATATGTGTAAAATTCCTAATAATTTATTTTCTTTTAGAGGATAAGTGAAGTGAAGGTAATTAAAATCCGTACATTTTACATAATCTCAATCAAACCTAGGAATTTTATATCAATTGCCCTGAAAATCTTTAATTGAATTTACGAAAAAATTATTTATGCATTGAGCATACGCAGTTGAAAATTATTTACCATAAGTACTAACAATTCTATGAATATTTAAAATATTAACTTCAAATTTTCATATATTGCACAGCTGGGAATTTTTCATATATTCCTTAAGTCTTGTGCAAATCGATTAAAAACTCAGCATGTGATGAGTAAGACATGCTGAGAAATTTAGTGAATATGATAGAACTTTTATATGGCAGCAAAGCTGAGATGCTAAGACGTCGGTAAGCAAAAAATATGAGCATATCTACAAAAATGTTTGAAATAATTATAATAAAACTGAGTTCGAAATTTGTTTGTTATATTATACCTAATATAAAATAAAGCGTCAACATAATAAAGTAATAACTTGATGCATTCAGAGATTATTAAAAATATGACATTGTTGGTAATATTAAGAATTTTGAATTTTAAATTCAAAATTTTACCTTCGATTGAGCGCATTTTGCATTTATATAATTTGCAAAAGTCATATTATTGAAATTTGGAAAAGTACCCTACACTTACGAAGACATTCTTTCGAAAACATTTATCAAAATTCATTTTCTGCTTTTCCACAACAGGGCATCACTTTTCTATAAAACTAACCAAAAATTAAATATGATATAATTTCAGGTGTGGTTGTTTTTTTTCAATTTAGAATGATATATGATGATGAAGTCGTTCAAATAATACTTAAGAGTAAAGTTAAAAATTTTGGGGCAGTAATCCTGGTATTAAGGATACATTTCTATTAGTTAAAATTGTTAAAAAATTCGTTATGAATACGTTGAATAATTATCTATCAGATTCACTGAACTAAAATGCTTTAAGTGTGGTGTTTTAAAATACAAAATAAATGTGACGAAATTTCTCTCACAATCGAATTTGCATTAACTGATTGAAAGATGTAGTTATTGATGATAATTTTCCACTTAAAATAAATGCGTATATTTATTTAAATTATAAAACAATAAACAAACCAAAAGATAAAAAATGAGAAGTAGATAAGGTGGTCATTTTTTTTCGAAAAAGAATATATCTCCGTTAAAATTTAAAACTATTGTTTCAATGTGTACTACGTTCCTTGGCACAAATGCTAATGTAAAGAGGACATTTTTGCTAAGTGTAAGTTATTTTGCAAAGAAAATTTTAAACTTACACTGAAAACATTCATTCCACAGAAATGCATAATCTTAAGGATTAAAATTTACATCAATTAAAAACATGAAAATCATTATTTATGTTATTTTAAATTAAAAATGTATTTGAATTGAGAAGGCTCAGTTTTTATTTCAAAAATCTAATGACCGTATATAATGATATGCTATTCGTACTCATTTTATAGAGAGATTCATTGGATCGGGTGAACAATTTTCAAGTGGACGCGTCTGTGCCTCAAACGAAGCAACTGCCTTTCACACAAAATTCGCTTAAGGTCACTGAAATGCTGTGAACGGGTAATCACCCAGTTTGGTCAGGAGGACAATGTCACCGCCCTCAGTAATAAAAATAAAAACTCCTCTTCATGGGGATGTTGCTAACCACTCGCGTCTTATAAGGGGGGAGGAATAGAAGAATCTTGCTTTTTCGAAGATATTGCGAAAGAAAAGAGAAATCTTTTTGCAACCTTTAGCTGTACTTCAAAAATTGCCTTAGGAATAGCTTTACACAAAAAGTAAAACGCTTAGAAGGTTAATGTATCTGTTTATTAATCAGTAAATTGCTGAGGAGGGATGGGAGATTACAAGATTAAAGCCGAATGTTTTTCCAGTTATGTTGGATTTGTTAATAATTTTCATCTCATCAATGACATGTTTTAATGTTTTGGTCAATTGCTATAGTAATAGGGGAGTCTTCTTTTAATTGGAGGAGGGATAGAGTCCTCATTTTAAGAGATAGGTGTATCAGCATCGCAATCATCAAAGATAGAAAAACACCCCAAAAGTAACTTATTCTCTCACGATCCAGAGTTCCAGAAGTCTTGAAATTGATTCTTGGCACTCGTAATGGAGAACATTTTGATATGGTAATGACATTAAGTAAGTACAGAGAATGATTCTACTGAGATCATGCGTGTACGGATATAAATAAATGGTCCAAGAACTATTAACCCATTCGCTCCCAGCGTATCACGGGTGATACGCTCCGTGAGTGTCTTCTACGGCCCAACGTATCAATAGAGATACGCTTTAGAAGAACGTTTAATTTGATTTTTTTAATGTTACTATATGACGTTACAATACACCTTTCGAGTTGCTGCTCTTTTGATGTCTGTTTACCATGTGATCTCTTCGGGGGAACCAACTGACCGATCCTGTTCGTCTAATGAGTAGCTTGCGTGCAAATTTGTTTGCACGTTTGTGCTGTACGTACACCTTAGGAGAGTGTTCCATTGTTG
This sequence comes from Nephila pilipes, assembly GCA_019974015.1. Lineage (NCBI taxonomy): Eukaryota > Metazoa > Arthropoda > Arachnida > Araneae > Nephilidae > Nephila > Nephila pilipes. Next base: position 47,527 of record BMAW01098469.1, on the reverse strand, counting down.
CACAAGAGAAAGAATCAATACTGAAAGCTACCAAATTAAGAGCTGTTATTATACAATCGCTACGAAACATTGCTTCAAAGAAGGAATCATGTTTGTTTTTAAATTCTAACAAGTCATCTTTGATTCTGACCGAAGTTCCAGCATGATTATTTTAGTCTACATAAAATTATAAGGATTTTAAATGATGTTTTTTTTTCATTCAGAAGTCGCCAACCTCTAAGTCAAAGTTTATATATGTCGACCGAATACCTTTGAACTGTGGAAGCAATGAGAAGAATTCCTCTTGAGAAGAACGTTCTATCGGACATGCAGTTTTTCAAGAGAAGAAGTGGTATTACACTGAAGTTTGGACTTCGTTATATTCAATGCAGATGAGCTTTCCTTGCTGGTAAAACAGTTTTAACGATACAGGGAGAATATGTTTCTAAGTAATTTCATATATGTAGGGGTAATTTTCGCAACACACTTGCAACCAAGTCTATCGACAAATAATGCGACGGTATTACTTGATGCCCTAAGCGAGAAAAAAAAAAAACTTATAGGGCATTCTCAGAAGGGCATATAAATGAGCCACTGTGTATGATTTTACAATTTAGGAACTACATGGTTTTATATGATATTGTGATTCGAATCGCTATATTTGAGCGAAATTTCAATTCATGCCATTGTATAAGTTTTTGAGTGCTTTTGAAAAACGATCTAACAAACAACAATGTTATATTAAAAGACGTTCTAATATCAAACGTAAAGAGCTTCTAATTTAAAAATGAATTTTGATAAATTTCCGGGAAAAGAAACCCGTATATATTACTTTATCACACGCATGCCCATTCTTTCGAATAGTTTTTCAATAAAACTCGTAGTTATCTGTATTACTGCGGTAATATTTCTCCTATAAAAATGTAACAGATGTTACGGATAACTAATAAATAATCTCAGCATAAGTATGTTTTTCTCCCTTCTTGATTCATATATTCCGAGTAAGTGGGGGATAATAAATTTTTGCTTGGGAAATTGGCGAAAATGCTAATATCCCTATATTATATTCATCTGTCTGCGGAGAAGTAAAATATCACGTTACTAACTACTAAACACGCCTGTGACTTTATTATCCCGTATGTATTAAGGCGTGTCTTAATACATTCTAGAATTGTATTTTAGGAGGAGGGCTTAAGTTATTTAGATTATTTAAAGAACTTTAGTGTTTTGTTTTGCTCTTCTCAAAATTACTATTAATTCTTTAATATCTTATATAACTCTAAGCTGTTACTTGATTAAAGTAGATGTATTTCGACAGTTTTTCAAAATGATACATTTTTAAATTGATGGAGAACTAAAAAATAAAGCTTTTTTCAAACATGTAAGGAAAGAAAAATGAATCTTCTACCTATGTATCGGAATCTCCTGCATACAAATTTACTCGAAATGATTCATCCGATTTCGAAATTCTATATTTTCGAAAATAAACGGAGCAGAGTAATAAGTAATACATGGATGAAAAGAGAAAATATATAAGTTTGTGCTTCTAGTGTTAGATATAATTTCCTTTAGTCACACGCATAATGTATATTTGATATGTAATTTCCGGCCAACACTCTGTAAAGTATCAGTAGTAATTGAGCCATACAATGTTTTTGACACACAATATATATATATATATATATATATTCGGTTACACATATACTTTATCTCTTTTCTAAACCCCCAAAGGAAGAAATTGAAAGGGGCCATATCAAGTGACTTAGGGGGCCAGCTGTACAACATCATTTTTTTGTGTGAAGGTATAGAAATTTGAAATCAGATGAAACATTTTGAATACCCCTTTACAAATCCTTCACAAACTCAATGCATTCTTGTGTTAAAGTAAGTACGTACATTATGGAGTATTACTTGTATTATTAAATAAGAGTTTGACGAATTTTCGGGTAAATATGATTCACATAAAGAATATGATAATCTTTCAGTTTAATGAAATTTCATTAGAGCTTATAAGTTAAGACAGCTTTACAAAGCATGTAAAGTAATCCTAAAAAACTTAGCGTTTAGCGAGACTTAAATTTCATACAAAAATGATGCCAACATCTAAATAACATCACATAAAACATTTGTTAATCTTGCAGTTTAATGAAATTTCATAAGAGTGAACCGTTAAGACCTTAGCTATAAAAAATATACAAAGTAATCCTTCCTTCAACGCGATTAATTGATTGCAAAGAAACTTAGCGTCAAGCGAGAATTAACTTACATACGAAATTGATATAAAAATTTAAAGCCTTTTTTTTTTGTTTCTCATTACAAAAATGAATAAAATGGCCAGTAAGATACTTTAAATAGAAAAATAAAAAATATTATTAATATAACCTTAGAATACATTTATTAGAAATTGTTATTTATTTAGCATTACCTTAGAAGATTGTGAACTCTGCCCTTCATTACCTAATTCTCGCGCTATATCTTAGTCTAATATATTAAACAAAAACTGCTAAACTCCAATTGAAGACGTACAAGAACAAAAGAGAATTCTTTATTTATTATCACTGTAGAATGTCTAATGTCACTCTCGCTAGAATCTCAATGTAATTCACAAATCCAAATTTAGATTTAATTAAAATTCTATCTCATCAGTTCACACATCCTTAATTCTAAAACTCTCTTCAACAGTATCTACGTAGCTTAAGATTTTTAGTGTAACGTTCTTCAATCTACACAACTAAAAGAAGAATATGAATCTGAATAACACTTTTCTGACATCGTTATCCTCTATCTCTCTTTGTTTTCCATCAATTCTATTTCTTTCATATATCAGTATATATAAATCACATTACATCTATTTTCATATGATTTATTTTATCGTTTCATTTTGTTGGAAAGAAATCGTAGTTTTATGCAATTCAAATTGGTAACACTCTCCGATGTTAGTGAAGAGGAATTCGAGAACATCCTAACGTCACAAGTTGTCATTAGTTCTTTAAATCTCTTAGCATAACATACATTATTCTTTAAATATGGATCAGTAACAAAAAAAATTGTTTGATATTTACTAATATGGTAAATATATTCTTAAGTTAAATTGAAATTTTTTTAAAAAAATTAAGTCGCATTGTACCAAACCGTATTGTGTAAGTAAACAGCAAAATAGTATAAATGTAGGAATACCCTAAATCCGGAAGAGAGTTTTAGAAAAATTACGATTAATGTTTGGTAGGTAATGTACAAAATGCTTTATTTTTCCCTTGTTGAATCCCGCCTATATATATATATATATATATATATATATATATATATATTCAAGAATTAGCATTAAGGAATAATTTTACTTTAATTTTTCTAACTGTAGTTTTAAGATAACAGCAGCAATTTAATCTTTCTTCAAAAGTATCCAAATCCACCCATTCCCGAACACTTAAACAAGCAGATTTATCTCAACAAATTAGAAGGAGAAATCGCAGTAATTACGTGTACCAGCGATTTAAATTTCTTGTAAACTTTTCTACCATATAGGAGTATAATTGGATGCCATTAAATCTGAATTAGATGAGAGCGAAGTTGAGAAGTATAAAAATTTGTTTAAGAGTAGCTGGGAATTTAGTTAAATTATAGGTTAAAAATTTCTTACAGTGATGAAGAAGCCATCCTAAAAGTGATTATGGACTTTTATCAGTCGAATGAGTTAGCATGCATTAACTCACACTAAAACTGTTTCGTTTTTGGGACATTTATTCCTTAATGCAACTGTAGAAATAAGACTTCATAAATAATAATTTCTTCCTTCTTTGCATAGTTTTCAAAATATCAAAATATCGCATTTCCTAATGAGATATATTGACTAGTATTATTTAGTACTGTGACAGTATGTAATAAAACTTCTGTACTGTTGTAGACTTTGTGCTAAGAAATGTATGTTTTAATTAGTTTAACGGATACAACCATCATAGTTTTGTAAATACGTAATCAATAATGGTATGGATTAATTATAAAATGAAAATTTCATAAACGAAAAGAAATTCAACATTAGAACAAAGAAACAAAAATACATTTAAACCAAAATGAAAAATATAAACTTAAAAATAGTCTTTACATACTAATACTCGCTTTAAACGTTATTTTTCAATAAAAATAAATTATAATTTTTAGCTTAAGAAGAAATTTGCTCTGCGCAACTCCTATCCAATATGACGTGATATCCAATATGACATTTTTTATAATCGACAAACACTATCGATTGATCGATTGACTATTCTCTCTCTCTCTGTATATATATGTATAAGATAAAACAATGAATTTATCATTAAAAACATAAAAGTAAGAGAACAATTGAAATACAAAATCAACAAAAAAACACATTTATAGAACTAAGTAAAAAAGTTGAAATTGAAACAAATTTGAACTAAGAGATGAATAAAAATTGAATCAAATTTGAAACTAATTTGAACCAAAGAATAAATCGAATAATTCGAATACCCAACAAAAGAACATGCATATTCAGACTGGGTACTGAATTGTGGGGTTAAACTAGTTCTATGGTACCAACCCTCCCCCAATGCATCTTGTTGGGTAAAATTGGATTACTCCGAAATTCTAATTGTAATTTAAAGAAAAGAAACAATAAACAAAGAAGAAAAATTGAATGTCGAGATATCTCAATTATTAATTATTTTCAAAAATAATTGTTTTCCAAACTAATAAAATATATTCTTCATTAAAAATCCTTCCAATTAAAAATTTTTAAACAAAAACCATCTGTTAAATTATCTAATTATTAATTATCCAAATAAAAATTATCCAATTAAAACTTATACATTTAAAAAATTATCCAATTAAAACTTATCCATTTAAAAAATTATCCAATTAAAAAATATCCATTTAAAAATTATCCAATTAAAACTTATCCATTTAAAAATATCCGATTAAATTATCTATTAAAATTATCCAATTAAAAATTTAAGATTTTTTTCCAAACAATAAAACATTATAATTAAATATTTCCAGTTAAAAATTTTAAAAACTACATACCCGAATCCATGCTTTTCATGAAAACTCAATTCAAATTTCACAGTTGTAAAGGCAAAGATTCAAAAGATGATATCTTTGACAAGTGATCATGAATCTGAGTGCAATAGATTAAGTAACTTTTTAAGTGATGATGTTCACCACCATGCACTGTTGCCAGATAAATTTTAGAAGTCATTAGTACTTAACTAATTTGAGTATAAAAAGTTTCAGTATAAAATATTTAACAAAAATCCCCCAATAAACCAATCATGACCAAAACTCATAATAAATGATACATAAATCAGAATTTTATTTGTTATAATTATTTAAAATTCAATTGAGTGAAATATGTGTGTGTAAATGTGTAAAGATACAGAAATGTTTCAAAATATCTTCACAACCAGACCACTAACTAGCTGACTTTGTAATCCTAATGTTTGCGGTAGATTTGTTTATATATATATACATATATACAACGTAATGATTTAACTTTTATTTATATCAGTTTCTAATAATAATAATATAATTTCCTAATTTGTCCCATTGTCTTATTTAAAAGTAAGAGTTCATTCTTATTTCCTGATACTATCTCTTTTTAGATCAATTTATGCAATCACTCGTTCTTAAAAATTGGCTGATATTGCAATTCTCACGGCTTCAGACCTGTAGGGTTGATCCCTACCAGACTTCCTGTCTGCAGCTTAAGTCCCTGGGAATCCTTCCACCCATCTTACGTGACCTATTATGAAAATCCCTACATTAAAACTCAAAGCAAGAAAAAATTCTCTTTCTTCTGACTTCTGAGCTCTTGTACTGTTAATCAAACGGCGGAGTTGTATCTCCAGCCTTGTGGAAATGCTCTCTCTCTCTCTCTCTCTCTCTCAACAACAATAAAATAAACAATAATTCAACTTGAACTTGGCTTCCACTAGTTTTTAATTAATTAAATAGTAAAGTAAAGAAAGACATTACATTTAAAGTGGTAATATTGTCTGTTCGGGCTGGTAAAATCAATTTTATCATACTTTTGGCATTAAGAGAGCGAGAGACTATACAATGTAATTATTCGTGTTTTTCATCTGCCGTACTTTTCCTGACTAATCCCAGCATGATGACGCACAGCCAATTTTAAATTCCACTGCCAGATACCCGCTTGAAAGCCGCTGGCTGAAATGCACAACGTCTCCATCGCCTCCTGATGGACAACATGATGGATGCTGAAGCAAGGGTCGCTACAAGGCCGATATCGACTTTTTGGAGATGGCACAATCAAATCAGCCTGCGCGTGCTATGCTTTCAAGAAATGGTATGAAAAACCTTTGTGGACAACGTTCATCATCTAAATTGTGATAATGAAAGAAGACTACGATCTATGCAATCATCACTCATCTAATTGTGAAACTATCATCTGTAAAATGGAGTAACAAAATTTCGTCCTTGGAAATTCTACACTTCAACTAAAGTTCAGTTCCGGATTTATTTCTTATATTTACTCTTTAAAAATTTACTCAAGTGGTTTTATGAAAGTATAAAAGAAATCTGAAATGACAACAAATGTTTAAACGGTATCCATTATGCTAGCTTCTACTTTAATTCTAATTTAATAGTCAATTAAGTGAATGTGAAAATTTTGAAAAGAAATATTGCAGAGTATTTTGATCGGTATTATGTGTATTATTAATTTTGATTCAGTTCATTTCAAAAATTTATTGAGTATAATATTATAATTTTTAAAATCTATTTTAAAAATTGGTGCATTCATTTAAAATGATAATTGTGATAACATTGCTTGCTGTTTAATTAAAATTGATATTGATTTAATTTTGATATTTAATTTTAATGAAATTAAATAGTTAATTTATTTCAAAACTTAATTAAATGTCTTGAAAGTTTTTTTTTGAAAAACATTGCATCATGTGTTTTGTATATTACAAAAGTTTTGGAATTATTCTGTTTTAAAAATCTGTGGTTTCAAAAAATTTTTAACTACAAAAAATGTGATATTACATGATATATAAGTGAAATATTTTTGAATTGAATTCTAATTTTTTTTCAAGTTCATGTTATATGCCAAAAATAACAATAATGTTTTATTTGATGTGTGTGGCAAAAAGTGTGAGTGTGTTTAATATTTAAGATTATTTTTAGTGCAACATTTTTTGAAAACATAAATTTAAATCTCATTCTTATATGGTAAACAAAATGAACAAAAAACAAAACAAAAATTGCATTTCCATACCTGTTGATATTTCTGCATCATGTGGCATAACAAATTTAAACTTTTACATGTTCATCTCTCAATCCAGAGATTTACGAAGAAAAATGTAAACAATATTTCGAATACTGTGTCGGATTCTTGTCCCATTGTGTCTGCTGTCAACAGAAAATGATTTTGTATCACATGCCAGATTCAATGCAAAATGGTTCACTCACCACTTTCTCTTTTATATGTGGTTTAATCCCACCATTCTTTCATTTTATACATTTTGCAGGATTCACACACATTTGCAATTCAAAATTTATGAGTCTGGTTAACGTTGCGTAGCATTTCTTGTTGTGTTAGAGTGTTATGGATCAAAATGTGATTCAATTAATAAAAATGTTATTTTTAATTAATGATTTTGAATTTTTACATTCTGTTTTATTTACCAAAGTCCACCCACACATCTCTGTTATTTTTATGTATTTCTTATTCATATTCTAGAATTGATGTTAGATTTAAACGTAATACCACACAGAACATACAAATTTATTTATTTTATTTTGTGTTTAATATTGTGATAATTTTATTGAAATTGCTTCAGTTTTCTGTGAAGGTGAAGGGATTCTTAGGACATAAACTTTTAGATCTTAATTTTTAAGTATGAATTTTATAAGTATAACATTTTTTAAGTATAACTTCATTTTAAAATTTAAATTTAACATTTTAATTAGATATCCCCTGTAAGATAAGGTTATATGTTAGGGCCCAACGCACATCCACGTCTTGAGGGGGAGAATTCTTAGTGATTCAACATCAATTTATATTAGTTTCTCTTAATAATATTTTAATTTCCTATTATTTCTCATTCCCTCAGTTAAAAGTAACGTTCATTCTTATTTTCTGATACCATTCCTTTTTAACATAATTTATGCAATCGAACTTTTAAATTTTTTTTTATAATGCAGTTCTTACGCATTCAGACCTGCAGGGATGATCCCTGCTGGGCCTTCTGTCTGCAGCTGAAGTCCCAGGTAATCACTCCACTTATCACACGTGATCTATCATGAAAATACCTACTATAAAACTCAAACCAGAAGAAAATTCTCTCTCTTCTGACTTCTGAGCTCTTGTACTACTTATCAAACGGCGGAGTTGTATCTCTAGCATTGTGGAAGAGCTCTCTCTCTCTCTAAGTTACAATGAAATAAACAATGGTTAAACTTCAACTTGGTTTCGACAGATTTTTAGTAAATTAAATAGTAATAATAAAAGAAAGGCGTTACACATACGCTCATATATATATATATATATATATATATATATATATATATATATATATA
>BMAW01098469.1:202-38982 GCA_019974015.1 Nephila pilipes | reverse complement strand
TATATATATATATATATATATATATATATATATATATATATATATATGGAGCTAAAAAATCTTAAATTATTAAAACTAAATAGATATATAAACCTATATGTGAACTAATAATAAATTACAATACTATCACAAAAATATATTTCATCCAGTTAGAAGTAAAATTGAAACTATAAAATTTATTATTTTTAAAAACTAATAAATAAACATATTGTAAATAATTATCAAAATCCAGTAAATGCAAGAAAATAAAATTAAAGTAGACAGATTATACTTGTTAATTAAAGAAGACAAACCGTCTTAAAATAAAATAAAGTCTATAAATCTGAAATATATTATCAAGCAATTGCTCAACTATATCAATATAAAATTTAACTACATAGTATGTAATAATACAATCATTGATTTACAAAATATTCATTTACTACAAAATTCTTAATAGTCAAAGCCCCATTCAAACTATCAAAGTAAAAATTAAAGGAGACAATAAGGTCAAAAATAATTGAAAATATTGTCGTAGTGTCGCGACTGAGAATTAGTGTTTATACTATAATTATGAATGCAACCTATCGCACTTAGTAAATGATTTATAAAAAAATCATAAAATGTCAAATACTAGCAAAACTACCCATTTTCTCAGAATAAAATAGAACGAAAGAAATAAAAGAAATGATAAACAGAGAAATCAAAATTCATTTTAGCTAAGTCAAAATAATCAATTTAAAATGAAATACACATATTTATTATCATTTTAAAATCCATGAAACATAAAAAAGTTATGAAACCATTACCTACTTCCTATCATGTGAATTTACAATACGTACATATCCAATATGGTGCGTTTCTACATTATAGACCACCAAACAACTTAATTAACTGATTAATTTTTGAAATAAGGATAAAAATTACTAACTGTGCAATTTTTTTTAATCTATATTGAAAAAAACTTATTCTTCCAAGAAAATATATTCATAAGATACCTATATTCAAAAAAATTTTTTTAGATGAAATAAATAAGCGTTATCTACAATATAGAAATTAGTAACAATACAATGTAATCTGTTGAATCAGTGGCCATTTGATATATATCGAAAGAAGAAAAGTTTTTGAAAATTATCGTAAAAAGAGTTATACTAATCAAAAGCAGTATTGATAGTAATTCTTTTTTTGCAAAGTAAAATAAATTTATATACATTTTCTTTATCTCTGTATGTATTTCATATCTTTCTTATTGTAAATATTACGTTTGTTCTTTATTTGCGTTTGTTAAAAGATTAACTTCTTTATTTTTTCACAGATGGTTGGTTGATTTTATTAACGTAGAACTACATGGAGGTTATCGAAGACGGACCTCCTAATTTTGAGCTTCTGTCAAGGGACGACACCTGAGCTCACACCTCCCTCTCCTAACTTCCATACCATCCCATCAGGAGGATTTTGAGACTAGAACAGATTCAACATGCATATAACCCGGCTACAAGGTGGGTCTTTACTGGTATCGTGGCTCGAACTCACGACTCGATGAAAACCACCGGCCTTTAGTCCGCAACATGACCACTTGACTATTGCGGCCACTTTTTTCGCAGAAGTAAAAGGAAGAAGATAAAAATTAATCCTTAAGAGATACATTTCTAATTTACTGTATCAAAAGATAGATGCAGAGGTTAATGGAAAATGTAAGATATTACTTCTAGTGTTGAGGAAAATTTAGATAATCATTTTCATTATTATAAACTCAATTATCGAAAATGAGATCGATATTAGATGTATAATAAATTTTTTTACGTTTTATTAGTTAAAAGAACGCAGCAACAGGATTCTCTTATTTGGTGTGGTGCTTTTGAACTTCTTTATTTAGTGTCTTTAACTAGATTATTACTTATTTATAAAGAGTAACAAATAACTGCTAACTGAAGCTGAATAAAATGGTAAAAGTTTTACTCAATCATATTCCACATTCAGTTAGAGGTTCTATATAAAGCTCAGTACGTAATTGCAAAAAAATATGTGCGCTTTGATATCTGTAGTACTGATTTAATTCAAATTTTCATAGGAATGTATAGTTTGAATTACATTTTGTTTGTAGTTTTCAAACATCATTTTTAGCATTCAGGGATCTTCGAAATGGCAAAATTAAATAGCAAGTTTTCGATGAGAATCAATTCCTAATTTAGTATTCTTTCTAGACTTAAAATGTACTTAAGAAAAATTTTAACTATTTATTTTTTAAACTGAAACGAGATATTTTATTCGTGTTAAAATTTAACGCTATTTCAGTTAACTAAGCAATTATGATCCTCGTGATTCATAAAATATATGATAAATTGAATTTTACATTAAATGTCTTTTTTCTTTATTCGTTACTATACATTAAAAGCATTGCATCTAGTAGGAAACAAAGAATTTTTATTTATATATAAATTTATTATGCTTGGGAAATCGATTTTAAGTCATAATTTAAGTTTATCCGGCACACTGTTATTTGCTCAAAATCTTCTAAGAAAAAAAAAGGATTCTTGTGATATTTTTATTACGAAAGTTTTACATTCTACATTTTCATTGTGTTTCATCATCGAAAATTAATTTGAATTATATTTCTGTTTCCAGTTTACATGAACCAATGCAGTGAATAAGGACTGAATATTGCCTCTAGATGTAAATACTTTTAGTTCTAGAGTTTTCCTACTTTATATTAAGTATTCGATAATGTTCCCTGAAATTTCAAAAAAATGTTTTTCAATTTGGAATTTTGAATCAATCTGTGGTACTTTTACTATTAGCGAAAAAATTAGACATAAATAAACCTTTCATAAACGAAAGAAACATAATCTTTTTATAGTTTTGCTACTTTATTTAACGTAATTGGTCATTTGTAATCATATCACTCAATTTCGAACGAAATACATTAACATTGCAACAAAACTCACACATAAATATATTTTATAAATATAGGTAATATCTTAAGTTAACATATTATTTATCATAAGAAACACAAAAGGGAAATAATACTTATTTAAAAATACAGCACCATCCATTGAAGTAATTTTGCTTATAGAAACGGAAAAGACACAATATTTTGTAACAAAAGAGTAATAATTTCCTTTGGCAATTGCATTCTATTAGGATGACATAACTAGTTAATTCCGAGATATATATGTTTAAACTAAATTTTAGTTGTATCTGGTATATAAAGCTGTTTAGACACCTGTATTAGTGAAGACAAGGATTCAAACATATACAGTGTTCTTCAGAGAAGTGAAAACGATTCTTTCTGTACACAACTTTTCTTTAATTTTTTTTTGAAAACTCTGTTAACGCCTGCTTAAATTATGGGCTTCATGGCAAGTATATTCATATACACATGGAGCATTTGCGCGTGTATAAAATTGTGCCTCCTTGAAAGATAAGTAAAGCATTTATTTCTGCATATGAATGAAACATGTAATTGTAAAATTGAGTTGCATGTGATTCATTTAAGCGGCATGGAATCAGAAAATTTTTTACAGTATTCTACATAAAGACATTTCTAAACTAAAGCGGCTACTTGGCGAAGGTTATGACTGTGGACTTGATTTCAATCGTTACTGTTGTAGGTGTCATGTTCGCTGAGCACAATGGCTTGCCTAGATCTATTTTTGTTGCGAGGGGTTTATGATACAGATTTTGAAACGTTGGGCTATCCGTAATTTTCTTCTAAACCAGAAGAATTTTATAATTCGGATTGCGTAAAATAAAACTTTGACCTAACCAAATGAAACATAATCTATGAAATTTAAATAAACTAAACAATTGTATTGAATACAATAGAAAAAACGTACAATCCGGCTACTACAATTTGAATATAGAGCAATTGGAATGTTAAAAATAAGAAGTTGGAAGTTTGCAATTAGAAAATAGTGAATAATAGCGAATGGTCAAAGTTGACGAGTGTGAGCCTTTGTCAATAGCTGACTTGTAATTTTGATTTAATTTGCTGAGATCCGGCAAATGAATAGGAATTTCTAAGCTAGATTGCAGTCCAGCGGTGAGTTAAATGGACTGAGAAAAAATAAGAAAGAGGCATTAAAAGTTATAAATACCCTGAACAAGAATCTGTTTCATTTAGAAAATTTATTCATACTTGGGTATTGAAACTTCAGAGTAACAGGTTGTGATAGTGAGAAGCAATTATCAGCCTAAATTGTTAACCCATTTATATAAATACTTGAAAAATGAATAATCAAAATAAATTAAACATTTGAACAGTTAATACTCACACGCGCGCACACACACACACACACACACACACACACACACACACACACACACAATTGCCACACACACACACAACACACAAATATAATACTACACACACACACACACACACACATATATATATATATATATATATATATATATATATATACGTAACCCAACTCTTGCTAATTACAATAACAATAACCTCCACCAATTTTGCCAACTCTAAGAAACAGAATTCTTACGAAAAGACCCGATTCGGGTAGACGCGCTCTGAATATCTTCTTACAGATTTTCTGGTCTCTGTAATGCTCCCATGATTTCCTCTTATTCTTCTATTTCTTTTCATTCTTTCAAATTATACTTCTTAAGGAGTAATTCATATATCACGATTCTTTCACTAGAAAAAATTTCATGTTAAACATTGTTTCAAGCAACTGCAGAGATAAAAGAAAATCTAAGTGCATGAGCTTAGAGAAATACGCATAAGAACCCGTTACATGGTTCAGCATAAAAAAGAACATTTTTACTCCCATATCGGACTGTAACAACATCAAGACCAACAAACAAGCTCAGAATTTGCTCTCCGATTTTTCGGGAGATTGGAATTTGTCTCGTGGCCTTGGAAACTTCTATGGTCAGGTGAGGCGCATTTTCTTTAGATGGAACTGTGAATTATGAAAATTGCTGCATGTGGGGTGCTTCACATCCTGATCTCCTGGACCAACATCCACTGCATTCTGATTTCGTGACTGCATGATGTGGAATTTTGCTGATTTTATCATACCACGGTTTTTATTTGAAACTCTCACTCCTCAAAGTCTTAAAGCGTGCTCTGTCACGAATGCATAGTTCAGTGAACTCCTTCGACAGCAGAACATTTCTGGATCACATGAACGGCAATGTTTGCCGACTGCTGTCTGCATGCAAGATGGAGTAACTTAACTACATTGGTTTCCAAGTAGAGAAACTGCTTCGAGCTAACATTGATGAGAATCAAGTAATATCCAGAGCTTTTCCGGATTCCTTGCCTCCACGTAAACCCGAATTAAATTCCTATGATTTCTGGTTATGGGGACTCCTAAATGGAAGTGCTTACGGAGTACGAACTAGGATTTCATCTGAGTTGAAGCCAGGATTATAGTCCATGCTGCTGGATTCTTTTGAGAATTTCTTCGCGCTACAATTGATCAAGCTATAATGCGCTTTCAACATGTAATTGCTGTTACTAAGGCACTCTTTGAGCACATTCTGCAATTGAATACATTTTAATGATTCTGACAGATTTTTTTGGTCCTCTTTTAGGAACTTTTATTTCCCTGCGGGTCAAAATGTGAACTATTTTTAAGCAGAAATCGTTTTCTCATGATCCATATAACGTATATACAAAGTTTCGTCAAAATTCTATAAGTAGAATGGGTTCACAAGGGGTCTGAATAGGGTCAATTTAATTAATACCACCCTGTATTTGTCAAACTATAGTAAAAATGATAATATTTGCGAAATTTTTTTTTTTTTTTATATTTTAACTGCTAATATAAATGATATTTTTTCCTATTGCTTTATAGAAGTTTCGAAATAATTGATATTTTAATTGTCAAAAGTCTCTTCACGTTCCATCTTATAGAAATTTCTCTTGTGAAGCTAGCAGACAAAATAAAATCAACCTTAAAACTTTTTAGCTCTTTCTATATCTGCGAAGAAAAATAAGTAATTTTAATTGATATAGTAAAGTTACGAGAAAATGGAAATTAACATTTTTACAAAGGAATTTTTGTTCAGAAAGCACTAAAGATTTCCAATCTTTGATAAACCAAAAGCTTTCCCTCCCTTAATTTAATGTAAAATTTGTATTTCTTCCAGCTTGATTTGCGCTTTGATTTTTGGCATGATTGGGGAATTTTTAATACGATGAAAAAAAGGTTCTTTTAGAGTCATCTATCCGTTTGTGGTTAGTTAGTAGTAAATGACTAAGAATGACAGTTCCAGTATCAATTCTTTGTTCATTTACTACCTTTGGTACCACTTTTATTCTGAAGTAATTTTGCTTGTTTATCTGTGTGTTGGTCAGTGGCTACCATCGGGGTGGTACCACTCACCGGTAAGAGTTGAAGAGATCTAAGGTGTCGTTTGTGGTATAAGTCTAATCTAAGGGGAGTTGAATACCAACTTCTGACTCTCTCTTTTTAGCAACACTCTCATGAATTAAACAGAAATACTAAATTATTTCTAAAATTATTCCATTGTGTAACGAGACTGATGGGTTTTAAATCAGAATCCTCTCACTATCATGGTGTTGAAGTGTGAATAATAGTGTATTAGCTTTTATATCGTCCTCGTCACTTGACCGAGATTCAAAATTACGGATTAATGAATGACAATTGAATTCAATGGGTCAAGAGCCAGATTGATTTGTTGCACCAAACAAACGTGTAACTGTACTCTAGACTTGAAAAAAAAAATGTAAAAACTAAATGACAAGAAGAAAGAATAAATATCGAGAATGATTCCAACGATACTCTAGGCGTGTTTCACCCGTGTTTACTAAAGGCAATGATTCCCGAGGGAAAGACAGAGTCGACTAAAGTAATTCGTGGTCTTGATTCTAATACTTACCGAAAGCCCATGACGAGTCAAAATTGTAAGGTCTTACGTTAATAAATCTCATTTTGCCTTTGAGTGCGATGTCAATAAGAAGTCAATCAATAATCTTAATATTTTGTATTGAGAATATTCGTTTTGATCTTTTACTTTTTTCTTTCAATTGTTAGGGGGAAATGATACGAAGAAGTTTGATTTATAAGTATATTGATTATATTTGTAGAATCAAATTAATCTAAATCAACACTTCCCAAATGATTGATATGTTATAATTGTGCAGGTTTATTGGATTATTCGAAAGCATAATATACTTTATTAGTTTTCATATTTTAAACACATATAAACGAGCTGCAAATTTTTCCAATAAGTATTGTAATTTTTTGTTGTAAAGAATTCTATCATTTTATTCCCTATCATATTGAACTGTTTTGTTACTTCCATATCCAGAACTTTTCCTGAGCCAATGAAAATGAACTGTCTAATATAACTAATTTTGTCACACATTCACGTAGAAATTACCAACAAATTAATAAGTCTCTTATGGCATAAAAAACATTTGGAAACATTGCAGATGAATCAAATTAACTAGTAACCCTATATTTATAAATATATAAAGAACGAAATTTCATGAGTAAGCTTAAAAGTTAAAAAATTCTTGATATTCACATTATAAATGATTTTTAAGATATATGGTTTCTTTACAAGAACAAATCACTTTTGTGGATACGTAAGTTTTTTCTTAAATTTATATAATTATATTGAGTCATATATAAAGCAAATAAACTGAATACAAAAAATATAAATGTTAACAATTTATGCCTTTTTAGTAGTAACAAGTAATCGAGAGAATTTGACAGAGATGATTTGTCATCGGTTCAAAACAAAAACTCTACAACTCTAGATTTCTTTGTTTCTCTTTCCCCGTGTGTGTAAGGGGAAATCAGCCCAAAGAGAAGAATAATGGTGAATGATATTTTATTCACAAATACTCAGAAAAAGACGAAGTACAAGTAACAGAACTTGTACAGATAAGCAGTACGAAGGGGGAAACAACACTTGTACGAATTATCAATACCAATATATAACAATACAGCATTTTCAACAACGGTCATTCCACCAGCTAAATATCTTGTAATATGATGTGGTGAAAAAAAACTAAAGTTTCGTTTATATAGCACAATTCGTTCTTAGTGTTGAGATTTTTTAACTTACCAGTATATATCTTTAAAAAAAAGGAATGTTAATTTATAAAATACTTTTATTTTATATTTATTCTTATATTTACTTAAATTATTCAAATACTAACAGCGTACATGCTAAAAACAGTTTCCAGTATTAATCAAAGTTAGAATATAACAGATAATATAAAGTAGTCAAAAGATTGCATCAAAAGATATTTTTAACAACTTGAATAAAGTATTTCTCATGTATATTTAAACTTCAGTACTCGCATCGCAATATAGCATTTACAATAAAACTTCCTCCGAGATCTTTCCGAATCTCTTTTAAGATTCATTTGAGCAATCGTGTTGTTTGTTTATATAACAAGCAAAGGTGAAAATGCAGTTTAGCGTAACCACTTGGCAAGATTTGAAAAATTGCCAAATTTGGCGATTTTTATGGCGGAGCCTGAAGCCTTATTCAAAAGGGTTGCCACGGCTAAAGCCACCTCAGTGGAGAGAAAGCATGGTAGCCACAATGGGCAAAATAACGCCAAACAATTCCTGTCGCCAAGTGGTTACGCTAAACTGCATTCCAACCCAAGCAAATTAAAAGATCTTAATCTTAACGCTTAACAAGACTTGTTGGGGGGCAAAATTTGTTAAGGGGAAAAATACTGTTTCAGTCATACTGTGATGCAACGGACATCGATTTAATTTATTATCTTTTTTTAAAACATTGTAAATAAGTTACTTTAATGTTTGAACTTCTTAAAGGGAAAATGCATTAATGATTAATATATTTCTGCAACAATTGAATTTCTAGAAAATAGACTTAATGTTCCCAAGATAATTGGAAACAAAAGTGTGGATAAGTGAGGCGTTGTAACTTATCCGAGAAAGGCATTTATCGGTTAATCGATGCTTTTCAATTAAGATAACTGCAATCTGGATCGTTTTATCGAAATGACAAGAAATGTTCATCGGCAACAAATTGCAAATGTGATGTGGAAATCTTTGGAGTTACAGTCATGAACATTAAAGGATTGTTTGAAAGGAGTCAACCATGGTAAAGAAAAGAGTTCGACAATGGGCTAAATAGAAAGTAAATAGAAAGTATACACGAACAAGGAAGTTTATAGAAAAATGCTTAATATTTACTCATGAAAACAGAAGTTGAAAATGTAATTTATAATCAAACCCTTTAGCTTCAATGAGCCTTTCTTAATTGCATTGAAAATAAATTTTAATTCTATTTGTTTGTTTCATTTTAAAATAAGATGTACAGAGTCAGAGTCATTAGAGATAAATGTAGTTTTGATGAAATGTTAGAGAAGAACTCATCACAAATAGCTTGAAACTATGAAATGGAGAGTTTGCTTTCTGTAAACTTCCACAACTGAACGAAAAATGAAATTTCTTGAATACCTATATCTAAAAAGCCCCCGGATAAAGGATTGATTCTCGAATCAACTAACATTTTCAAAGAACGTTTTAGAAACATATCATTAGCTTAAATACGTTTTTTCAAATATTTTTACAGAAATGATCTAGTTGAAGAATAAAAAAAGTATAATAATCTTTTGTGAGAATTAAATAAAAATTATTTCTGAGCTGAACTTTGAAAACACTCAGAGAAAGTTTTTCCAATTATACCAATAAGTTCTAATATCAAGATAAACTTCTAAGTATTTTAGTTAATATCAAAACTTAATCCTTAGTTAATCCTTAGTTAATTCAAAACTTAATCAAATAAATATATCTAAAGATCTTGTCCAGCTCAATTTCGTTTTAATTAATTCAGTGAATATTTAAAACATTACAATTTTGGAAATTCTTACAAATGTAAAATTGAATTTTAGTTAAGTTTATTGACGTGTAAAATTCCATCGAAATCGCATTCTTTTGTATAAATCAACTAATCCACAGGATGAATTAGTTTTGCTCCAGTAGGGAAAGCAGACATCCATTATTGCTTTTACTGTTTTGAATATCTTATTCACATAGGAGTATTTATTTAACCTTGTTGTTCGGTCGGTTCTATTTGAAACGAAAAAAATTATACGTTTATAAAAAAATAAATCGCGAGAATTTTTTCATGAAATTTCAGTATTTTTGTTGGTAAATATTGTAAATATATACTCCTTGATGAATTAATGTTCATTCGTATTTCCGTGGAATATTTTTCAATTTATTCCTAATGTACTGTTCGAGTCATAATGACCCGATTCAAAAGAGTATTTACTTTTACTGGTACACTTTCATATTTATTTGGAATAAATCAACAGAAAAGAATAATGACTGTTCTAAATTGTTCAAACTTGATTCGTTGACATGTGTGTTTGATCACGCGATAGGAGAGCACCTGAAGGACAAAAGGGTGATAGAGATGGCCAGGAGCCAAATTATTCGGACCTGTTGCAACGCTTATTTTTCGTGTTCTATTTCTGTTTCTAACAGTCAGCAAAGCAGTTATGCCTTGGAGTGAGAGTGCAGAAATGGCGAATTCTGGAAGATTTTGAAGAGTAAAATGTATTCTGAGTATGAAAGTGATACGAGTGATGGAATTGAAAGTCACACTTCTGACTGTAATTATGATATTGATATTGATCCGATTTCACATTCTGGTCTCTCTCTCTCTCTCGAATAACAACCGCTGATATTATAAAAACTACTTCAAGTGTCATAAGTTATGTAACAATTCTAAAGATCATTTGAGATAGTATTCAATTCCACAATTAAAAAACGAAATCCAAAAAATGACAAATACTGTAGGAGGAAAAATCTGAAAAAGAAACTTATCAAGTATATATCTGATTATTATTAACAGCTAGCCTTTACAAATTATATGGAGAATCAACGAAATTCGTATGGGATTAAAGATACAGGTAGAAACATATTTCCAGCGACAATGTAGCACGAAATCTTTTGCATCACATAGAGAGATATTCGTTAAGAAAAAAAGGTTTGTGATAAATTAGCTGATGTATTAAATATCTGAAAGACGTGGGTAGAACTTCTAACAAAATTGAATTATCGGAATGAAGATATTACTATAACAACAACTAGTAGGATTGCTTGGTCTGTGTCCTGACAAACAGTACACACCAAATAAACCATCTAAGCATGGTATAAAAATATGGATTTTAAGTGACTTTAAGATTTATGCACTGAATACACAAATTTATGCTGGAAAAGAACGATGATGAATGTCAGAGAAAAATCTCGGTATGGGAATAGAGAGTGATCTATGAGCATTCCTTATACAATGTTACATGTGATAATTTTTTCAAATCCTACATTTTGGGATAACTTCCACCAAAACGGAAAATGACTATGCTTGGCACCATTAGAAAAAATGAACCAGATTTTCCCGAAAAAATAACACATATAGAAGCGCACAACTCAGGCTTTTATTTTAAAAAGTCATAACTGTTGTAAACTACATCCAACAAAAAAGGAATAAAAAAGATATTTTTGTGAGCATTTTGCATCACGTTAAAGAAGTTAACAACAAATCTGATGAAAAAAACGTAAGCGATATTACGTTCTAATGCATCTAAAAAGGAACTGGATCCTCTTGATCACCTTTTAAACACGTACACTTGTAAAAAAAAAAAATCAAAATGGTCAATGATAGTATTCTATAATATGTTTGATACTTCTGCTTACAATGCATTTATTCTATAGAATTGAAGAGGTAGGGAAAGAGTCTGACCAAACGAAGTCTAATTTTTAAAGAATTAAGGAAATCACTCATTTTTCCATACATTAAAGGAAAGCAACACCTACCAAGAAATGAGAACGCGATCAAAGTAGAGTAAAATGAATCAGACAAAAAGTGAAAACATACCGTAAGGATCTGCTGAGAATATTTCATTGTGTAAGCAAACTTACAAGTTACAGGTTCTGCCCATTAAACAATGATAATTAAAATAATATATTATGCTGAAGTAATAAGAAACATATTTGCAAATCTCACGTAAAATATTACTGTCTAAATTGCAAATAATGGTAAGCTCCAATTTGAAATTTTCATTATAAATAATAATATAAACATTCTAAATAAATATTATTAGATAAAAAGTTTACATGTTTTATTAAAGTATTGAAGATAATGACTTAGCAATATAAATAAAAGAGGTTTTTGTTAAATCTACGAAGGATAGTTTAATGGTGAAACTTTTAAGGATGATGGTCACAAATTAACGATTCAAAATTGGCCTTAAAAGTTAATACTTGCCTGAAAATAATAATCTTATCAACTTTTACTTTAGAAAAGACATGTTTTAAAGTAGATATCTCCAGAATTTTAAGAGTTACAGAAAGAAATCTTTAAAGATAATTCCAGGATTCATTTAAATGACATTTCCACCCTAACTAAGGAGTGTTAAATATATAGTTTTGCAGGACTAAGACTGTCAAAACATGCTTAAAACCAAAACTCAAAGCAAAATATATTTTTTAACTTTCTTGCAAATCTGTCATTTTTATATATTGCAATGATAAATTATAAAAGTAGCAGTTCTTTCACAAGGCGAATTTCTAAAATCAAATAATATAATAAAGTAGCTCAAATTTTATTTGAAAGAGTAAATAGGTGAGACCACAATACACACTCCCCAAACTAACTTCTAAGAGCAAGGTTAAAAAATTCCATAATTATATATACATATATTCAAAAGCTCATATCTTGCGTTGTTATAAAATCTTGTAGCAGCTTTTTATAGTAAAACAAACATGAATATATGCTCTAATCAGCTGACCCGATAGGGAATTCCTTGTTGACTCGGAGTCACAAAGAAAGTAAAGGAAAAATTGTATTGACCCAGATTTTGGAAGCTCGAACCTACCCTATCACCCACAACTAAACGAATTCTTCGTCATGGAATGCAAAAACACTTAGAGAGTGACAAAAAACCTCCCTTCCCCTAAGTGGTGACTCAGTACTAGATGGTAGTTTGACCTAGAGATACTAGCTACATTTGTCTCGACACAAATTTGCCTCTGTGTGTCTGACTAAAATACTCAATCATAAATCACGAATATTCATTTAGTGGCCAAAACAGCGGAAACTATCCAAAACGACACTCAATACAAAACGGATGGGATGCACATTAACTTCAGAAAAGGTTAGAAAAACAATCTTCCCTAAATATTATGCAGAATGTATTCTGATTATTCCGCATCATTGTTATGGTAATGGATATGAGTATATACGGCGGCCTTTTCAGCTAAACAAACAGAAATATAAGCCCATAATAACTGACACAACAAGGAATCCTTTCCTAGCTCGGTTATTAAAATCTGTGTTAAAAATACTCCAGAGAAGTTGCTTGGACCAATAGACTCGGATAGTTCTATCAGTGCAGATCATATGGGAGGAAAAATAATTCTATAACAGGGTGAAAAATATCTGCAGGTGAACGACGTTATTACACTTTGAGTTTAATTGAACCTTGGTGTTCTTAACATAGTGTGAAAATTAATCTCATCAAAATCGGGGTTTAAATAACGAGAGCCTTTCTTGTAGCTTTTTGTTGTACAGTTAACTCAGAAGATAATTTTTTTTAAAAAAACATTTCTTATCTATTGCATTAACTAAAAAATCTAAAGACAAACTCAGAAACATAAAAAGTGCTATATTTAACTTTGAAGTTTTGAATTACTAACTCAAATAAGCAGTCTTATAAAATGATAGTCATATAATTATTGGGTTTGTATCTATAAATCTTCAAATGCAGTAAATGAAAAGATTGATTGAAATCGTGCACTAATTCTGAATTCTTTCAGGCAAATATAAATTTTTGCTTTCTAAACACAACCATTACTTATTGAAAGAAAATCAAAGCGAAAGGTAAAACACACAATCTCGAGCCATTTTAAAGACAGTGTCGTGTAAGTTTAGTTAAACAATTTATTTGAGAAAGAATTCGTGTATATTGATATGATATAAAATAATTTGAACCAAAAATTTGCAAAAACATAATTACAGTAATAACTTCTTATAAATAAATTTATTCTCAAAGATTATAAAATATACTATTGGATACTTTCCAGTGTTTTTAAGACTACTAAGCTTTAAGTAACATACTATATATTGAAGAAATATTTACATTGTTATAATTCTATTAAAATATTTTGTTTAATTCATTTGATGAAAAATTAAATGGATACCATGCCATTCAATATAAGGAATATAATGCGATGTAAAAAACATACATTATAATTTGTGCATTGAACAAAATTACAAATACCATAAGAAATTTTGTAATTGACAATGTATCCAAATTCTCCTTTTATTCCTGAATTAAAGATTACTTTCGCTCGAAGCAAAGAAAAAATTAAGCAATGTCAGTTTAAAAAAGTACTTTTTAATGAATGTAATTATCGTTCAGAAATATTAAATTAAAAGTTTAATTTTTAAGAAATCAATTACAAAGTTGAAAAAAATTGAAAATATTAATTAAAACATTTCCGTAATGAATTCTTCATTTATTTAAAAATATCTTTCAATATCGTAAATAAAGTGAATAAATTATTTTTATATTACTCTCTTGTTATTTTGCACAATGAATCTTTTTATATGTACCGTATTTATAACTATTACGTAAAAAGAAAGGAAAAAAATTACTATCAAGAATGAATGTATTATGAAAATACAGAGTATTACAGATATTAAAATTTGTTTCTACGAATAAATTTTTATTTAAAAACTAAAAAAGCAGTTGAGATGAAAAAGTGATGAGACATTTCATATTTACTTACTAATATGTATTATTTCTCAGTTTTTAACCCTTTGAGGGGTGGTATATAAAAATACATTAAATTTTAGCTAAAATTCATCTGATACGAACTAATATTGTTAAAAGATCACAATACCAAGCGATAAAATTAATTTTTATTTATTTCCAGATTTTTAAGACCAGGTATATAGTTTATATATATTATACTACTGCCCCTCTAGGACATTTTATTTGTACACTCGTTATTTCGGAATCCTTCGAAGAAATAATAAATACTTTCATAAAAAATTATATTATTTTAGTTAATTTGGAAAATAATAGGATCACAAAACACTTTTGAAAAAATGAGAACCTTATGGTGTTGTATTGTTGTTTCAAAGAGTCATAATTTATGCGAAAATGTGTTAATTAATTAAAGTATAATTTTTTTATACATATATGATTTTCATAATTTAATGATAAAACTATATTATTATATATATAATAAGACAATTTTAGTTGAAATACATATACAAATTTATTAAAAATAAGGCAAAATTTTTACTGCAATGACTGAAGTGAAATTTTCTTCCCCACTTGTTTCTGAAGGTACCCGTAGTGCACTATGTGCGGAGCGGGGGGTTGGTCTCTCGAAATATGTTTCTGAAGATAACTTCGATCCATCAAAAGGGACCTCTTTAAACAAAACAAATTTTTATTCCCCGTGTGGACATCCCTTTAAAGATATATATATATATATATATATATATATATATATATATATAATTAAAACTATTTAAGGTATCCGCCTACCTTTAAAACGCGATTTTCGGTCAAAAAGTCGATTTTTTATGTACGGTCTATTATTAAAGTCTGATTTATTAGCTTTCTGGAACAGTTTCAATTTTGTTTTTAACTTACATAGAACTTGAGTTATAAGCATTTTAATAATGGTCTATGTCAAATTTTAGAACTGGAAGTAACATTCTGCTACCGGAAACGGAACTTTAATGTTTGTTTTTCATTGATATCTTACGTAATATTGCCATTAAAATATCTTCCAACAGGCAAAATGAATTTCCTTAGACCTAAAATGCAAATGAATCTTTTAATGGTGTAATATGATAAAGAGAACCAAAGGAAGCTCTTGTTTGTTTGAAAACTGTGAAATTGGGTGCATATGATGCAATTATATAATTTAACGAAGGGCATCAAGGCTGCTTAAAAGTCTTAAATAAGCTGAACATTGAAAATCCGAACTACTTCACAGTAAAGGGATACTAAATGTTGGATTGCAATGGAATCAGGGATTTGAAGCGTTATACAACACTTGTTACATGCAAGCGTAGGAAAGTTTTAAAGACCACATGGAAGAAAAAGATAACTTATTTAAGTAATACAGATAGTGAACATTACAAATCAGGGGCCTTTTAATGTTAAATTTTTATTTAATTAAGTAAGTTTCTTTGTTGAAATGTATTTTTAGCTTTTTCTCAAAATCTAGATTTTCAAATTTTGCTTCAGCGCAAAACATCGTATTGAAAACAGTTATGTATATAATATTATGAAACTTTCATGGAATATTCATTGAAAGTGAACTTAGGACTTGAACCTCTCCTATTGTTATAATTTGATTACTTTGCATTTTATTGATGATAAAATTCATAACTTATCACAATTTTTGACTGTTTTTCTATGTGTTCAAGTACGACTTCCTATATATATTTAATTTTCAGGGATATAATTGTGAGAGAGATACAGTCCTAAATTAGATTCAATTTCTCGTAATAAAATTTCAGAATTGAAACATCTCTATTTAAATTTCAGTTTTGGTGTTTGCACAGTAGATCTGTAAGGAGTTCAAAACCCAGTCCTCCACTGTAATTGCTCACATTCGAAACATACCCTCTCACATATGGGATGAACAGTAGTGTCAAAGAAAAAGATTCGGAGCACCTTATTTGGAAATATTTACGGAGTGAATGTACAATTATTTTTCTTTGCTTTTAATCATCGCTAAATTGGCATTCCTAGATCTTTTCTGTTTAGAAGGAATCCTTTCTTTCAAGATTCACATATGGTGCCTAACGCTAAGGATTCTGTTCTTACAAAGTGGGTAACTCTTTGCTGTATTGTATCGTTTTTAATACCTTTCTTCAATGATTTACATCTCAGTTCAACTTAGATTCTTTGATAATACCCATCGCTAGAGGCAACAAACCCCTACTGTCGTACCTCAATTGTCGGCAGCTTATCGTCTTTTTTTTTATCTCATGCTAACACTATATACAAAATATCGTTTGCAAGTCTCATGTCTTTCAACAGCAAATCCCTAGTCGGCTGTCTCCAGCCAGTTCTATCTTAAAAGCCTTCGAAGTATTTCTCTCCGTCTTCGCTCTGTTAATTTTCTTACAATAGTTTTGGTTTCGAGATATAATTTTTTCCCCTGCGCTTTTGTTAGTAGGTTTTTCGTGGGTACGCACATCATTGCCAATTTTTCATTAGCCACCTAAGAGGCTTTTGTCTTAGGTGAAGCGTTTTGGCGTACCAGATCACTTTTGAATTTTTTTTTATCTTTGCTTCATTTTTATTTACATTTATCTGAAATATATCCAATTTAATAATTTTTCGCTTGCTTTAATTTAAATTGCATGTAGCTGATATACAATCAATTAAATAATTTATTTGCCTGTCTGGGACTTTAAAACATATATACAATCCCTATCCATCACTGTAATAATGTGAACCATTACACATCAGTCTGATTCGAAAGTTTTATCAGTTTGAATTCTGCTGTTTTCTAACCCTCTGTGTCCGTGGTGGTATCAAGTTTATACCACATAGTTTGAAGTATGAAAAGGACACTTTATATATTTTGCTTTGAGTAATTAGCAATATTTACACAAAGTTTCAAACAAGTAGATTGGTTAGCTGATGTAATTCACTTTCATTGGATTCAAAGCAATAATTTTTGTAATCATTCTACATGGTTGTGCCATCTAATTTTAGTAAATAACACTATAAGCTACCATTTGAATGTAAAAAAATTGCTATGTCTGCCTGTACCCTCAAAAACTGTTTTTCGTAGACTGTTTCCATCGAAGGTAATAAATGAAGAACCGGAATTACAACAATAACCTTAAAATCAAAAGGAACTCTGCATTTCATGCATCAAAACTAAGAATAATTACAGTGCCACTAGCTGTATACAATCGTTTGATTTTACGTGCAAAAGTCATTTGCTGAAAATGATCTTTCTGGGGGGGGGGGGTATTTAAAATGTGGTATTTTGAAAAATGATGGCGAAGAACATTTATAAAAGTTCGTTGAGTGTAATATCTATTTTAGTTGCTGGTGTATTACTGTTTAATTTTTATTTTCAATTTTTAAGCACCTATTTAATTTCTAAACTATGTTTTGAAGTTTGATAACTGTTTAATTTTTTTTAAATTAAGTTTTATTCTTCCAAATGGTTTGGCTTTCATTTCGAAATAATTCTTTTTTGACAAATTTGTTTTGCCTCGACATTTCCGTGGAGTACACCTATCTATTTTTAACTTACATCGGGTTAAACATGTCAGAAAAAAAAATGACCACACTCAATTCGCCACCTAGGCAAATTAGTACTGTCAAACAACTCCAGATTAAGCTTCTATTTCAATTGTATTGATGTCTTTCGACATTGAAATTTAAGACGTAATTCTCTTTATCTTAGATAAAGTTCATTTAATTGGCCCTTTTACTCGATTCGATTTCTTTTCTGTAGCTGGTTTTTTTCTTACTTTAGTAGTCATTTATTCAGATATATTTTTTTAATTTCTCTGATTTGATGTAGAACTAATGTTTCTCCCATTTTATCAACTCATTCGCAAAGCGAAACCTTTTTAATTAAAGTACTTTCATGACTCCGGTTATGTCGATAAGTAGCTCTTGGCAATAATTAAAGTATGTACAACTTATATTTCGTTACAGTACATTCCTGCCAAAAGCACCAAAAAGAGTAAACTTGTGGAAAAGCACTTCTGCTATCCACGACTCTTGTGCCATAGCTCAGTCAAATACAACTGACTCTAAAAGTTAAAATATACACAGGGACACCCTAGTCAAGTCTAACACAAAAATTTATTTATCAATTTCTGTAATATAATGCATAAGAGGTTTTCACTTTCATTAGGGCCCCTTGGAATAATCCATCTATTCAAATATTATTACCATAATACACTCTTACCAAAACCTTTCCAGCCGAGGTTATTTTCATTTACTAAATCCTCAGCGACAGTTACCATCGACAACTCTTGATATCAATTTCTTGAGTTCTTACGAGAAATACACTCAGCGCTAGTCCCACTCGTCATCTATCCTTTAAATTTCCCTTTGCATATATACCGTCATATCTAACTCGCTTCACTTTATTTCTATCTGTCCCTAATTTAAATACTCAAGTTTTATTTTTGGTTGGGAAGAAATTGTTATTTTCAGCAATCAATCTCATTTAATGTCCCCAAGGTTTGTGAAGAGAAAATCGCGAATAGCCCAGCGTCACAAATTCTCTAAGAAAATTTACTTTTTAATTCACGTAAACAATTTTTATATAATACTATATAAGCAATTGTTTTATACAGTATTATAAGCACTGAGAAATACTTGACTAAAAACACTCAACACTGGTAGAAAAATATCCACTCCTCCTCCGTTATTTTACTAATTTGAAAAAAAGAAATATGTCAATTTTTTCAAACTACTGGTAAAAAAATAAACTTTCTTAAAATTGTTAATATTAAAAAAGTTTGAAACATTAAGGCAGTACCTTAATAACTCTTAGAAAAGATATTCTTTTTATTGATTATCTTAGAAAGAAATACCGATGCCCAATTTTTATTTCTATAGTGCAATTTTCCTGATAAAAAAAATTACAACACATTTAATTTTTCAGTTACGTTTCTTTACGATGGTCAGCTACTTTTTCTAGTTACGAAGAGCATTTTAATAATAATATTTTAATCACACAATCAGGAAACTAAAAAGTTATTCGACCTAAAATGAGATTAAAAATAAAAAGAGACATTTTTAATTAGAGTTTTATAGTATGTTATGTTTTAAATCTTCTATTGAAATGATGAGATTCAACACAGGAATTTTCATGTTTTATTTATTAGTTTAAGAAAAATACTAAAAATAGAATATTTACCGAAAATTTTTTTATTAAGCGAAAAGTAAAGGGTCAGTAAATGAACAAAATTTTAAAGTAGCATTATTTTTTAATGTAAAAGACAGTAATGATAAGACTTGTTTGTATTAAATATTGCTCAGATAGTGAAATATTTATCGGAAATTCTGATTAGCTTTATAAAAATTTTGGAAGGAATATAGTGATATAGTTCAAAAACCTTGCTTATGAATACAAAAACAATTCAAAAAGTCATAAAGAACTCTTAAAAGCTTTCTAGAAATACAGATGGGAAATAATTCTTATATCTTTGTCAAAAAGCGTATAATACCATATCAAATATCCTTCACATCACTGGCGAATATTTCAGGATTTAACGGTGCATTGACAGTAATCACCGTTCTAGTTTTGAGTCTAGGGTTTGCAATATCAGTTAAACCGTACACCGGCTCACCTTAAGTTGTAAATTTCAGCCTCAAATGATTACCTGTATCAGTCGGTAAACCATATTCATAATTATGCACCTGTGTGGCAGAGGTAGCTAAATGGTCATTGTCACAGTCTTGCTGTCTTTATTACTTTCGTCCAGTTGTAGGTTCGAGTCATGATACCGCTAAAGACCCGCCGTGTAGTGGGTCTGATGCACGTTTGTCTGTTCCGGGTCCAAGTCCTTCCGTGGAGTGGTCTGGAAGCTTGGTTAGGAATCTGCCAGTTAAGGTGTCATCATCGTCACTTGACCAAAGTTGAAAATTGTAAGATCAGTATGCTTCATGTCACTTCTGGGTACAACGATAATAAACACTTAATCATTTAATCGAAAAAGTTATTCATTCTTCCTTAAGTAATTAATTTATAAAATGAAAAGTGTAATACATTTAAAGATTTAAGATTGAATATTTCTTTAAATACAAATATCTTTATTAAATATTTAAAACTGACATTTTTCCAACGCAAGAGATGCATCGTCAGGAAAAAAAAATGAAAAATACAGAAAGGACGGATAAATAAAGAAAGAAAAAAGACAATTAAAGGAATACAGCATTCATTGTAACACGTTCTACATACTTTCCTTATACCTATTTTCAAATTAACGTGTTTCGTTATCGATGATCAGAATTATTTAAAATTTTTAGTGGGAAATAAAACTACATACAGTACTTTGTTTAACAGTACTTTGTTTAACAGTACTACATACAGTACTTTGTGTAAATTATGCGAATATATAATATATTCGTATGACTTACAAAAACACATTAATAAGTGAATTGCATATTTTATTTAGTATTTTTTTTAAAATCAAAAAGCTTTGTGATAAGAAAATTTATGAACCTTTTAATTTTCTTCTAATGAAGGAACTGAAAAAATATTGATTAAATACAGAGTTTTACGAAGTGTATAATCCATTTATATTGGAAATCTTATATATATAGTAAAAGTAATAATTACTAAAGAAATGTATCAAAACCTTTTTATAATATTAGTGTTAGCTACTTCATTTTTTAAATTCACACATGAACTGAAAGTTAACATATTTTATGATTTGAAATAATATTATTAAAGCTTTTAAATTTTCAGTTTCGTTTTTGGTATCATTTATAGGAGCAATTGTTCTTATTACAATATACGAGCATAACCTAGAAAATAAGAGGAAAAAAAAAAGAACACATCGCAAAATTTGAATAACATTTTTAACAATTATGAATTAAATGTCTTTAAAATGATCAACTTTGAATTTCTACTCTCTCTTATAATAGATAAATTACCATTTATGAAAATAATAGTTTTATTAAGATTAAATAAATTTCTTTTCATGGATTCGTTTTTTTTTTAAATATTTTTCACATTATTGAATCGTTAGGTAAATTCACATTAAATCGTATTTTATTGCGAGAGTACCATGTATGAAATTACATTTGTTACCCGCAGTTTTACAAAAACCCATTAAAATTGCATATTAGCAACCAAAAACTAAATATGCGGAAACGTAATGATTTTCTCCAAGGCAATGCTTAGCTGCATATTGAGGCTTGAACTATGAAATGAATTTTCACATTGAAGCAAATAATTTGCTTAGAATTTTCTAAGTCTGGGAATTATTACAAAGTTAATTATTGAAAAGTTCCATAAAGTAAAATATGAATTTACATTATTCGATATATACTTTATTCTCAAGGGATTCCAAGAAATATTTATGATAGGGGGCATTATTGTTTACTTTAACTTATTTTTAGTATCATATTAACCCAAAAGAGTCGGTGAACTATTTGAATATAGGTTTGTTTAAATATCACGAACAACTCGGAGCGACAAATATGTCAGGTTCATATGTTAAAATGTGTTTCATCGATGTATATTTTGGGAGGCTTTTGCTATGATAATTTGTTTATTGAATAAAGTATTCAATATCGAATCAAGATACTGACAGATTCTCTCTGCATCCTCCTTTTTTGATCATAAGTGAACTTTTCGCTGTTTATATCCAGATTTTATATTTTTAATTTTGCTATCGATTTTATTATTTTTTTCGTACATCTCAAAGTAAACAAAAATCAATTAAACATAGTTTTGAATGAAAAAATATAATAGATGAAATAATTTGAAAAGAAAATTCTCTCTATGTTGCAATGATTTATTTTTATATTAAAATAAATAGGAAGATAACTATTTTATTTTACTAATGCTTCAATCAGGAATATCAAAACTACCTAATTTTTATTATGCATTTATTCAGAAAAAGTTATTAATCCCCTTCAATATTGCAAATTATTTGAAAAATTTAAAATTTCTTTATTTCATTCGTTCGCACTATAGACGCAGTGAAGAAAACAATAGGCTAATGCATGTAAGTAATGATCCACCTTATTTCAAAGTCATCATCAGATGATGAAGAAGGTGATAAGTTACGTAAAATCTAATTATATTACGTATAAGACAACGAGCTCACATTTTTTAAATAAAAAGTTCTTTTACATTTATTAAATCTTGCCTTGGAATACAAATTTAATTTAAAAATAGATAAAATTGCATGATATAATGATAAATAGATCAACTGATTGGGGAAACTTTCTCAGTGATCAGGGGCTAATTTTAATGGCTCGAAAACTTTGGAACGTAAAGTCACAGATGTGACTGAGGTTAATGTACAATATTCATCAAAATTAAGTAAAAATATGTGTCATTTTACTTTTGAGGATTGTACAGAAAGTAAAAATACTCAATTTCATAAAAATAGAAAATTGGTAATATAATTTTTGAAAATTTATTTTACAGCAAATTTTGCCATTTAACAGTTTGCGTACAGCAAACTCTATTTATCGGCAAAGTCGCTTTCCTCTACAATGGAATTCCTGAAACGAGGGACGAACTTCCTTATATCTTTTTTTCATATTTTGGCCTACTATTTTTTTTTTTTGTCTCTCTGAAACTCATGGGCGTTTGAGGTTTCTCTTCTTTTTTTTAAAAGTTTTTCCTATTCCCGGGGATTAAGAACGTTTTAATTCTCAGAATCTCTTCCTGGTTCCAAAAGACGGAGGTCACAGATATTGAGATAAAAAAACCAATTTTGAATACATTATTTACCCTCAACTCTCAGTTATTGGGATTCAAACTCGAAAACGTCATTTCAACACGACACTACTAGAAAAATTTCTAAGCGGCTGAGACAAACGAACAAAAATTTTACCCTCAAGAGTTTGAACTTGGAAGCAATGTCACCAACTTTAAAGGGGAAAAAAATCGCTTAAAGCCTGAAAGACCTTCTTCTCTTAACTTCTGAACACCCTTCTTATATATTTCAGTGAGAAAATTACCTTTGTACATTTTATTAGAGGGTATTAAATAATACAATTTTGATTTGAAAATATCAGTGTGAAGTATTTATTGATATTTTTCTTTCGTCTATTTGTCTCTCTTTTTAGGTATAAAGTATTTGTTTAATGAATACTTTCAAAGAGAGATTTTTCTG
Source organism: Nephila pilipes (assembly GCA_019974015.1). Taxonomy (NCBI): domain Eukaryota; kingdom Metazoa; phylum Arthropoda; class Arachnida; order Araneae; family Nephilidae; genus Nephila; species Nephila pilipes. The sequence goes on along the minus strand of BMAW01098469.1, from coordinate 15,132 downwards.
CCATTATGGTGCAAATACAATACTTATTTTACGTAAAGGAAGAAGATAAGTAAGAAACTCATAGGCTATGAGAAAGTAAAAATACTTACAGTAAAGGTTCAGATTAAGTGGAATTTCTTTTTGAGAGATGTGAATAAGGATTCCATTTCCTTCAATTCTGTGCTTAGGTTTTTCAAGTTAATGAAAAAAAACATCCCACCCAGTGTACTGATTTGTAATTCCAGCCCCTATGGAACACTTGCTCAGTAATTGGGATCAGCTTCCGGTGAGCGTGGATGGCCTATTGGTTGAAAGCGGGTAATCAGGAATCGAAAACTAATTTCCTCGAAACCTCCGGGATTCTGTTTCTCTGATAAAAGTCGGGAGCACTGGATTGCTATTAGAATTCGAGTAATATAACATACATAGAAACGAAAATAGTAAAGACAAAATGGTAAAAGTACGAAATGAAAAAAATTAATTTTTTTTAACATTTGGACACGAACTGTATATGATTTTAGTTTGTGATTTTAATAAGTGCTTAGAATTATTTCGTTAAAACAGAATTTATTTTAAACAGAGTTTTAAATCAAACAATTATATTTATAGATTCATTTTATATCTTGATTCTAATAGAGAGAGGGAGAGAAAGAACAAACATCGCATTATTTCAGATAAAACCAAAAAATATAAATATAACGAAATTTGATTTGTGTAGAGATAATTATTTTTCTTCTTTTCCAATTATATTCTATATTTGGAAATTTAGTATTTTGACAACTAAGGTACTCTGTGATATTATCTAAATACTTGTCAATCAGCATGTCGTACATAAGTTCATAAGCATGTTCAATTGAATTTGCATGTATTTATATTTAACTACCAATAGTAGCCTCCCAGAACACGTGATGTTTTTCTATTAACGTTTCCACTCACGTAACGTGAGCATCAATGATATTTTTATTACTTTCTGAAATCAGTCATTTAGAATCAAAAATCATACAGCCCACCCGTCCTTTCTTTTCACTTTTTTACAGAATTATAGGATTATTATTATTTTTCAGTTGAGCATATGCCTATATAAAAGATGTATTTCCTTAATAATTGAGAAATAGTTATTTTTTATCACAATGGATTGCAAATCTACATTATTAAAAGTATTTATTACAAAATAAATTTTGCATTAAAAATTTTGTTTCTCATATTAATATACAAAATTATTAAAGAAAAACATTCAGCAAAATTCAACCTCTGTGTGATAATGAAGGTGATGGTTATAGGTCAAACTGACCGTAGGATCTTATCTTATTAATTAACTTAGATATTCGATACAAATTGCGCGGAATATTCAAGTAATAAATTGTACGCGTAAAAACTCAGATAAAACGTCTGTTACGACTTTAATCAATTAATTGCTTAACGTATCTTACCTGATTGTGGACTTGAAATGTTTGCTTTCTGATATCAAACAATTTTTACCAATTCTGGGAAAAATACAGTTTCTTCTTGGAATCTTTAGGATGATTACTGTCTTGCTAGACCCCATATTTTTAACGAATTGCCTTTGACAATGGTGTCGTGATGATTCTAAAATGGTTCCGAGAAAGAATTTACTTTGAATCTAGATGGAAAAGAAGATATTATTTATGCATATAATTATCATTTAAGTCGTTTTACTTATGAAAAAATGTGGTGTTTTTGAAAGTAATCCACTTTTCATCGCTTTTTATTATGTCGTCTAAAAAGGATTCATTTTTGTTCTGAAAAAGTAGAGATGTGCATATGAAGGATTTAGTAAGCAAATAGTTTCTCACTAACTCATGAATCAATCATAAGGAGTATTTAAAGGCCAAAGCAACTTTTCAAATAAGATCCGGAATGGTTTGTATCAGATGAGTTTAAGCTTTTCTCTATTTGTTTATAAAGGATCCTTCTCCGTCAATTCTCTCTTCAATGTCTCTTGTTATTATCACTTATTAAAGATGGACACCAGATGACTCTTGCGTTTCCTACCCTAAACTGTATCTCCACCAATAACTTTTATGAACTTCCGACTTCCGGTATTATTTCTTTTAGTTTGAATTTCTATAATATACAGAACCATAAGCAAAATTTTTCGATAATCATATTTATTCAATAGCATCTCACATAACAGTGGAACCGGACACTTTTGTTTCAATTGAATTGGAAGAGATAAAGTGTGACAGTCATGTTAGTCTCAAATGACGACATCCAAATGTTCTGAAACTAAAAATAACAATATCAGACTAAACTTTTTGCTAAACTTAATACCTTTTCTTTATTATTGTCTTTTTATCAGTATTTACAATTTATGTATACATTTTTGTGATTGTTCGATGGCTCTGTACTCTTATCAAATACGACATAAATCATATTAAATTTATTTCAGTATATATTAATTTTAAAACTCTTATGGTGTTAATTTTCAAATTTGAAAAATTAATTTTGCCTCTTATCAGCAGTTAAGATAAGTAAATGTAAAAATGCCATTTGATGTAAATGAGTTTTAGAATTATTAAAGCTACAATTAAAAAAAAAACTGTTGTAGCAAAAGAAAAAAAATCTTTAAATTGTCCTTTTCTAAAAGGAAATTCAATATAAATGTTTTTATCAATCCTCACATTTATCAAGAAAAATAAAAATCAGTCTTCAATAGTAAAAAACATTTAATCGAAAAGCAATAAATATTGAGTTATTACCCAGGTAAGACTCAATAATTATTATTACCCAGGTATTATTTATTTGAAACATTTGATCTAAATAGATAAAACACTAAAACCAATTTTTAATTATTAAAAATAATTTTAGAGTACATGCATCTATAATTACTTAAGAGCTCTTTTAAAACAATCAGAAGAGTACTTCAGAAAGAAAATATGAACTATATTTGTTATGAATTACAAGCAGAAGAAATATTACTGACGCATTACGAATTATGTAAAGATAAGAAACATATGTGATTGAAATTTGAAGGATATCACATATCTCGCTCACAAAGGGAAATGTTTAATAAATTACACGTCTTTATAATTTTATTGTAATACAAAGTATATACAAGAGATATATTTTAGAAATAATTTCTTTATAAAAATATAATTGTATATACTAAATTAATGTAGCTTATAGAGTTTAAATCTGAAGAACGAAGAGAAGAGAAACAACTAGAGGTATTTTGAGATTTCTGAGAGCTTGTTTTAAAGGTTTAACTATTATATATATGATAATAATAATTCGAAGGATAAACCTTCTTTTATATTTCTATCAAATAATGGTTGGCCTCCTATTTGGCCCATGGTTTGATGACACTCGAAACCTATGGACTGTGTCAAAAACGTTTTTCCACCCCCTAAGGATTTCAAAGCTGTACAGTAGTATCAGATCAGGACTATGACAGGATGGGGGAGGCTACGATGTACAAACGGAATGAATGTATAATTTTATACGTGGCGTTTTTTCTGTAGGAACGTGCACTGTTAGACATCAATTACCTCCGTTCACATTCTTCTCTTGTTCTGTATCAATTTAGTTTACTTTTCCTCATCTCCATTTGGGACAAATTGCACTCCTTGTAGTAAACATTTTAATGAGGAGAACCTCTTTATTACTTCGAAAGTGAGAAGCTTTGATTTTTTGAGTCGAAACGATGGTTTTTAGCTCTTACAATCCCAACAACCCACTTGCCTCTAACATCACCAAACACACGGCACTATTTCTGTAAGCCTTTATTTATTTTGTCACAAATTTGGAAGAAGAAATCCTTTTCTCGAGAAGAAACGGGATTACATTCCCCAACTCATACCTAGTGGAATTCGTAATCCAGACATTCATTTCAACCAAACAATAAATCCAAAGTCTTTAACATACTGACACAAACAAGAGCTCATTCTGCTTCTGAGACTTAGATCTTGAATTCAGTAAAACAAACTCTGATGAAAAAAAGTTTATTTAAATATTAGAAATTCAGTACTCATAACATTCTGGACAACCCTCTTGCACCCCTCACTACGTACTTACAAACACACACACATTCATATATATATATATATATATATATATATATATATATATACATTTCTGACAACGTGTAAAATAAAAATTTTCAATATTACATTTTATTTTAAGAATGCTTACTTTTTTTTTATTAATTTTTGATAAATTTTATTTGGTTTTAATAACATAATAGATGCTTATTTATGTGGAATTTGGCTGTTTGCTGTCAAATTGAAGATAATTACAATGTTCACCTTCTCTTTTTCTAACGTTCATTTTTTGAATTTATTGATATTTTTAGTTCCTTATCATAGATGAATTCAAATTTCAGTAAATATCATATATGTAATTTACTGAATTATAATGGTTTCATCAGGAATACTGTTAGAAACATGCATTTTTCCATTCTAAAGTATGGAAGGTATTTACAATATTTCCATTCTCCTAAATTTTTGCTTTTCTTTCTTTTGACTTTCTGTTATAAATTTTCTAATTTGTTAGAGCAGATTTTTTTTCATTATTTTAGTTTAAAACTTTTAGATTGCTTGAATATTATGTAAGATTTTTTATATCATCTGCATAAATATTAATTTTTTTTAAATATACATATCACCGGCTTACAAGAAAAACCGTATGTACTATAAATTTACAAGGCAATTCTAGTTAGTTCCGAATTCCTTGCAGGAATGCTTAGAATAATTCGGTAGCAATTTAACCTGCGCACAACCACACCCTCTTCCTCTCTCTCTCATACACACACATACGCTCACGCGCACGCACGCACGCACACGCACACACACACACACACAAACACACACACACACACACACACACACACACACACATATATATATATATATATATATATTATTAAATATATATATATTATTAAATATATTTATATATGCACACGACAATTATTGGTATCCCTTTTCTTCGGTAAGGAAAATTTCGATTTTTCTCCTTCAAGAGATAAATAGTCTATATTATTACGAGATTTCTTTCTGAAATATCAACTACCATTTTTATTGTTTTTGTTTGTGTACATTTTCTATTAACCGTAAGTTTCGAAAATGAAAACAAATTGAATGAATTCTTTCCGTAAACAAAAACACTAAAAGGGAATTGCGGAAATAACAACGTGCTGTGAAATGATGAAAAAGGGGACCATTCTTTGATTTCATTACATGTTTTCAAAAGCTTACGAAACAAATTTAAGTTTGTGGTGACATCCCTCCTCTTCTCCCGAGATTTATTTCAAAACATCTATTGGGCGCCCACCGAAACCCTACAAAGGACATGGTGCCCTCGGTTGTAATACAGATAAAATCTTCTCTTGATTGTCTGACAGAACGAGTTCACAGTTTAAATCCGTTGAGAAAGACTACCAGATAAAAGACTTTTTTCTATACAAGTAAAGATTATCAATATTACGTAAATAGAACAAAAAAAAATAGCAATTACATTTTTCAGAAATAACTGAATGCCCGTAAATAAAAGAAACTGATTCAAATGCAAAAATATATTTGTTGCTCATTAATTATAATTAGTTTAAATATGAATGAAACTTATCTCTTTATTACACAACATTCTAATTTATAGGATACAGACTGAAAAGTGAGGTATATATTTTAATTATTTGTTTAATCACATCGTAATTAGAAGCAACACGAGGGCTACTGGCGACGGACCCCGTAATTTTGATCCTCGATCAAATGACGAGGACGACACCTATATATATAAGTTGGAACTTACGATCCCAAATCTTCGCTCCCCTCAAATAGAAGAATTTAAGACCTGAACAGGTATAACTTACATTAGCTTCATTACACAGTGGGTATTCAGTGGCCTCAGTGCTCGAACCTGCAACTGGACAACGCCGGCCGTGAGTTATAGACCTGCCCCCTAGGCTGCCATGGTTTGAAATGTTATTGGAAGGAATGTGATTTTAAATATATAGTGTTTTCTAATAATAACTGCATAATTATGTTTGCATATACTTTTTGATTATATGTACCTAAATACCTATTTATTTGTAGGTTTTCTAATTGGATATTTTCGATTCGCCATGGAGTTATTGTTTTGTTTTATAGGATATAGAGCAGAAAAGGCAATTCTTCTCTCCGTCTGCTCATGGTCACAAACACACGACTGGTGGTTATTCGTCGAGTCTTGGGCTCGAATCCTGATTCCACAAGAGATTGGCCGTGTAGTGGGGCTGATGCACTTTGTCGAAGTCCCAAGTACTCCCGTTGATGTGGTGTCAGAGTTTAGAGAGGATTCTTCCCTGCTCATGATGAAGAGAACTTTGATGTAACGTTAAAAAAATTGAATCAACATTTTCAACTCTTTTTTTTCTAATGGTATAATTAAAGAATACAGTTTTTGGCAATAATCTACATGAAATCGATGATTTGGAAATTGTCATATTACTCAAAGAATAAAATAATTCACTCCAAGTACATAGAAACGCATTTCTCAAAATATGCGCACATATGATCAGACTTTCTTTAAACGAAGAAGATGGGGGAGTATTTTTTTGATCATTTCATGTAAATGTTAGTTCAAAATCTTTTTCTACGTTACTTTAGAAATACTTGTTTCCATTGCAATAAAAAATATTGCTTTACAGTTTGTTGTTTTTGTCACGAATCATCAATATGGGAACTTAGATGAAACTCGTTTTTTCAATGTGGATAGAGAAAAAGGACGTGTTTAATTTTTCCTTCTCTGTAAAAAGTTGCGTTTACAATTAACAAAAAAATAAAATGAAAATTTATTTTCATTCAAACTTTCAACAGTTCTTTATCGATACTCTTTTGATTGTTTTAATCAAAGTGTATTTAAACTTATAAGTTGTGCTTTTTAAAGCGATAAAATCAATACATAAGTATGACAATCATTAAATTTACAAAAATCTCAGTTATATTGCATACTGTTAAAGGAAATAATTATAAAAAACTATTAAGAAAACACTTTGAAATAGAGTTTCGTAATTGAATACGATTATGGAAAACTCATATCGAAGATAAGAAATGAAGTTATATAGATTCCTCCTACGATGCTGCGTTCATCATTGTTATCAACCATCTCCCCATGAAATGTATTATCGTCTGCGAAGATGGACATTTCAAAACTTCCGATTCCAGTAAATGTTTTTTCCCCTCTCCTTTCTCGTTTTTTCATTCGTACTTTGGAATTTTCTTCCTTGCAAAACGTTTACACCAGAATTTTCGTCATGAGCATGTAATGTTCCAATGACATTTGTGGGTTTTTTAATGTGCTCATTACAAGTCATTCGAAAATTTCAAGATTTCTCCATGTGACTACAACCATAAAACTTCTATTGCTTTAAATTATAATAATCTCAAGTGTATACCTTCAAATAACAATATTTAAAATTTCCATTCGATGGGTTTATATATATATATATATATATATATATATATATATATATATATATATGTACATACAGTAGTGGCCAAAATTGTGGGCACTTTTAGAAATTTTTATGTTTTTGAACTTTGTAAGCGTATAGAAAGCCTTACATTTCACAAAATGCAAAGTCGTATGTATCATTTTAAAGATAATTTAATACAAAATTCAATACAAAAAGCGTAATTCAAATATTTACAACAGAAAATGATTTAAGCAGCGATAATTATCGATATACATTAGATGCTAATGATTTCAGTGAGTTAGTAGTACTTAGTAAGGTAGCCTTAATTTTTACTATAATTTTACATCGATTTTTCATTGAGTTGACGATACTTTTAAACTCTTCCTTCGTAATTACATGTTACTAGTAAATAATTATAACTTCAATTAGTTCCTTTTTATTTGATAGGCATCTCATTCGGACAAGAGTTTTAAACATTACCATAGGTTTCCAATATGATTGAGGTCAGGACTGTTTCCTGGCCATTAAAACAATTCAATGCTCTTTGTACGAAACCACACTTTCAATAATTTTGCTGATTGGCAATTGGCAGGGAGCAGAATCCTGCTGAAAAATAAATGAACTCTTGTTGGGAAAGAGATCCCTGATGGAACATTAAAGTTTTGTTTCTAGAATAGTATCAATGTATTTTCTGGCACTCCGTGTACTATTAACCTGTGGAACTCGGCGGTACATATGCTTTACCAAAATTTTCTTAGTCACTCGCTTCGGCTCCAGTACAACTGTTGTACCAAGATATCTAGAGACAGTTCTTCCCTCCTCCCCCCTTTTTTTTTCAGCAGACCCTTTTACGACTTTCCCTGACCTTTTTTACGATTTTGCATCTGTTGTTCTCTATTGAGTGGGGACAATTTTTGCCAACGTTATCGGTTGTCCGCAAATTCCTTATCATTGGCGACATTTAGGAACAACCAGTTTCGAAAAAATACTTCATTCAATGACTTGACGTTGTCTATAAACGATAGATATTTCTTTTCTCTTGTTTTTCTTCGGATTCTTAGAATGCCTTGAAAAATTCTCGCAGAAATAGAGATTGAAAATTTAATGAGAGATTTAGATGAAGAAAATTTTGATGATATTGATTCAGAGTTGGGAAATGAATTAGGAAACATTATTTTCGAAGATAACGAGGTTGATTTAGATGTGTCAACTAATTTTGACGAGACAGCAGATAGCTCATTTTCATGGAAAGAGGTAGAAGGTTCAGAAACGATAAATGCATTACCATTTTTAGGTAAAGTTGGATTAAAAGTTGATACCAGGATTTACAAAAACGAAAATGATTTTCTTAAACTAATGTTTACAGATGAAATTTTATCGGTTCTGGTTGAAGAAACTAATAGGTATGCATATGATATACTTAATCTTTATGAAGAAGTATCTGATAAAAGAAAACACACACTTTCATGGAAGCCAACTAATACAAATGAAATCTTAAACAATTCTTGGTTTAATTTTACTGATGGGACACATCGAAAAAGATCGCATACAGGATTATTGGACAACTAATAATCTGATAGAAACTCCATTTTTCAGAGAAGTTATGCCCCGTGATCGTTTCCTAATGATTTTAAAATTTTTACACTTTTCTGATAATAGATTAAAAGAAAGCAGAGATTCTCCAACTTACGACATATTATGGAAAATAAGAAAATTTTTTGATTGTTTTAACAGAACATTTAAAGAAGTGTATGATCCCACAGAAAATTTATCTTTGGATGAAGTTATCATTAAATTTAAAGGAAGAGTATTATTCAAACAATATATTCCAAAAAAACATAAACAGTGGAGATTGAAAATGTATAAAATTGCAGATACCACTGGTTATACTTATGACATGAGAGTATATCTAGGTAAAGATAAAAAAGAAAATATTTCAACATCTGCTTTCTATAATGTTGTATATACCATGACAGAGTGTATAAAAGATAAAGGCCGTAAAATCTTTATGGATAATTTCTTTTCTTCGCCAGAAGTTTTTCGTGACCTTTTAATAGAAAAAAAAGATTAACTCCTGTGGAAATGTACGATCAGACAGAAAACATTTTCCAAAAGATCTGACTCCTTCTAAAATGAAACTAGGCGATATTGCCGTAAAATTTTGCAGTTGAATGACATCCTTGTGCTGTAAGGATAAGAGATAAGTGTACACGCTGATCAATATGCACATCCCCCAAACTGAATTTATAATTGAAGAACGAAAATGAAATAAAAAGAAAATTGACGGTGATATTGCTGAATGTGAAAAAGAAAAATTAACTACTACCAAGTCAAAAATTGTGGCAGATTACAATAAACACATGAGTTATGTTGATTTATCAGACCGCATGCCATCCACCTACACTTTTGCTAGATGAACTAGGAAATGAACAAAAAAATTATTCTTTAGCGTCATCGACATTGCTGATTTGAATTCGTTTCTGATATTTAAATCATGCCAAACTTCGTCAAAATTTAGTTTAAGAGAGTTTAGAATGAATTTAATAACATATCTGGAAGGAAAAAAAAATCCTAAAAATACTGACCCTTCAACAATAAAAAAATTAAAGATAAATGATAATAAATTTTCTCATTGGCCGATTGACGAAAAGAAAAGAAGAAGATGCACATACTGTGTGAAAAAAAATATACAAAAAAGAACTACTGTTATCTGTAAGTCATACAGTGTGGCTCTTTGTATTGATTAGAACTTTTTCGAAGAATACCACACAATTTATTTAAAAATCTCTTAACACATAAACCAATAAAAAACAAAAGACCTGAATAAAAAAAATAAAACTGACACATTTTTAATAAAAAGAAAAGGGGGAAATAAACTAAACAAAAGGCTGTTTTAAGAGTCAAAAATTTTGAAAAGTAGAACTCACTTTTTTAAATTTTTAAAACAAATGTTTCAAAATCATTGTTTACAAGAACTTTTCAATTTAAGATATAAGTTTCTTTTAGAAGCAAACAAAAAAATTTAAAAAACAAAACAAATTAGTACATTTCCCCCTTTTAAGACTTAAGATTCATAGAAAGATATGATATAAAAAAGTGTTACATATTATTTGCATTGGAATACATGAATTAATTGAAAATTTTGCTTTTACTTGATGTACCTAAGATTTACTCAGTAGCTTTGAAACGTGTTCAATTAAGCTGATAAACATTTTTTAAATCTCATTTGATAACATTTAAACACAAAAGAGTAATGACAAGTATTGATTTCACAAACTCGTAGCCGGGGTTGAGTCGTGAGTTCGAATCATGTTCAATTGAAAATCGGCTGTTAAATCTGTCGAGATTCTAAGTCATTAAGTTGGTGTGGTGTCTAAGTTTAATGAGTGGATGCTGTCCCCATTACTTGACCGAGGTTGGAATTACGAAGTCCGTCACCATTTGTCTTCCTATTGCTTTGGAATGCAATGTTATTAAAAAATCAAATCAAATTGATCACCAATTGATTGAATTTTTCCATCTTTTACATATTTCTTCGAACAATTTTGAAAACATGAGGTATTATTTTTTATTACATGGTTTCAATGTGGCAGTTAAATGTGTAAGTTGCAATAATGAGAACATAGTATATATATATATATATATATATATATATATATATAAGCAAACACCGAAATAACTATTACGAGTTTATGATTGAACTATCGTACTCTCTGAGAGTGTAGTCATGAGATTACAGAAGTATTTAATTTAATATTGTTTGAACGTACTTGCTTCTAGAAAATATTTTAGTAATATGGTATAGCTGTCGCTTTCCTTTTTTTAAAAAAAATGTTAATTTACATAATACACGACTCTAAGTTATGATAATTTTTTCGGTACTTAAAATAATAAAGGAACATGAAAACATTTCACAAAAATAGAATACATTTTTAAGAATTCTAAAGTTATTTTAACAGAAAAATAACTATTATACAATGCCTTATCAACATTTTCATAATACTTAAGGGATATTAGCCTATACTGCTCAATGTTTCATCAATATATCTCATACTTAAACAAATGATACAACAAAATCTTATTTCAGAATAAGTTAATTTTAGCAATTTGGAGAAAATAAAAGTAATATGTAAAATAATTTTTACTGTTACTTGATTTCTAGTCAACATGCCAATCTTATCAATTCACTTTCTTAATACTTCGGAAATGTTGTGCACCAAACTGTAGAAAACATATTTTTAAGCTTTGACATTTTCTTAAAAAGAGACATGTGCCTATATTTAAAAATTCTCATTACCTATAAAATCAAAATAAACATTTGAAAGCTTGCGAGTCATTCAATTAAAAATGGGAACCAGGAAATCAGAAAAAAAATTCTAATATTATAAGCCGCAGAATATTAGGATCTTTCTTTCTCGTGAATGATTACAGATTAAAAATCAGCAACCCTTAATATCTCCCCTTTGTAACTAGATGAACCAACAATACCATATGAGGCAAAATTGAACTTCCCAGAATTCCCAGTGGGAGGAAGAAAATTTTTCCTCAAACCTAAAAGCGCCGAGTGAAAGGGATATTTTAACTTTGAATCTGCTGAATGCTAAAGGTTAATGACATGAAGGCGACCTATACCACCTGCTGACATGCATGACCAAATCATAACACAAAGTGTGTTCTTCACAGCTGCCTGAATGCTGTAAGAATCCATCATTTCTCCTATTTTACGTCTTACATATTTTCGTTCATCACAACCGAATAACGATATTTCGGTTCATCCCCTCCATATAACTTGTGACCACTGATCATCTATCCAATTAATGTGTTCTTATGTCTACTGTAGTCTTCTTCCGCGCTGCTGCAAATTGAGTTAAAGCTTTTTCTTTGGAATACTACCTTTTAGTCCTACATTTGTTAATATTCTCTGATTGTCTTGAACTGACGAAAACACGGGCATCACTCAGATAACTTCTGATGGCCGTTGATGACTTTCATCAATCTTACAGACATAGTTTTTTTATTCTTCTGTCATCGACAGATGTGGTGTACTTTATTCGGCATTTTCCTACTTAGTTTTTTTATTTGATTTGTCTCCTGATGTCGTAAGAAAAACTTTCGGATTCCAGGTGTAGTCACTGAATCACCCTCCTCTCTTGAAATTGCCGCATAGGAAAGACAACTTATCCGTATCACTATAATCTTACATCTCTTTCTAGGTATCCACACTACTATTTCACTTGATGTCATTCACACATTGACAAATCACAATAATGACTTGTTCCAACTCATGACATCAAACATGACGTCAGCTCTTATTGGCTGTTACTAACATTTGATTCATTCCCAGAACAAGAACAGTGATAGGTCAGGAAAGTTAGACATTAAGATCCACAACATAACTGTACTTGTTTCTTAGATTAACGTACGAATAACTTTTTTTGAACTGCAAATTTTTTAATTTTGGTTTTTGATTTTCTATAAGCATACAAAATTAGAAAACATAAAAATTTCTAAAAGTGTCGACAATTTTGGCCACCACTCTCTGTGTGTCTGACCATAATGTAGATATAGAATGTGATGTCGTATTGTTACATAATAGAGTTAAGATATAGGAAACTAGAATTGTATGAAATAAAAAATATTCAGACTATACTGATCAAAAGTAATAGACTATGTAATCAAATTAAAAATTACATTTTTAGTAATGATACAGATTATGATCTACTCAATTCTGATTGAATGAATATGAGTAAAAAGTAATATTTTTTAAAGTGTATGTCATAAAACTAGATACGAAATTTGTAAAATGATCAAGGAAAATAGTGTTAATAAGAATACTCAATTAATTTTTTGTGAAACGTTTTATTGTATTTACCTTTTAACAATTGCATTCTCTTCTTGTAAAATTGTAATTATAGATACATTTTGGAGAAAAGTCTAATTGTATTAAAATAAAAATTAAATCAATGTAGTTGTGATACAAAAACTTAATGCATTGCATAATAATAATAAAATTGAAATTGGGCACTTTAATCAACATGATTATAATAATGAAGAGGTAATTGGGTTAACTATTACATAATGACATAAAATGGGTTACTAAAATTTAAAAAAATGATTAAAATGTTTTTATTATAATAATTATAGTCAAATATGTCAAGTGAAAAGTAAAAATAAAAATGACAAGGTTATAAAAAGGTAAGGGAAAGTTATGAATAAAAGAAATATTAAGAAAAACATTCTCGAGCTTAATTCTTTGAGAAATATTTTATACTAAGATATTAAGTATTTTTTTTTAATTTTGTATTTAAAAAGAAAAATTTATTTAGCTATAGAGTATTTTTTATACGAATATAAACTCTGGAGACGATCTTTATTCATTTAATTAAGGACACTGCTATTTGTTCCATAAATATGATATAAAGGAAAATATATAGAACACTGTATTATAAATCTTATGAATAAATTTTATGAGAAGATTAAATTTAATAATCTTCTTAAGATACATAAAAATGAGTTCCTCTAAGAACTCTCAGCATCAATAGAGCTTTTTAAATGTAATAAAAAATAGTTGTATTCATTAATTACTATAAAAACTTTGATTTAAGAAATATTGATATATAGATATATGTGTAAGTGTTAGAAATACTTATCAATGAGGAATATCAACAGGTTATTATTATGTAAAATTTTGATATTGTTGAGGATAAATTATTTAAATATATCATGAATCATAGTACAAATATCAAACATAATATTTCGAAAAATAGTTTTTACTTTGAGAAGCAAATAAACTTAAATATTGATAACTGTATTACAAAATCATCAATTAACTATGGTTTTCCACCAGAATCTTTTAAACAGTCTTAAGCCTGTATGAATTATGATTTTAAGACATTTATCTTTAATATATATATATATATATATATATATATATATATATATATATATAATAAGGATATTTATTTCAAGATTTAAGAAAATGCTATTATAAATGTACAAGATTAATAATTATGTAGAGAGAAAGTACTTAATAATTTTGCTATTATAAGCAAACTATTATACATTAATTACTTATAAACATCTCGAAAATAATAACTCTTCTAAATCTATAAGCATGAGTCAGAAAGAAATTTCTAACACAATTATTACATTTTATAAGAATGTTGGTATTCATATTAATAATGTTAAGTTAGCCCACCTTTTTTAACACCGAAAATTCATAAAACTCCTATTAAATTTAGAACAGTTACTTATAGTTTGAATACTTGTATTACTCTTGTTGGTAAGAAATTACAATAAATTATGCAAAATACTATAGATAGGTTGAAAACTATCAATATTAATAATAAGGCTGATAAAGTCCAATGTATTAATAAAAAATAGATTTATGCAATTTATGACAATGTATTTGAAGATATTTTGAATTACATTAACATAGAGGGTCTTATTAAAGTTAAAGCTTATTTAAAAATTTATATTAATGAGGATAGGGCAAGTGAAAAATTTAAATACTTACTTATGTTTGTCTAAAATGAAAATA
>BMAW01098467.1:0-11316 GCA_019974015.1 Nephila pilipes | reverse complement strand
ACGATTGTATCACCCTAAAAGGTGATTAACAATAGGTGTTATGTTGATGAATAAAAAAAAAATTTGCAAAAAAAATGTTGTTTTCAATGTTAGTCTCGGGAGTTATTGATTGATGTGTTAACTACTGGACTATCACGGCTATATAAAACTCCTCAAATTGATTTTTAATTGTCTAATTAGCCAGTCTACTTAAAAAGTTGGTAATTTTTCTATGTAATGCGCTGATTAAAATAAATACATCTTTTTCTGAAAGTTGAAAAAATATGTATTTAAAATACTCAATGATCTTTCACAATTATAAATTTTCATTCAGAAAATTTAAGCATCTTTTTAAAGAAAAGGAGGATGTGAATCATATCATTCTAAATATAATCTAAAAAATGCTAATGTATAAATCAAGATTTTATACATTGACTTTGATTTTATTTGACATCTTTATTGCGAAAAACATTTCAAACATTCTACACTTGCATATCATAAACCGATATCATTGTTTTAGCATATATGGTCATATTCTTCCAATTATTTTTAATAAATTTGAGTTCAGTATTCTAATAATTATACAATCTATCTTTTTCACTACTATGCATGCAGTGAAATACAGGATAAATAAAATCTATATTTACCAAAAAAAAAATCTATTTTTTGTTTCAGAAGTCTTTCCGAATACATTTAAAATTAATTATATCAAAATTATTAATCAAAATATTAGTCAGGGTGTACACTCTAATAAAAAAAGAAATAAACAAAAATTAAGAAAAGAATTACAGAGATAGTACTCAACTCGTTACTTATGTGAAAAAGTATTGTTTTTATTAGATCGCATAGACCTTAACTGTTTTTACGTATTAAATTCAATTAATAATTGAATTAAATTTTATGACAATGGCCTGTTATTTAGTTCAGTATGAGTAAATTAGCATTAATGATATAAGTAAAATATATATTTCTAATTTCATAAATTTTGTGAGATATGAAGCTACTCGATTGATTCGTCTTCATTTCAGTTTCCAGCAGAGAGCATTTGAAGTTCTGTTAGACCTCCCGTAAGATAATATATTGTGTTATATAGCATTATCGTTGATATAATTTAGATACAAATGCTCTATTTCCAAATTCACGGTCCTTTTTAATTATGAAAAACTCATGATACTCTTTGAAAAAATGGTTTTAAATTTTGCAATTACAATTTACGTTTCTCTTGCTTTTTAAGATATCTTTAAATATTATTAATTTTTGCTTTTTATATAGTTTTTAATTAAAAAAAATTTTGATCGTCTCTCTTTATCATATTAAATTGTATTTAAATACATTTTACGATCTTTCAAGTTCTCGTGTGTTTTAAATCATACTCCTCAATCTGCGGTAGAATATTTCATTAAGAATGACAAAATAAAGAAGATCTATATCAGTACAATACGTGATTATAGCAAATAACTTGTTTTCTGACTTTTAGTAAAATTGTTTCTTCATATCCAAGTACTTTGACATGTTTTAAACTAGTTAAATTCCCCGTACATCGGCTCAATAAAGTAGCACTTTTGAAATACGTTTGAGCACTTGATAACAAATCAATGACAGTAGTAATGTCACATATAAATAATTAATAAAAATGAAATTTGTTTTCGTCACAGATTTGTTTCAACCAATAACACGTAGTTTCTGAATTAATCGTTATCAACTAACTACATTTTACCTATCATTCACAAGATAACTTGAATTATTTGAAAAGTGAGAATGAAAATACCGTAAAAAGATTTAACATACAAATTAAGATTTGAAATAATTATCAATCTTTTATTTATTTTTTCAAAAAATCAAACTTTTATTTATGCTTCCTGAAAAGCTGCCACAAGATTCACTAGTAGAAACACATCATTCGATTTTATTTAATCTTGTGTCGATGAAGTTAGAATTAGATGACATATTCCTTTGTGCGTGATCATATTTAATTAACTGTCCATTCACAGCAACAATATATAAGGCTTCTTTTTTTTTTTGGATTACAATTAATTTGAGCAACCATGATAATTTAATTGAGGGGAAACTAATACATCTTCAAGACAATTCATTAAATCCAGAGCCTAGTTTACTGACTTAATAAGGGGAAAATAATAACTAATTGTTTGTTTCGGGAAGTCGAGATTCAAATAGTATAAAATTTCAAATATAATTAATTTTGCTTTTTAACTTTTTGATTCTTAAGAGATACTGTTGAGTATAAACCAATAGATGTCATTTTATTTAAAAAAAAGTATTTTACACAGTAAAATTTAGAGAAATGTAAATCATATAATTCCTATCGGTGTTTAATCAAAAGTTTTATCCAAAAATTGTAAACGACTGTCTTAGTTACGTATTAAGAAATGAATATGGACGGGAACATTCATCAAAACATAATACCGAATAATAATTTGGAAAAATGATTTTAAATTATATTCGATTTATGAGTTTAATTAACGAGAATCAAAATTAATCTGTGAATAGTGTATCTATACATTCGCGGAATGCTTAAATTCCGTCTTTCGTTTGGAATATGTTAACAAATATTTTCTAAGAATAAGAATTCGGTTTACCAAAATCTGCAAATTAAAATTATTAGTATTCTGAAAGTTGATCCATAAAAAGGATAATTAAGAAATTGTAATGTATTTTTTATCATGCACCGATCCACATCTATTCTTATAAATTATATAACAAATTCACTCAAAATGAATATCTCACATTTTCTTTTCATTAACTCCACATTATACCATAAATGATTTTATAAAACGCAGTAAATATGTAAAATGCATGATTTAAAGGTCATGGACTGCACAATGCAGAATAAATTCTGTTTCAGTTTTATTTTCATAGTCGTGGATTGGAATATTATTTGCAACGAAATATTCTAGTTCTGTTCATTGTCAATGATATTACTTTATTTATAGTAAATAGGTACATAAAACATTTTAATTTATTATTCAATTGAGCAATTCAATAATGACTCAAATATTTTCGATTCAGAAGACTTTAATTAGTTTCAAAACATTGATAGGTTTAACCTAGAGGAATAATCATAATGAATTGAGGGTTTAGGAAAACTCGCCATACTATTGTGATGCTGTTTTCAATTCGAACAATGATAATTTGCAAACATTATCTCTTATTTCTATGGCAAATTAGATTTTACTTCAAATTTCTCTAATACTGAATTATTAATCATTATTAGTTTGTAATGGGAAATATTTGTCAAATAATTCAAGTATACCTAAATATAAACTTTTTGTTTATATGTATACATGGTATATTATCAAACGCAGAAATCAACATACACACATCAAATGTATGCTTTGACATACACATTATATTAACAATTAAATATCTATGATATATACATTACATTACAAAACAAAAGTACTTGACATGTAATATATTATACTATTAAGTACAGAAACTGTCAAATATAATGATTTATCACACATAACACTAATATTTACAAAGTATTGTAAGATATATACAATGATCTAAACAACTTGTGGTTTAGCAGATGTATAGAAATCAACACTGTATAGTTGAAATTTTAGTCAAAAGTCGAAATACGAATAAAACATATTTGAAAGAAGAAATATATTTTATAAAATATAAAATATATTAAATATATTTTATGGAGTGTTAATTCACACGATACGATATTTGAATGTAAAATCTCTGAATTTTTTAGAAACTTTGCTCACTATCGGTCCGATAAAAATTTTCAAATTTAAAGAATCGAAAAGAAGTTAGATGTTTTAAAATTGATAATACATGATGTTATCAAGAAAAAAAAATGAATCTCTTTAAAGAGGTAAGATCACTAAAACGTTCTGCTACGCTTTATTGGTAATATTTATCCATAGACTAACGATCAATTCTCAAAAGATTTATTAAAAATTTATTATATATATATCCATATTAACAGCTTTATTTATTATATAGCACTTATACCAAAGTGAAATTACTACCAAGGCTCTGTATTCAGCCTTAATTTACAAATAGTTGCACTACATAAGGATAAGTTATCAAGAATGAGTTGTGTTACTATATTTATTTCACCCTTCTGATAATAAAACCCACAGTTTGGTGGGAAATGCTGGCGATTCCTGATCCTTGTAGAATTGGAAAATAATTATTTTCTGTCATGAGCTAAGTGTTTTATCCGCTAAATCATTTGAACAATTTAGATTATGCGACAGACTAATGAATGTGCTATTACCACCTGAGTATTTTCCTCAAGGAAATTCGGGAATTGATCAAAACTGGAAAAAAGTTCCTTTTAATGGAAGAAGTGTAGTAGGTCAATAGACGTAAAAAAGGTATTTTTAAAGTGATATTCTGAACAATATGATATTATAGAGGATGGGAAAGTTTCATGGAGTTGCCGTTTCTAACGCGATCGAGTTTGACATTCTTATTATTTTCAGACAAACTGGTTTGCTTATATTATGCAGATAACAGGTTTCGAAAGTTTGTATTCGATTCTAGGTGAACTGCTTAAAAAGGAACTTCACACACACACACACACACACACACACACACACACACACACACACACACACACACACACACACACACACACACACACACACACACACACACACACACACACACACACACACACACACACACACACACACACACACACACACACACACACACACACACATATTAATACATATATATTTAGTGTGTTTTCTATTGTCTATATATATATATATATATATATATATCGAAATATCATGTAATTTTAATTAAAATTAAACTTCTTTCAAAAACTGTAAAAAAAAAGAATCATTGGAGTCAGAATGAACTGAAAATTAACCTGAATACATCAGAAATAAAAAGGGAGGATATTGATGAAGGAAAAAAAAATTCAAAATTTTCGCAATAGATGATACTTTACACGCTATAAATAGAGCCAAGTACCAATGATACTGCAAATCCAATGATACGGCCATTGAATGGGTTGTAATTTAAACCAACTGCGCTGATCAATATAACTAATTAAAACGATTTTTTACAGAAAAAGTAGATGAATAACGCAATGACTTTCAAGTCATCAAGGATTTGTATCAATCTTAATTGAAAATCCATGCAACACGATAAAGGGGTGCCATATCGGATAGGAAAACTGAAATGGATTCTTAGGCCTGAATATAAAAACTACTGAAAAAGCAACAGTTGATTAAGTTTTAAATAGTTCTGAGAAAAACACCGGAAGAAGAGTAACCACGATATCGATTTTTAACTACTGCGTGGTTTGTTCAGAAAATTTACAATGTGCTAAGCAACGTTTTCTGTAAACACGTTTTAACCGAGAAACGGCATGTTCTACAACAGATGGAATGTATTTGTGCTGATGTTGCAAATTTAATGCACAATACGCGTCTTGAATTCAGCTGAATTTGCAGTCTCTCCACTGATCACAACATGCTTCAGAAAACTCAATAGTCAAAAGTCACAAGTATTATGATCAAGTAATCTTGGAGGCAGATGTATAGGAAAATGATGGCTGATTGTTGTATAATATTCTAAATGTATGAAAAGCAGCGACTTAAGAGGATTATCAAATTACAGATGGGTGACATCTTCCATGAGCATTGTGCGATATTCACATGAATGCTGTTTAAGTGCTGGAATGATGTGGTTGCGCAAAAGAGATTTATAGCAAGCACCATTAACAGTGCAGTTAACTGAACACCTCCAAACCTATATCCCCAAAAAAGAATGACCTTACGATAACGAAAATCATCAAACCATACCATTCAGTTATTTCTGAAGATTGAAGAGGTACCATTTGATATCCGAATGGATTTTCCTTTTGTTTATATTCTGCCATTCTGAGTATTAACACATATGTGCCTTTGTAACATATATGTGCCATAAACCGTTGTCAACCATTGGACCATAGTCCTTCTTCAAAACTTTAAATGTCTTCAGATCTATTCTATTGTCTATAGCTAAATTTTTTCAGAGCTATAACCGCACAGTCAACATTTTAGTAAAACAGCTTTACAGAAAGAGAAGGATACTTCATTACGAGAGTCATGATGAACTTCTCAGACGCAATATAAGAGAAATGTCAATGTGACCTCCATTTTTTTTAACAAATGCAATGGATAGTGCGTACGACACGTTTCATCTTTTGCATATACTAATGTGTACAGCGCCATTCATTGCTAACATTTTGAAAAAATTTTTCTCCTGTCATATTACCCCTCTCCCCTTCATTCTGTATATTCAGGTCAAATATCAGGTAGTTTTTCTAATGATTTATTTTTACAGCTTTTTGATTGTTGAACTTTTATCATAATCACCCTGAACGATGAGTGTGTTTTTCATCTCTCTCTCTCTTTTTCTCTGACCATGTGTATATCACTCTTTACCAACATATTTGGAGGATGAATGATGAATAATTCTCGTTCGTAAGTTTGGTAAAATGATTAAGAGTATGCATTTTATTATAAATGATGTTTATCAAGCAAAATATAGAGTCAAGGAACAATAATTTTTGTAATACAGTTATTTTAAAACCTTTTGGGGTGACTGGTAAGTTATGCTGTTATTGCATAAAATCAAAAGTCTTAGGTACCTCATAAATAAATATTTTGCTAAATTAACATTTTATTGTGGAAATGAAAATTAGGATATAATTAGAGCGCAAGATTTATGGGGATTAAATTTTCAAGCCATAACAAAATTCTTTTAACTAAATTCAAAACAACAAAATTCCAAAAATTTTCTTTTTTAAATAATGTATAGTATTTTAACTCTGAATTATTTAAGACTATCAAGTTTCATTAATTTATTTTTGATATAAAATGAGTAACCTCAAAATGTTTTATCTACTCCAGATTTTGTTCATCACATAAATTGAACGTGATGAATGAAAAAATTATTGATTATACAAGAATATAAAGAAAAAGTTTTACAATCAAAACCTTTCCATATTTACGAACAAAATGACGTTTTTTTATTTTTTTTAAAAGAAGCAAGAAATAACTTGAAATTTTGTATATGAAACTAACTGTACAAAAAATTCGTATGTTAATGTTAGAATCCGTAGTATTGAGAAACAAACGTTCTCAAGAAAAAAACAAAATGTAAATTTTGGTAAATGTATGTAAAGCTAGTTACCGTTATGAAAGAAAAGAATACTTAATAAATCTATTCCATTGTATATAACAAAAATACTCATTTATCTAACTAATTATTACTTATCACATACAGTCTCTGAGACTGAACCTCTTATGTTACTTCTAAAAACATTTAACAGTTTCTTTTCATTATTTGAGTTTTATAAAAACACATAATGTATAAATGTATCATATCAATTCAAAACATATGTAAATGAACTATCCTATAAAACAGCACTCATGAAATTTGACTTTTCTACTGGTGTGAAATGATCTAAAGGATAGTAACTTTGAGCGTTTCAGCATTCATAAAATAGATATATTTTAAGAAATACAAATCGTACCACAGTTGCATCGTTCATGTTCCAAATAATCCATATAAAATTTTATATCTTTATTAGAAGAAAAAAATTGATGCTAATATTCAAAACAACATTCCAATAATAAAGCCTGCACTCTTCATGAAATCTTGCAAATATATCATACTTTTCTTTTTAAAGTAATATTTAACACTTTTAAATAAAATGAAATTTTTAAAGTTTTTTTCTTGTTACAAAGTGGTGATACGAGAAATTCAATTTGCTTTATAAATCCTAAATATAAATAACAAATAACTCCTCTATCAAGAAAATATATTATGTCTGTATAACGTATTGTTGAAAATATTCATAATAAAACACTGAACAATAATATGAATATTTATTCATGTAAATCAAATAAAATGTTATTTTTTCAAAATACACATTCTCTTATAGGAACACGAAATTTTATTTAAGTGTAAGAAATTATTATGCTACATTTTCTGTATCTAAGTGAATGCAAATTCAATTTCTACTTTTGAAATATGTGAAAAATGTATCATCCATGTACATAAAACACATGTTAAGAAAATAAATTTAGTTTCATAGGGTAAACACATCTAGAATAAATTATATTTATATTCTGTTGTTTTCCTGCATTTTAAAATCATTGGATATTCAGAATCAGATAATTCATTCGATGATTACAACACCTAAGCTTATTCAATAAGAAAGAAACTACGAACAAAAATCCAAGCTTGTATGAAATAAATTTAAGTACACATGGGAAGATAAAGGATGTTTTGTCTTTATTTTGTATTTTTAAAGTATCTAGAGTTAAATCGTTAAAAAAAAAAAAACGAGAAGTTGAACCTAGAACAAATCGAACAGAAATAGAGTATTCCGCATAAATTTAGCTTTGTTTTAGTTATTTCTTTAGATTAAATATTGGGCTTGATTTCAAACGTTATAGATGAAGGAATATTAGAAAAAAAATGTTCTTTGAGATTAAAGGACAATAATTCGAAAAGTTTTCAAATGCGAAAATATAACTTTTTTATATTTTGTTTCATCTACAAATTTCTCAAAAATACAAGCTTTAAATAATAAAACATATTTCTATGAAAGAGAAAAATAGATGTTCTGTATTTTAGCAGTATTTAATTAGTAAAATAATGCATAGTTATTTATATACCTTAAAATAAATCAGAATAACACATTAATTGCTTTAAAGAAGTATTTAATTTTTTACCCGAATTCACAATCTATAATTGTACTTTTGTGCTAAAACAAATACAAATTTTGCTGAAATTATAAAATATGTTAAACTATTTATTATGTGAATTTGAACAAAACATTTTATCAATAAGTATTATTTGTATTGGAAAAAAAACTGTTTGCCAAAAAATCTTGTTAGGAATGTTAGTCTGTATTAGATACTGAATTCGAGAATAAAGAATTCCATCTTATTGATTTTTAATAAAACAAAAATAAATAAAACAACGCCACAGACTTTTATGAAATAAGAATATCTATAAATTCTTGTTTTACTCGATAAGAGTAATGTAAAAACCTATTCTACTTGGACCATCATGGTAGTTAGACGAATTTGTCTTTGTTTTTAAGGTATTCTTTTCTTAAACACTGTGCAGTAAAAATAATTTTTGTGTAAATATGAATAATTTTTCCGAGTTTGTGTTCGTGTCTTGTGATCTCTGAAGCATTATATATTATATGAATTATACATCATAAATTTAAAAGAAAATCTGATAGATGTTTGAAAAAATTACTATGTTAATGGCTTTTGTTGTAATACTGGGGAATTTAAAAAAAAAGGAAATACATATTATTTAATAATAATGCGTATATATAATATACGTTAATTTCTATAATTTTTCAAGTAACTCAGCAATTGTTATGATAAACTGTTTCAAATACAGATAGGTTACCTAGAAAAAGAAGGAAAATAAAATATCATAACTAATTTTGAATAGTTTTTATGTTATTTGATAAAGTTTAATATAATAGTTGAAAAAGATTGCGTAATATCAATAAAATAAAAATAGCTATGTTTCAAATTAAGAAAAAAAATATAAGTAAATAATTTAGAAAAGAAAAATTATGGAAGTATAAAACTGTAACTAATTAACAGTGCTTTAATTGAACCTGTAATAAAAGAAATTTGACATCTTTGATTCGAAATTCATAATGTATGTATTTATTAATTATTTTTGATAACATATATTATTAAATATATTTATAAAAGCATATCAATTAATTACTTTAAATTTAGTTTTTTGATTATACTGTTCAATTTTTACCATTATTAGTGCAAGATATTTTTTTCGGTAGATTAGTTAACATTCCCTATTGTACATAAAATCATTTTGTAATTTACAAAACAGTTAATTAATAATATGCAATAAGGACGGAAATTCAAATATAAATTTTAGTTAGAATAAAATAGCTCATAAGGCAAGTCTCCCATACTGAAATTTTTAACGACGTAGAACATGTTTCCAATACCACATGCACGCTCGCAGCATATTACTATAAATAACACATCGATCAATGCTTGAGTCTAACATTGAAGCAACATTTTTGCAAATTTTTATTCATCAACATAACGCTTTGTTAATCACACCTTTAGGGTGATACAATCATTCAACGATTTTTCCAATTTTTCCTCAAAAATTTCTTTTCTTTTTCCCGCAAGAAATCTTTTTTGTTGCGAGTAAATAGCGATAAACAGCTTTCTGAATCCTCGACTCGTTGCTGTTTTTGTTCCATCGAAAGCAATCGCGGCACCCACTTAGAAAAAACCTTTTTCACTTCACTTCAAAAAACCTTTTTCCTGGTCCGATCGACTTAAAATTTTGACACGTTTCAAGCAAAGGTTAGTACTCTAGAAAGACCTGGTTACTGGTTTACTACGAGCGCCATCTCTGGGTTAGTCTCGGGAGTTATTGATCGATGTGTTAAATAGCATAATTTTATTAAATAAAAATATACGTTTTATAATTTTTATTAGTTTAATATTAAATTCTTAATCCTCAATTATAATACTCCGTAATTTTTTACTTGAATTGCACTTTTTATGTTTTTGTTGATTAATGAGATTTTATTTAAAATCTTCTTTGATTGATTCTTAAATTTGTTAACCTGGTCTGTTTCAAACCCTTATACATATTTATAGACACAGACACTAACATATTATTTCTAATGCAGGTATTTTGATGATATATTAAATATTTTAAATGACTTCTCTCCTTTTCTCCCTCTTCACAGTTCACTATTAATCACATTGACAAATAAAACCATTTTTGACATTCCTTTCAGAGCAAGTTTCTTTGAAAAAGAAATAATGCTGAATCATTATCAAGTTTTCATATAGTGATATTTGGGGCGATTACAGCTATGTTATACCTGCTCCATTACTTTAAGAATAACTTATAAAAATATAGGTCTCGAAATAGGTAAAAATGTACAATAATCTTTACTTGTAATGAACTAATACGCTTCTTAAAAACAGATTTAAACATATATTAAGTTTATTTTTTCTTAACTAAATGTAATATTTTTAAAATCATTGTTCTAAAAAGGGAATTATTGGAAATCTTATAGCATGGATTGAATTTCAGAAAAAATCAATCTCTTACATCCTCAAGGCTTTAAAAAAGTTCGGAATGTTAAAATGGTGCAATACCATGTTCAAAATTAACTTTAAAATTCCTAGTTATGATTTAATTCTTGTCACTAAAATGTTCATAAAATTTGACAGATAAAAAATCCAAGTAAAAAAATCTATTCTAAAAGACCTTTATATTCTTTTTCTTGCAGCATGTGAGAAATTTATCTAGAAT
>BMAW01098461.1:0-10323 GCA_019974015.1 Nephila pilipes | reverse complement strand
TTTTTTAATCAACATAACACTCTTTTTTAATCACCTTTTAGATGTTAATCTGATTCAATGGCTTTTTTTTTTTCCCTAGAGAATCTTTTGTTGCGGTAAATTGTGATAAGACAGGCTTGGATCATCATCTCGTTGCTGTGTATGTGGTTCACTCGAAAGAACAATCCAGGCTACCCTGGAAGAAAAGCCTTTTCTCTCTTCAAGCTCAAGAACCCTTTTCATCAAATGTCCCATCTTCCTTCGATGCCATCTGTCATCTCAGCAATCCTCCACAGACTTCACTTTCGATCTTTCATTATAATTTTGTCACTTCCTCACATTTTCCGTGCTAACGAGCAATACGTAATAATTTTGCAAAAAAAATGTTGTTTTCAATGTTAGTCTCGGGAGTTATTGATTGATGTGTTAGGACAACTATTTTCTCGCAAAATATTCTGGATCACTAATCTACTGGTTGCACTTCTAAAAACATTCTTCCCATTGTGAGCCATCATGAGCAACAAATCTATTCTGATTTTGAGAATCCTAAATTTCAATATCATCATTATTTTGTAATTTATATGATACAACAGGAATAAAAGTTTCATCATCAGATTTATCATGCTAGTCGGATAATTCTCTACCTTCAGATTCCTTATGAGGCAAGTCTCTTAGAAGTATGGTTGTTTCTTACACAGGAAGTCTTCTCTTATGAAATACTTTAAAATTTATTTTTAAAAAGTTATAAGAATAAAAAAAAAAATCTTGCAAGAGAGAAATCTACTAATCAAAACTCACAAGTAATTGTGGATGTACATTTTTTTGATAGAAATGAAATCTCAGCAACAAGTGTTAGTGCAGCTAAAACAGAACATGTATGACTAGATGTAAAAAACAACAATAATCAAGAACCTCTTACTCTTTAGTACTCACAACATATATGAACAATCACCCACAAGAACGGAGAAAATAGGGGAATTGAAATTGCAGATGTTTCTTATTGACACTAGACAAACATTATACATAAATCTATCTGATAACTAATTTTGAAAAAAGTTAATTACCCACAACTTTCCATGTGGATTCTTCCTACAAATTTAATAAAAGTCAAGAAAAACAAAAAGAAGTAATCAAAATCTACAGATTTTAGAAATGAATTTATGTCTTGGTGTTGAATTGACTCCACCTGGAGTTCTAAAATTAAGGCCAATTAAACTTTTTAACATTTTTAAATATAAAAGATCAATAAGAAATTCAAAAACATTTTTACTCTAGAGAAGAATTAGGAGTTCAAGAAACATTTTTGATGGTTATCATATTCATGAATAAAATTGCAAATAAGAATATCTCAAAAACTGATCAAAATATGGCTCTGTTCTAGATATCTTTATAATGAAGTTATTAACAAATCTAGCACTTTGCATTTAAACAATTTTAAATGTAAAAAGAACTTGAAAAAAAAAAGTTATGTGTCAAAACTGGTAGGTGTAAAATACAACTGTAACAACACAGGATTACATATTTAAATTTATTTTATAAAACAATCAGTATTTTGTATTTAATCAGTATTAATTGAAGCAAAGGTATCAGCACATTAAACTGCAAAAAATTACCACACATTCTTTATATAGTTATAAAATATTAAGTCTAAATTAGTTTTGAACATTATATATTATTTTTATTTCGTGGTTAATTTGATCTAAATTTCTTTTAAGGGAATTGATTTATATGAAAAATAAGGCACACATTTCTTTCAAAAAATAAATAAAATTGTGTACAGGTCAAAATTAAGTGTTAAAACAAGAGTTAACTTCTACTTTTAACAATAATTGAAAAATACATAAAGTGTATTTCACTAAATAGTAAAATGGATTTAAAGTTGAAATTTCAACAAATGGAGTCATAATTACAAAAAAAAAAAAAAAAAAAATATCTTACTAATGTCTCATTGTTCTTGCTAAGGGTATCCAAAGCAAAAGCAAGCTGACTTTCATACCTATAAAAACAAAAAGACTATATTCAATTTTCTTTGTTATAAAGAATTCAATTACTTAAAATGAAAATTTTGCTGAAATGTGAAAAAAATGCACAATAAGATATTTTCTTAAAAACCAGTCAACAAAATATTTTAAAAGTAATTTATGAATTATTAATACAAAACAAAATTCAATTTTATATTTATATTAAGTGAATGAGTGAAAGTGAAGTTTATTGGTGTGGCACAAGAGCCAGATGTGGCTATGCTGTGCCAAACAAGATGTAACTATGGTCTATATGTCTGGAAAAAATTGAGAAAAAGATGAAAATCGGTTGACAATGAGGGTTGAGAATAGAGAATGATCACTAGGGTACCCCGGAGCATGTTACTCTTGTTTATCATAAACAGTAAACCCCACGCGAAAGAAAAAGATCAACAGAGTTCCTTAGGATCATGATGCCCGCACCTACCTAAAGAAGGCAAGCCCCTCAGACACTGGGTACTCATTTCAGTCATCTCTTACAACATGCATGGGCTACAGAGGGACTATTCTTTCACACCTGGTCACTACACAGGTCTATATTTATATTAAAGTATTGTTATTCTTTTTTTCTTCTTATTATTTTTAAAAAAATTCTGAAATCTATCAGCATAGAATAACATTTCAATGTTATCATGCAGGCATACTTATGCTTTATATAATGAAGGAGACTTCACAATGAAAAGCATGAATTCATAAAAATTTATTTTCAGTCATGGGTAAATCTGAATAGTTAGAGACTAGCATGTTGGTAGAACCAACATGTATGTCCAGTATTTAAATTATATATTTCAATCATTGAAACCATTTATAGTCAAACAACAAAATGAAAACTACTTAATACATTTACTTATTTTACTAACTATATAACTTATTTTACACATTTTGGATTTTTTTAATACCAATTTTTTTTGGTATCAAAGGATTTATAAATGTATAAAATAATATATAATGTAAAGTTTGACAAATTTGTAGTTCTATACGAAGGTAATAAAAATTAAAAATATCATCAAAACTATTCATTTGAATCATATAAAATAAAATGAAATAAATCTTGATTTTATATAATTTTAAGCAAGGAGAAAAAAATTCATCAAACAAAAATATGATTTCAACAAGATAAAACTTATTTATAATGAGCTACTAAATGCTTAAAATTCTATTTAATCTTTGAAAATTCATAATAAATTGTTTGCATTAATTTTTTTAAAGTTATAATATTTCAGAAATTTCTTGCTATCAGCATTGTGTTAAAAAAAGAAATTTATTATAGTAGTTTATAAGGCAAATTGCCTTGGATCTTCATATAGAGTTTTTTTAAATGTATGGAGAACTCTGAGAATAATTTATAAAATTTCATACTGCTCTTCTGTGACAAGTTGTGAAATGACATCCTTTAAGAAATTCAACAAGAGCTCAGCTTTTATTTCATAGTACATGGATCTGTCCGAATTAATAACAGATATTGGTTTCAATGACTCCAACAATTCCAGACACAAAGTATCTAATTCAGAAGTATCCATTAAAACCTAGAGTTAAAAAATTTAATTAACTTGTGTAATACAAATGAAATTTTTAAATAAAATTTATTTTCAAACATTCCTTAAAACATTGCAAAAAATTTGGCAAGAATGTAGTTAAATATTTAAGGACTGATAGAAAAGGGAAATAATTGTATTTGATTAGTTTAATGCTTGAAAAAATAAGAGTAGCATAATAGACTAAAAGTAACACACTTTATAATTCTTGAAACACAATCAAATACAAATACAAGTACAAAAAACATTTTGAAATTAAAAATTAACGACTTTCTCAAAATTATTTATATGGAATATAAAAAAAAGTTGTAACATAAATCTGAATTATCATTGATTTATCAAAAATGGGTCTAAATTTTATTATTTCACAAGAGACAAAATTTTAAATAATATGCAAATAAGTAAATTAATTTGAAAAGATGGTTTCAAACAGTTATTTAATCTAAAATTTTTTATAAGAAATAAATAGATTTAGAATATATAACAGGTATAAAATTTTATAATTGTAGTTTAACACTATAAAATAATTTGATCTCTAAAAATTAAATGTAAAATAATTTTTAAAAATATAACAAAAATTTATAACAATTATTTGATAAGTTAAAATATTGTTTGCATTATTCAGATGTCACAGTTAAAAAAACAACAACATTACATTTCTTTAATGGTCATTTTATAAATATTAACCAAAAAGGAAACCTTTCTGATAATTTTTTTCATTCAGATAATGTGTTGCAGTAACCAGATAAAGTAAAGAAACAACTTACTTCTTCAAAATTCAAACCTAGTGGATTGATCTTTCGAATAACATTTTGAAGGAAATCATTTGCAACTGATGGATTTTGTAGAAAGGACTAAAAGATACAAAAAAAAAAGTAAATTAAAAATATATTCAATTGCATTTGCATAAATATAACATACACATGATAAAATATTTCTCAAAAACTTGTTACACAGAATCTGAAAAGCTTTCAATATTATTTAAACTAGTAATGCATACATGATAATGAACACATAGAAATTTAACACTTCCCTTCCTCTGTATTTCCATTGTACTTCAAATAATATAATATCAATAAATAGTTGTATATAATACAACCACAGATTTTGTACTTACTATGCAATCAATAAAGTCAATAAGAAATAAAAATAAAGGAAGATGGACAGTAAAAAGTACAAAATTATTATCATTAAAGAATGCCTTACACAAACATAATTGAGAATTATTCAATGAAAAAATCATTTGGCAACGAAGTAACTAAATTTTTTTAAACTAAATTGCATACAAATTAAATTTGTATTCCTCTTTTTAAATAATACTAAAACAGAAAATACATTCTAGCTTTAAACAAACAAGAAAAATGTTTAATGAAAATTTGTTTAACTCAATGAATTTGTCATTCATTTTATGGTAATCTTTTAAATTTGAAATTTTAAGTAATCACATTTGCCCTCTTTAATTTAAACACTTTTTTTTTTTTATTGTAGATACTGCAATTTTGACACAAAATGAACAAATATATCATCTGAATCCCCCTTATTTTGGCATTTCAAGGAATTGATCAACATATATCTATATGCTCTGTGAAGATAACCAAATCCATAGTTAAATTACAGTATCATTAATTTCATAATTGCACATAAAATACTGCATTAACACTTTTTAAAATCTCTAAGTGAACAACAACAACAACAACAGAAAAAAAAAAAAAAACAATTAAACTTTGAAATTATAACTGTATAGTATAGCTTAACCCATTGAGTCATAACTGGGAATGACGCAGATCAAGGACCGAACGCTCTGAAATAGAATGTCACAACCAGTCCACCCATTTCAAGCAATTAAGCCTAATTTTTACAAAAAAAAAAAAAAAAAAAAAATCCTACAAAAGTAGCATTCAATACAATGACTGCGATTTTACAAGTTATATATATATTACTTAATATGTATTAATATAGAGATATATAACATTAATAGAAATTAATGAAATATAAAAAAAAATATTAGAATTATAACTATGCATACGAGAATCAATACTATGCACACAAAAAGAAAACTACAAATACTATACATATGAAATAAAAAAAAAAAAGAGGATATTAAGCAATAATAACTGTACATATGATAAAATTCCAATTTAAAAATTCTACTGTGTGTGGTATAGTTCAAAACAAGGATCAACACACAGTCCTACATTGCTTATTTTGCACTCCTAATATGATGTTTCCTTTCACTTTTCCTTGTTTTTAGCACACATGACATATCTCCTTCTACCTTTATTACCTTTCCCATCAACGTAAATTTTTGGAAAATATCTTCCAGATAAACAGAATGGTTGAGTGCCTAGTGTTCTTGGACAATATTTTTTTGGCTTCACAAACATTTCTATTATCTGTGAATGACTCTGGATGGTAATTCCAAAGAAAATATTTTCTTGCCTTTTACTTCAGAAATATTACATTTGCATTTAGAAGTGCCATATTTAACAATCCAAAAAATAGTTTTTTAAACCATTTCACTGTTTTTCTAAATGCTGCATAATGATAAATGAAAGAATCTCCAGTGTGAACACATTCCATATTTTGATTGTACTCGACAATGCAGAGAGACTTCCAAATGTCTTTTCCATATTTTTTACCCATTGATACAGTAACATTATTGCATATGATTGATAACATCAATACGCTTTTCTTTTTGTCCTTAAATGCAAATAAATTCCCTGAATTTTTTTGCAAAACTATGGTTCCATCCTTCTTAATATCAGGAACAACTTTTGGCATTCCTTTTCTGTACTTTATGACAGTCTTACATATGTTCATGCTGTATTCAAGAAGGTAAGAAGCTAGGTTATATAATAAAAAAATTTATACAAGTATAATTCATATCTTTTACCCAACAGTTGCATTTTTACTATATGCTCAGTGTATAGACCTCCAGTTTTCAAAATCTCTGTATCCTTTCCAGTATATATGTAGCAATTCCATATCTAACCAGTCAGCAATTCACATA
Source organism: Nephila pilipes (assembly GCA_019974015.1). Taxonomy (NCBI): domain Eukaryota; kingdom Metazoa; phylum Arthropoda; class Arachnida; order Araneae; family Nephilidae; genus Nephila; species Nephila pilipes. The sequence continues at coordinate 3,778 of BMAW01098461.1, read as the reverse complement.
ATTTATGTATTTTAATTCTGTACATTGATCTTTTTGAAGGTATATACAATCGGAAACCTAAATGTCCTTTCCATCAAAGAAAAGACTTTCATCAATACATATATTTCTTTCAGGTGTAAGTACTGACTTGAAATTTTCTTATTACTATGGTTAACAGTCGCTAAATTTTCTCGGGTTTTTTTGCTTCAGGATCGGAACTGAAATGCAGGAAATGTAAATTTTTTTAAATTCTGTTCCTTGGCATAGCCGTACCAAAAAACAGTGTTGCAAACATGACATTAGAATAATACATTTTTAAATTTGATTTCGTAATTATACATATTAGAGTTACTAATGCCAGAAAAATCAACAGTTCATTATTTGTCACGTTCTGGAAGGGCTTGACAGAGCAGCAAGTTGATTGTCCAATTTAATTTTGCTTTTTTTTTCAAACATTTTCTGAGCAAAATCATATGTTTCATTCACAATGACATCTATAGTTTACTATAAAAAAAATCACATTCATTCTTTGTTTGCACACAGTTTAAATTTGGTCCAGTTCTCATTGAAAAGTCCATCTTCGGAAGTGATTTTATTTCAGAAGACCAACTAATTGCAGATTCAGGGCAAGCATGTAATGGTAACTCTTCTTCATATTTATAATCTTCTGTTTCTGAGGAAATTCACTGTAATTACTAATATCTCTATCTTCACTAATCTCAGAATCACTTTCATTCATAATTTTACATATTTCACTCTCAGATTGGTATCTTGCTCTCTTAGCGATGCTTGACGAAATGAAACTGAATATAACCCCACCACATATCCTGAAACTTCTACAAAACACACCCATGAATATTTCCTTCTTACCCCAGCAGATGGTCAGCTAGATGCACTTCCCCACATTCTCCTAATGAAAAGAGCAAAGAAATAAACAAGAACACTGGTGTCCCTTTAAATACCATGTGCACTTTTTGCAGGGAACGAGTTTGCTGATTTGCTTGCTAAGGTTGGATGTAATCTTCCTCAACCAGATCCCCCAGTTACCATAGTTTTAAAAGAATTATTACAGCCAGGTTCAAAGCCAGATATTATAAAACTATTATCAATTTAATCAGTGGGAAGACCTGGGATTCCTTGTTGGATAATCCCATACCATATGATTTGCCCATACAGGTGGGCGCAGCTAACTTCAGCATAGTAACCGGACATGATTACCTTGAGAATCACCTTCATAGATTTCGATTGGCGGACTCTCTGATTTGCCCACTCCGCAATGAATGGTTCTGACACGAGCAGTGATTGAATTGCAGTCTTGTACTTATTGATGTAGTAGCTGTAAATGCTGCAAAGAATTTTAATCATTTTATTTGTGTTTCTAAATTATACAGGATTTCGCAGCAAATGGTGATCATCATCCGTTATAGACTAATGGTGGATATGCCTAGTGTTGGCCTAGCTGAGTTGGCCTATGATAAATAATGCCACAAGCAGAGTAAGACAAACTCTAACATTTAAAAATATAAATTTATTTACATCATATTTACAATACTAATTAATATCATCACTTTTAAGCCAAAGCTACAGAATCATAGTGATGGTCTCCATCAGCACAAAGTTCATTAATCTTCAGCCAGGATATTCACCATCCAAGATCACTTATATATCCGAATCTGCATTCTAACTGCCATCTCAATATTGAAATCAGCATCGAAAAATAACTTATATGTACGATCGAAAATCGCATGCAAATTCCATTCGATTCCATTTGCCAGATCGCTGTGGGATGACATATATCGCCAGTAAAACAACAGAAACATTACCAGTTGCAGCGTTTGATAACAAGTAGTGCACTCACATTCTGAGTGATGTTAAGAACAAACCACTTGTGTGCTAGTATATCAAATCTATAAAACTATACAAGATTTATTATACTGTCAATCAAAATTTTGATATACCTTATACCATCCATTAACATAAGATTATTTCAGTAAACAATAGACTCACTTCAAGAATTTCTAGATTATTAAGTTGAATTAATTTTATCTCTAAAATATTTTCCGCTTGAAACTCCAATATATGAGTTTAGGATTCAGAGTTTTGAATGACTTCAGCAAAATTCTGTTTGCTAAGAATATAAAGTACTTAAAAGTGGATATTTTTAAAAGAAATGTAATATGAATGTGTTTTGTCGTGAATTTCAACAGAATTCAGAAAATCTATTGCTGCTATTATACATAAAAACTGCGATTCAAAACTTTCGCTTTAAAAAATTCCAATTCTACATTCCCCAATTCTAAAATCGAGTAACTCTTAGAGCATCGTCAAACAACGCATTCCGCCCATAGTGGATACCTAAGAGACACTACGTCTTCGATATCCAAGAAACCTGATCACAAAAAAATTATATCCTCCCAACTGGAAACACGAGTCTCTCTAGTTAGATGTCATATTCTGCATCACTAAAAACAATTTATTGATAAGAGATTAGATGCTTCGTGAATCTGGGATTTTACGTTTTAAATTTTGGTAATCCATTATCTAAAATAACTTGATTCTATTCTTCTTTGTTTCACAATCTAGGTAAATGAATTTTTTACCAAATAAAATTAAAAATTGGTCTATAAGGGAGTTTCATTTGCCTCACAGTAAGCCTTTAGCATCATTCCTTAGATCTCAGTGATCTCTGCAGTACAACACATCGATCAATAACTCCCTAGTACATTAAAAACATTTATTTTTGCAAATTTTTTATTCATCAACATAACACCTTTATTAATCACCTTTTAGGGTGATACAATGCTCCAAGTCTTTTCACAATCTTTGTTGTAATTCAAAATTTTCCCCAAAGAAATCTTTTCTTTTTGTTGCTAGGTAAATAGCAGATAAACAGCTTCTGAATCATCGACTCGTTGCTGTTTTATTGTTCCTCAAGCAATCGCAGCACCTGAAAAACTCTTTTCCTGGTCGACTAATTCAAAATTTTGACACGTTTCAAGCAAGTAGTACTCTAGAAAGACCTGGTTACTGGTTTCTAGGCCCATCTCTGGTTTTTCATGGAGTTATTGATCGATGTGTTAGCTTATAACCATAATATATGTCGGTTCTTGATCCATTCGAGGTACTGCTTTCCTGAAACCGATTTGATTTGTATTATCGATTTGATAATTCGGTTGCCAATTGTTTTACCAGAATTCTTTGCACATAATTTAACATCTTGCTTTTTTATAACGCATTATCTATTTATACATTCATCAGTTTCTCATACATTTAATAATTATAAAATTTCTCTTTAAATTTTCTTCCTAACCATTCAAATTACTTTTGAATTTTTCATTTATGGTTTCCATGTTTATTCTTTCCGGAGTAAAAAGCATTTTCTGCTACGAAGAGCAGTCACCCTAATATTCCTTTTCCTGCAACGCATATTCAGACTTTCTACGCTGTTTCTTTTGAATCCTACAAAACTGTTGATCCAAGAAAATTCTAGCATCTCTATGGTTGAACCATTCCAACACAATTCGATGGGTTTTTGCTATATGTTTTATCACTCCAAAGCGTGTATCAGGCATTCTTGCCTCACTCCAATTTTCCTCTCTATTCTGCGTCCCTGATAGTCATGCTCACATGCTTGATAAAATTAAAGCATTCCAGCAACCCATTGTCTTACAGGAGTATGTCACCGTTCGTTGATACCTTTATCTTCTAAAATTTGCAAAATCTCCGTGACACAGATTACTCTCCTATGAGTATGAATTAATGATTTTGTTACCGGATACGTAACTGGAACGAAGTAAAA
>BMAW01098448.1:519-42755 GCA_019974015.1 Nephila pilipes | reverse complement strand
ACATTGGATGCCAATTCACAGAACTGCTTCTAGCTAACTTTGGTGAGAGTCTTGTAATATCCAGCTTTTCCGGATGCCTAGCTTCCTCCTCCAGCCGACTTAAATCCCTGTCATTTCGAGTTGGGGGGGTCTAAAAGACCATATTTATGAAGGAGGAATTAGGACTTAATTTGAGTTAAAACCCAGAATTATACGCCATGTTGCTGGAATCTCTCGAGAGCTTCTTCGCGCTACCATTGAACACGTTATAATGCACTTTCAATACGTAATTGATGTCAATGGAACACTTTTTGAGCACATTCTGTAATTGAATAAATTTTAATAATACTGACAGATTTTTTTCGTCCTTCTTTAGGTTCAGTAATGCCCCTAGTGGACAATATTCGAACGATTTTAATTGCTGAAATCGTTTCCCCGTGAACCATATAGCGTATATTCCGAGTTTCATCAAAATTCAATGAGTAGAACGTACGGCTTCTAGAGGGATCTGAATAAGTTCATTATAATTATAACCACTCAATACGTAATTTATCGGTAATTACCTAGGTATCTTAGTTAAAGTCCTCAAGCATTTATACATAATTTGAAGTTTAAAAATTATTTTTATACCTTTCAGTCAATCTTAAGATGAAAGATTTAAAATGGATTAAAATTCATAGAAATTTTTTAACTTTTATTTATTTTATTCTTTTTTACTGGTTACAGTTCCTGTAACTGTGTTTGGAAAAATTATTTCTTAGTACATAGTAGTTCGAAAATAGATTCGAATCAAATGATTTCGTATCTCAACATATTTTACATTTCTATTCCAATAACATAAAATTAAAGTACCCGTAACAAATAAAGTGTGTTTTTAATTTATTTGTTCCAGAGATTACTTACAATGTGAATTTTAATATATACCTATTGTGTTGAAATTTCAAATCAAATTTTTTTATTTGGCAGGAAATCTTCAAATTCAAGTCCTATTTCATGATACAAAACAAATTTTCTTGCTTCAAATAGGATTCAGGAATCAATTCAGGAGTTAAAAATTATTATATTATGCACGATATTCAATTTCAAATGATTTTATGTATTTCAGTTTGCGGGGAATAGAAGATGGTATAAAATCTAGAACAAATTTGTATAAGTTGCGTAGAGTTTGAGAATTTAAGTAGAAGTGAAAAAGTCAAAAGTATGTCCCAAGAACTATAATAGTTCTTCAATTTATTTGGATGTACTCTCAAAACTCGTCAGAAAATGGTAATAATGTATTAGTTGTTACTAAATTATTCGCCAAGATGAAAAATTAATTTTTAAAATAAAGTCGTTGTATTCCAAATTAAATTAGCTTACCCTCTACAAGGATATTTGGTGGTAATCTTCTTTGGTAGAAATAGAACAATTTTAAAATTCTCTGTCCTTCTTGGATGTTTCTAAAAACGCCCTTTGAGACGGAAAAAGAACGGTTTTTTTTTTTCGGCTCTGCTTATTTATTTGAATTACGGGTATATTGGGAATGAACGTGAGATCACTGGAATAAGTAGAATCAATTGATCAGAATAAAACCATAATTATAAAATGAAGTAAAAAAATAAGAGAGAGTATCAAAACATTACAATTTTTATGATGAAATTATTTTTTTATCTTTAGATTGATAATTAAATCAATTTTAAGAACATAAAAAGTATCCATCACCATTCCGATGCATTCAGAAGTATGACTTTATGAACATTCAAAATAAGAGAATTTGCACATTTAGTTGAATTAACATGAAAATACTGAATGATAAGTAAAAATAATTCTGCCAAAACAAAGTTGTAAATTTTTAATGTCGATTATGTAAGCATACAAGTGCGCGTATGAGCTGAGCATGTAAAAGAAAATGCTTTGTAATCGTGTGTGACGATTTCCGCGCTTCTTTCATTTACACACTTTGGCAACATTGGTCTGTTTTTGACAACATTCGCTGAAATTCGAAATTAAATTGAGTAACATATGAATAATAGAATTAAGGTGGCAACTCGTCAAGGGATTTGAGGCAGGGTAATCTAAGGGCAGATTACGAAATACTTTAATGTAACACCCAAAGTTATATGCAGTGCATAGAGACAGTTTAATTCGGTAGAATTCGTAGATGGAAGGTCTGTCCAGACTCTGGGAAAAGTAATCCAAGAGCCACGACGATCGATATCCGTTCATTACAACGAGGAATAACAACAGTGTAATAGTTTTTCAGATATTTTATGAACTTCATGCGGCTACAGAAACCAAGTCTCAAAGGTTACTGTTTCTTGAAGACTACATGAAAGTGATCTATTGGCAAGAAGACCTGCTAATTACGTTTCGGTCACTTCTGTGCTTAGAAATACCTACTTAGTTCATATTCAGCTTAATCTCTAATTTCCGACATTCCATGGATCTGCTACATGTCCTCCAACATCCTAGAAAGAGACTTTATGGTAGAGGAGGCTTGGTGACATCGTGTTACACAGGAGCATATACTTCCATGTCTTTGTCAGAGGCTCTGTTATTGCTGCGAGGTATATGGCACCCTACTTTCCAGTGGGATAAATTCTTGAAGCCTATGTTCACCTTTTCAATGCTACAATTGATCCTGATTTCACTTTTATGGACTACAACGCTTGTCCATATAGTGCTGGTCTTCCTGAATGAGAAAATTTATGCAAATTGAGAATATTTTCTGGATTTATTATCCAGCGAGATATTCAAACGTTAGCCTATACAGTAAGTTTGGGATGCTCTAGCAAGGATAATTTTAATTCGCATACTTCTTTCAAAACCATACAGGATCTAAAATCGACGTTGCTAGAGGAGAGAGACTAAATGCCACAAGGGCTCATACTCGTAAACTTTCTCAATTTCAGCATGAGTTCACGTTGTGAGAACAGTATAATTGCAAGAAGAGTTTATTTCATGATTCCTATTAACCCAATTTTTGCTCTATCTTGTAAATTCTCTTTTAGACATTCCTGCGCTGCTGAGGAGACATCATGTAGTCAATACATTAACTGCCGTAGGTATTGTTTTGTATTATATCAATCTTGTGCATACCTAATTTCATTCAAATCTGTTCAGTACTTCTACAGAATATCAATCAAAAACTAAAATTCTCTTAATTTTAAAAACCAATTCATATATGATTCATATATACTCAAAGTATACCCGTTTCTGTTTGATCACTTTTATTTTAGTTTTATGTTAATGATTTAGCCGTCACATCCTTTGTCCGCCTTTTTATAAAAGTTTCCTAAATTCGTGGTCCTTTTAAATGAAAACAGTAATTTTTGCCTCAATATTCTTTGTTTCTCTCTCTCTCTCTCTCTCTCTCTCTATCGATCGATCTAATTTCTTTTAATTTTTATATTTTGTGTTGAGTTATTTGCGTAGCCGTGCTACCTTTGTTTTCTTTTTTCTATCTGTCTTTTCATTTTCTCTTTCCATCCATAAAATCCTTCTGGGATTTTTTAAACTCACTTTTTTCTACTTTTTTTTCTCAAGGACATGTACCTTACATTTGAAAAATTGAGCACCGTTTTTTAATCTATGTTTATTCACATGAATGTCTTGTATATAGACTCAATTTTTTTTCTTCGCTTCGTAAATTAAATCGACAAGAATTTTCTTAAATCCTTGGGATAAAAATTCGCTTTTCAAAAGATTTTTGTAGTTATCAAATTGTTTATCTAGAAAATCTATCTAGAAAAAAAAACGTGTGGAGAAATCCTTTTTATTCATGATAGCCTATTAAATTCAATTTCCAGGACAGCAAGAAATATCTTTCCTTTGTGTCTCATTATGAACTTACAAGAATATAATTAAATTAATTAACCAATTGTGTTTATCGTAGCGTCATAATCATTATTATTAATGCACATCATTCTTGCTGCAGAAAACGTGATCAAGCACATAACATGTAGATCAGAAATATAATGAATTTAAATGTGTATAATGATATATAAGCATAAGAAAACTAAAAGGAATAAAGAACAAAATGAACAAGATGATAACAAGGAATGATAACAAGAAGTAGATAGATGTTTGTTATTTAACAGGACTGAATTATTTTAGTTGATTGTTTGTGATTAAAATAGATTAGAAGGGGGGGGACTCCTGATTAGATTATGTAGTAATAGATGTCGATCCCTCTGTGTTCTAGAAGTATCTCACTTGGTGCAAGTGACTAGGTAAGCTAAAACCTTATTGTTTTATTTTTAACTAAGATATAGGTACGTGGAGAGTTATTTAAGAGAAAGAGAGAGCTATCTTGTATATTCTGTGACTATATCTAATAAACTGTGATGGTCCTTTTTCTGACATCCCTAAAATTGGGACTGTAATCTTCTTGACAATTTAATTAAGCTTTACTACGTCTGTAAATTAAATATTGAAGTGGAGACGCTATGTAATTATATGATTGTCTGGATATTCTGGTACCTGATCTAAGCCTGCGTGAAGTAAATCACATTAAAAATCATAAATTTCATCTGGTTATTTACAAGCGCAATTTATGTATCTAAATTTTCTGGTGTTCTGATGAAAAAGATAAAAAAAACAATTCTGCATTTGTGTCTCATTTATCCAATGTTCAATCGGAGGATAGGAAGTGGGCTAAAATTTGAATACACAATACAAGCCCCCCATGTTTGTCAATGCTGGAGAAACACTTTATAAATGTATTGTTATGGGAGTTGCAGGTAAATACAAAATACGGATGCTAGGAAGTGGGTTGAAATTCGAGTACGAAATTTGAACTGGATATATGTATATATATATATATATATATATATATATATAGCGAGAGAGAGAGCATATCATAAAAGAAGTTTGTAACAAAATTGATAATGATCACAGAATATACAAAAACCCGTAACAAAGAAAACTTTTCCCTTTCTTTGAAACCTTAAGCTCAGGAGAATATAATCTCTTTATTTTTAAGAGATATATATGTATCTATGGCATGTAAATGACCAGGAAGGGTTTCTGCTTCTCAAATAATGGACATTAGAAAAATATAAAAACCCTTTGATAAGAAAATTTATTTTTATTTACATTTATAGAAATATCATTACAAAGGAAGGCAATAAAGTTTTTATGAAATAAATTTATTAGATTACATTACTTTAATAGGGAGTATTTCATTAGAATTGTATAGAATGTTGGATAAAAATTCTAAATATTCTGTAGTTTAGCTTAATGTATTGCGTTGTTTTCATTAACATTTTATAACTGATATTATAAATAAAAGAAAATCTTAAAAATATCGATATTATAAAAATAATTAGGAAAAATATTGTTCGTATGATTAGCATTAATATGTATCATTGTGGGCTCTTACAGATATAATTTCTTTGTTCGAGATTAATAGTTATGAACGTAAACTATTTTTTTTTTTCATTTTTTCTTAAAACTATAATAGGAAGAACCTAAAGATAATATATATATATATATATATAAAGATAGGAATGTATTAAAATCACATTTCTTCTATATAACTTATGTATTTTTTATTTATTCCTGCTCTTTATTAAGTGATAATGCACAAAATACTTTCGTAAATAAGCAGTAAAGTAATTTATATATAAATTACATTAGTTTTATTACATGTTAAGATTTGAAAATCGTTTAGCTAAAATGTCAAGAATTTTTTTTATGTCTTTTTAATTTCTTTAATATAAATTAGCATCAATTTTCAGGTATAATTTACCACAAATTCTAAAATTATAAGTTTTATACATAGATGTCTATTTACCTGGTACTTGAAACTTCAAAATGTCCTTATATGTTCTGTGATTTTTTCCTTATATGTTGACACCCGGTTTTTAAAAGTTCAGAATTTTGCGGTAATTCATTTAGCTTAATCGATTTCGATAAAGACAGTCCCCCCCCCCCATAACTTTTGAAATGTGAACTATTTAATTTAATTTATTTGTTTTCACATGGAACGGGGAATTTAAAGAAACCATAATCCTTTGAAACGAGGGGATTGCTTTCAAATAAAGCTTCTCTCAAAAAATGTCTAGGAAAAAAAAGAAAAAAAAGCACAGATAATAGTCGAACCATCAGACGAAACACATTACACAAAAGCGTCAACTTAAAGCTTATGTCCTGCCTCTTTACCATTACGCTTTACCATCGCTGGCGATCATAAGTGCAACTGCTCTTACATAAGAGCCCAAAAAGAGGATTGCGAAAAGTAGCAAATATGATTTCTACGTCCAAAAATGATGTTATCATTCTTTCTGTATCTCAAGTCAAAGAGAAGGCGATGGATTCTGCTGGCCGCAGCATCTTTTGGCAGCCAAAGGAGCAATTCTGTGACTAGAAACGTCTTTGCTCTCGCCATTATTTTGGGCTGAATGGAGTTAATCATGTTTGAAGTTCGTGTTAGCGTCAAAAATAAAGAAGAACGTCATGATATGGATAAACCCATTCAGGGTAGGGGATGGATACTGTAATGGGGAAAGGACTTTTATGCTGCTGATGAGTTATGTTGCAAGGGTTACATCAGGAGAGATTAGAGAATATTCCCTTCGCAGAGTATGTTTTGAGTGTGGATTTATAGCTTAATATTAACTATTATTCTCCCATAATAAATATTAAATTTAATTCTTTTAGATCTCATAAGCTATGATTTCATGAGGTTCAATCGTGGTTTAGTAGATATACTTATTTTTTGAAATTAAAGAGATATTATTTTGAACATATCGTATTGAACTAATTTAGGTGGGTTTCATTGAAATAACGCGTTCAGAAAGTTATAAATCCCCTGAAATGATTACTTTATGAATCGTCTAGGGCAAGGATTAATTGTATTACATATGTTTAATGTATCTTTCGGAAATTTTACTATAAAAGGTACATATATTCTCACAGCACAACATTAAAATTCCTTGATTTTAAGTAGAGATTAATTGTAGTTTTATTTAAATTAATTAAAAAAAAAATTTCAAAAAAGAAGAGGACATATTCTTAATCTCTATTACAATTTTCTTGCTTCCTGTATTTATATGAATATTTTTTCTAAAAGATTTTTTTTTATTTCACCAGAAATTTGTATATTTGAAAATTTAAGAACTATGCTTGTTTATTATCAAAACTTGCTATTTTTACTTGTTTATTATCAAAGTTATTAAGCAAAGAGTTGAAGACGATAGATTTATTCATCAAGTTGCTGCAATTTTTTAAAAATATTTATTAAATTACTGAACTAAGATTTAAAATTTAACAAACGATAAGAAAAATTTTACAATGAAATAGAAATTTATTTTATTGCTTAGTTGGATAATTGGTTACTCGATGGGTTGACTGATGGACCGATTAATTTATTGATTGGTAGGCTAATTACCTGAAGAACTGATTGAATGGATGGTGGAATAATTTATTAGATGACTTATTAACTGATTGTCTGAATCATGGAAAGAATAGGGATTAATTGGATGATTGATTAACTAGGAACCTTCAGAAAACATTTTGTTTTGAAAAGGGCTAAAGTGACCCTTTTGTCATTGAATAAAACAGTTTCCTCTTAATTTAGTAGATGTAATTATCGAAATTCTTTCGCCACATCATTTATCAAAAAAAGAAAAACTAAAATTTTAAAATTTTCAATGTCTTCTTTTTTTGTTATTAAGTACTTCAGTTACTTGTTAATTTCGGGGATTCTTAGAAAAATATGCTGCAAAGAATTCATTGCGATTTTGCAACCGTACGAAGAACTTTTTTTTCGAAATATATAAGAAACAATCTCTGTTTTTGGTTTACCTCTACTTTTTGAATGTTTCATAACTACCTCTTCCCTACTGTTAAGTTTACTATAAATAGTTTTTAAATTTTTCTCTAAGAACACGTCTGATAAGAAAAAAAAATCGAAGTTTACCATTTTCTTCTGTCATATTTTTTTAAAAATTTAAAATACCCTACGAAAATATGCTTAAAAGATTTAATGGTGGTATTGTGAGCATTCAAGGGAATTTTTTCAAACATTTATAAGGAATAATCTGTATCTTAGTTTACCTCTGTTTTTATGTATTTTATTTTTACATTTTTCTACTTTTTACTGTAACATTTTTTTTTATTTTTTTAAAAATACAATGGAATAAAGACTTTACATTGAATAAATACTTTAATCAATTAAATGTGCTCTTTTAACTTTTCGTGACGAATTTAATTTGATTAACAGAAGTCTGACACATTCTTTCGATGGTATTGATCGAGTTGTTTTTAAGGAAAAGCAGTACGCTTTTGAATCAAATTGTCTGCATCTACTTTTTATTCCTTGTTTCCAATTCTTTTTTATACTAAACTCCATTCAGAAGGTTATACAATTCAAGAAGGCTTTGATCTTTTGTTCCAAAGGTTTTCATTTACATTTTTATTTTCCGTTTTATTCGTCTTGCGAAAAACTTTTTTTACATACTGAATGAAGAAGTTACTTGATCAACAAACCAGAGAGTTTTTAAGCATCAATGATTTTTTTTTATATTTTATTTTGGTTTAAATAATCTTCTGGTTTCAATCCTCAATATTATTAAAGCCGAGCAATTTAAATTCAGGTTGTTAAAATGTTTTTTTCATGGTTGTAATGGATAGAAATTTTACTCCAAATCGTCTTTCCATTATATTGGGTTGAGTTCGCACGAAAAGTGTTTGTAATCCATTTCCTGGTTTTCGCTTGAAAATAAACGTAGTTTTTAATTTACATTTTAATAAATTTTTATGTATTTCTTTAAATACCATCTTTTTTTAAAAAAGATTTCTCTTCAGTAAGTATGTTACTTCAATGAGTGGCATTGTGACAGCTGCAACACAATCCTAGAAATAAACGATTGTATGTCCTTATAGATGTTTCTTCTATAGATAAATGTTTATGTGTGTCTTATAAATATAAAATGTGTCTTATAGATATAAAATGTGTCTTATAGATAAATGTTTCTCTATACAACGACTGCGATTGCTTGAATCAGTTGCAAATGTTGAAAATTCAGTTTCTGAAATGTTATACAAAGTGGTCATAAAAACTTCCCCTTAAACCAATCCCTAGTGGTCTATCAGCCGCTAGGGATTAAAGCTGCTATAAAGAAAATTTTATATATCGTTATTTGAAGGTATGCGATCGAGATTGAGATGATTTTAACCAATAGAGCTCTAGTTGTTACGGTTACAGTAAAACACATATATAATTTTCGAATCTAATAGCCATTTTTTCCCTGCACAAATTGGTGTGAATTAAAAAATTCAGAATTATTTAAAAATTCAGAAATAGCATTAGAACGATACACGTATAACGACAATTTACGACGTAAAAGAATCGCAAGGAATAGTACTGTATAGGACCAATGACAACACAAGGGAGAAGAGATTAAATAATTTTAATTGAATTACATGATTTCAGCGTGCCCATCTTAACAGACGACAGCGCATCACATGCAGGTGATTGTTGACAACAGTGATGAACATAACATTGTAGGGGGAATCTTCATAACTTCAGGCTTTACTGCATCTTTCATTTCTGACAAATCTCGAGGATTTGATTAATACACCTTAAATTTGAGTTAATACCAGAACCCAAAATCCTTCGGAGTTAAATCAGGAAATCAAGATGGCCAAGAACCTGAAAGGTTACTGAAGGTGACTCCAAAATGTTGTTGCAGCACTTGTCTAACACATGTGGTGACGTCTGGAGAAGAACCATCTTACATCTATACAAATGTCATCAATGACAATGCTATTCAGGAATTACGTAGTTCTGCAATATTACTGTACACCGAGCTCTTGTGACACAGTATATTTCTATACCTGTGGATGTGAACTATTTGAAGAAGTACGAACTGGGATCAAATGTGCTTTTGGTACCGCAGCACACCATTTTGTTAGCTTCCTGTAAAAGCACTGATGCTACATCGTGAAGATTTTCTTCAGGTCAGAGAACGTAGCTCTTGGTGTTTACGTTCCCAGTTGAGGAGAAATGAGTCTCATATGTCCATAATGTACGCAGTGTCCATCTGCTATGTACATATCTGATGTGGAAAAAATTCGCAAAGTCGGCACACTGTTGCTCGTCTCAGTATGACAACATCTGTTTAAGCTGGAATTGATAAGGAAATAAACTGCTGTTTGTAGAAAATGCAACACCATGAAGGAATCATCAGAATCAAATGAAATTCGCAGCAAATGTCAATTATAGGATATTATGCAAATTAATAAAGTTTCAGAGCCATCGCGCGTGCGCGGTGCGCGCAGCGCCCTCTGAATTGATGCTGAAAGCGTATAAATAAAGTGCTGTAGCGGGACGTTGAAAAAAGTCTATGATTATTTGTTAGTGGCAAACGTTTAGTGAGACCTGAGTATGCCTCCACGACGGAAGAATAAGAAATTCAAGCAACTTACGGAGTTTGAACGAGGGAGGATAATCGGCCTTCGAGAAGGAGGATTTTCCTATCGCGCAATAGCAGCTCGTATGCAGCGGAACAGTTCCACAGTGATGCGAGTTTGGAAGCAGTGGACCGACGAGCACCGAACAACTCGAAAAACAGGCACTGGACGACAGAAGGTGACGTCAGAGCGCGATGATCGACACCTGCTCCGCATGGCGGTGAATGATCGCACAGCTTCCTCCAGGCAGCTGGCAGCACGTTGGTCTACTGCTACAGGTGTACAATTGTCGGCTTCGTCAATTCGTCGTCGTCTGCTGCGCCGTGGATTGCGTGCAAGGGTGCCTTTATACAGGATTCCCCTCACGGCGAATCATCGACGGCTGCGTCGGCAGTGGGCTCTTGAGCACAGAGACAGGCGAGCTGATTGGCACCAAGTTGTCTTTTCAGATGAATCACGCTTCAATTTGTGGACCCATGATGGCCGTGTTCGTGTTAGACGTTATGCCGGTCAACGCTGCCTTCCTGAGTGTATTATTGAACGACATAGTGGTCGAACACCCGGAGTTATGGTCTGGGGTGCGATTTCGTATCATGGACGATCCAATTTGATACGAATTGAGGATAATCTCAATAGCAACAGGTACGTCCGTGAAGTGCTACAGCCCGAAGTCGTTCCTTTCCTTCAAGGCATCCCTGGAGCTATCTTTCAGCAGGATAATGCACGCCCACATGTTGCGCGGACTGTTCGAGACTTCTGTTCAGCACAACGCATGCAACTTCTTCCTTGGCCTGCTTATTCACCGGATATGTCGCCTATTGAGCACGTGTGGGATATGGTTGGTCGGCGTCTCGCTCGTGATCCGCGTCCTGCAGTTTCCAAAGACGAACTTTGGTTGCGCATACAAGCGATATGGAATTCTCTTCCTCAAGCAGATATTCAACATCTGTTTGACTCCATGCCACGTCGTATAGCAGCACTTATTGCAGCGCATGGTGGCTGCACCAAATACTGATTTCGGACGCTTAATTTGTTTCTTTTGCTTTGAAAATTTCATCATTTATTTGTATCAGTACAAGTCGTTTCTGCATTAAATTTCATTTGATTCTGATGATTCTTTCATGGTGTTGCATTTTCTACAAACAGCAGTATATTAGCAGAACAGAGAGCAGACGCTTGAGGATGCGGTTTCGATACAGCCAAATTTAAGGCAATACTTCTAGTAGTGTGCAATAGACTTGTTGCAATCGTATTATGTACTTCCGCAGGAAGAAATGGTATCTGGAACGCGGTCTACCACACGTGCGTTCAGTTTCTTCATAACTCTTTATTAAGTCGCATGCAGTTGTTTCGGAAAATGGATCCCGTCTTTTCTTATGATTTCGCCGATAATTTGCACTGGTTCGGCAGCATTTCCCCCGTTCACATAAATCATCTTTATCAATTCACATCATTATTTCCTTGTAAGTGCCATCTCGTTAGAATGTTAGAACACCTGATAGAGGAAACAATCTTTCCACTCCGCTTTTTAAACGTTTTCCACAAACAAGGCTTTGCACATGGTATTCTGTGATTGGTACTTTTACTGTTTATCCCTATGAATTATCCAAAGTGCATCAATGCAACTTCTTCCTATGTTATCATTGATCTTTTACAATGTTCTTCTTCACAAATATCTTAAGCCAGTAATTGTCATCATACTTGCGTCGTGTCAACGACATTATTTGTTTTTCAATGCACTGACCAATCTGAGCAGGAACAAAGTATATATTGCCATTCAAAAATTTTGAATTATTTTTTCTGTAACTGTTGGTGCTCCATTGTTTTGAGCCATCACAATCTCGAGCGCCTACCTTCAAATAAGAGTATCTGAAATTTCCTTCCGGTTGTTTGAACGGATAAAAAGCTAACGGTTCATATATCGGGGAAGTTATTTATGACCCGAATAAAATAATATGAACACGTATAAAATAATAGCACATTGTATTATTCTTCAGATAAGGTTATTGTATTGCGATAAATTGATAAATAATAAAGATAATCTCCTATTTGAATATTAATGCAATTAAAGGCCCCAATAAAGATGCAGCCAATAATTTCAACGAGGCTCCATCGGGTAATTGGAAAGCTAAAATTAGAACGTTCAACCATAGAATACTTAAAGCTCTTCAAGCAGTTTGAATGGTGAAATTGCTGCAAAATATCAGCAATTATTCTATGCATGAATTGACTTGTACTATCTAGTCAAGTTACATTTGTTATGTTCAGTGTAGTTTGTTATGTTCAGTGTAATGTTATGTTCAGTGTAGTTTGTTATGTTCAGTGTAATTAGAGTATACAGTCCATTATTTTTACATCTTTTCGTCAATGAATAATTTTTCTATAATTATCTATACATCTGAATTTAATCTTATCTGATTTCATATCGTTAGACCTACTTGTAGTGGAATTGAACTTTCAAGCTAAATATTAATTTGAAATAAATATTTATATTTTACTGTACATCAGAATAAAAAGAATCTATTTCTACAAATAAAATCGAAAAATTATAATGTTTTAAAGGAAATAAATAATTTTTTTTGAATGACCCACATAGAGAGAATAAAATATGAGGAGTGATATTTACGAATTTCTTTCTCAAGGGAAGATTTAGAACTAATTACACATTAAAGAGATGGTAGGTAGTTCCCCCCTGTCAGATATATCGAGCTTCAAATGTATTAAACATTGCGTCGCAGGCAGTTATATTAACGTAAATCATCTCTGCTCAAATTTCATTCAGTTTTGAAGATGTGTGATTCATGAGTATTCAGTGAAAATAATCTTCATTTAATTTATTTATGTTACATCCCATAAATTAGGTGAGTTATTGTCGTTGTTATTTATTCTCTTGTTGCTGATTGTATTCAATTAGTGAAAGCAAATTTTACAATTTTCAGGCGAATCTAAGTACTTTAACTAGTAAATGATAATTATCCGTTTGGAAAAACATTTCTTATTTAAAACTTGAATTTTAATATCAATTACCAGGAGATTCGTCTTTTTTTTTTCTAATGGATTAATCAATTTCTCTTCCTTTATTATTGTTTCCTTCATTTGATAAGAGAATTTTAAAAAGTTATGTCTAATGATACTTACATCAAATACATTGAACATGGTACGAATAAAACTTTGAAAAATTCTTATATGATGGCATTAAAATAATTTTGAAAGGTAAAGTGTTTATTACTTTTCCTTTTAACGTATTGCAGAAACCGTATTTAAGTTAAAACTAAATCTTTCTATAAATTTCACTTATATAAATAAAAAACATTTATCATCAAGGAATGTGATTTGATAAAAGAGCGAAATAAGTAGAAATAGACATAGAATTTAAGAACAAAGTTTTCTATGACTATTGCTACTTATAGCAGTGGTACTGCTTGTAACAACGAGTACCAACTACTAATAATTTTTTTGATCTTTTATTTCGATAAAATAGATTTCTGCATTCAATCTTATTTATAGCTTCTTAATCAAACTTCCTAAGGTTGACTTATAGATTTCAGAAGCGAAACATTTTTATCAAATTTGTAAAGTACATTTCAAAGGCAGAAAGGATGTCTCTTTTTGTACGAACAACAAATAAGACTTAAAGAACACAAATTAAGGGAAAATGAAATATTATTCATATGAAACATTCTATTAGCTAACTGAAGCAAATTTTTAAGAAAATGAGGTTAGAAAAAATTTAAGAAAAATGTTTTAAAAGTATGAATTCAACATTTATAATAGCTGTGAAATACAGATTTTTCGATTGGAACATTTGGAAAACCAAGTAGTATCACCGCTAACTATTACAATTTATTTTTAAAGTAATGATACTGCAATAAGAGAATCCTTACTTTTGTCCGTTTTTGCCACAACAAACAAATAAAAATATAAGTTTTATAGAAATAAATGAAGAAAAAAGAAGATAAAGAAGAAGTTTAAATCAATAACCATATTAAAAAAATATACAGAACAATCTAAATTGTAATTGCAAAGAATATAAGGAATTTATTGCTGTCAAGCGTAATTATAGGATACTTCAGTATAATAAAAGAAATATTTTTGACGGATATAATATATTTGGGTAGAGTCTTATGGTTTCTAATTGTAACCAATTCATCAATAAAATTATTTATGATTATTTTGTTAATTTATCAATACTCTTGCTGTAAGATATTGTTAAGTTTAACACTTGTGCCAATAAATAGTGCTGCTACGATTATCGTATTTGAATCATATTTTACAACGTTTTTCTGAATTTCACTTGGTGTGTGTGTGTGTGTGTGTGTGTCATCAAATTTTCGATCGTTAATTTAACCAACTTCCCATCAAGCTAGAGCTTTGGAATTTTGGGAATCGTTCGTACTCGCCTAACAATGCAATATTTAGACGTTTGCAACAAGTTTTAACTCATATTTTTTTAAATAATGCAGTTTAGCCCAATCATTTGGTACAATTTGAATAATTGCCAAACTTGGCGAAATTTATTTATTTATATATTTATTTTTTTGGCTGAATGTTAAGTCCGCTTCGCGGACCAATTTAGCAACATTTGGCAAAATACCGCCAAATAATTCCTGTCTCCAAGAGTGGTTTGACTAAACTGTATTCCAACCATTTAATTTACCGGATTAATTAATTTTAGTTAGTTTTAACGTTGTTATGTATTTCACTTGGTGTGTGTCTGTATGTATGTGTATCAGTATGTCATCAAATTGTCTATTGTTAATTTAACCAACTTCCCATCAAGCTAGAGCTCTGAAATTTCGGGAACCGTTCTTATTTGCCTAACAATGCAATATTTAGATATTTGCGACCAGTTTTAACTAATATTTTAATAATTTTTTTAATAAACTTTGCCACCATATAAAAACGTTATTTTTAAAAACGTTGGTTTTTATTTCGAATTATTATGAGTATAAAATATGATTCAAATAACCCTGAATTTGCTCGAGCACATGACTCGACGGAAACAACTCCAACCGCAAGTTCACAATCCTGACTACTAGGCTATCACTGCCCCTCCCCTTCATTTTAGGAGCTAACCATTTTAATTTGCGTAATTTACTAAATTCGATCGATGAGGGTCTAAGATGTTCTAAATGCCTTAGGTCAGGGGTCGCCAAACTTTTTTGATCATCGCCCCCTATATAATTTTTCGAAATCTCCATAGACCCCCACAAAGGTAATTTTCAGGTAATTAAAATAAAACTATATATTAGTCTAAATATTTAATAAATCAGAGACAGTAAGTAAAGTAGCTACAGATTTTTTACTTCTTAATGAGATGAGTGTGCCTGGTGTTTCTTGGCAAGGTTCGCTATATTGGATTCGAAATTAGTCAATTTTAACCGTAAATCCCCTCGAAGCTCCACATTTAATTTATTTCTGTTTTTAGTTAAAATTGAATTAACGTGACTGAAACCGGCTTCAACCATATACGAACTTGGAAACGCCAGCATAAATGGCTGAGCCATTTCGTAAAATTTCACATATTTTTGGTCGCAAGGTCGTAAAGTTTCGTAAAGTTTCACAAACTGGTCACAAGGTCAAGTTGTGACGTCACGGTATACATACGAAAACACATAAGGAAAAAAGGGGCAGATTGTTTTCTGATTTATTATTTTATTTTCTATAAAGAATATAATATTAAGTCATTTATAAAAATATTTTAAATTTTTACGTGCGCAGTTAGATATGTGTGATTTGCGTACTAAGAACTGTTTTTCCTTCGAGTCCCAATAGACCCCCATTCGACCCCTTGGGTCAGATAGACCCCCTACTGTTGTTAAATAGACCCCTAGGGGTCTATATAGACCATTTTGGTGACCCCTGCCTTAGGTGAACAAGCCGCTATTGTAGGATTGTAGTTAAATTAATTTATTATTGCAAAAAATTTATCCATAAAATAGACGTTTTTGGATTAATGAATCTTCCAAAGAAGAAATTCCTACCATTGAAACCTTTCTTGACTTCGGGAGGTGTTCTTTGATGAATAATGAATCAGAATGTTAAATTTCGATACATAATAATAATTGCGTTAGTCATAATAATAGAAGTAGAAGGTTTTAAAATGTTTGAAGTGTACAGAAACACGTTTGTTATTTAAGTGTATAAAATTTTAAAATATGAATTCAAATACTAGAAAGAACTTTATGAAACATTTATCTTTATACTTTCCACGTTTAAATACTAATAAATATAAATCTTGCCATAATACTCATTTAAAATATTTTTCTTGCTTTTCCAAATCTCATAATACGTTTTTACATTAAAAAAATCAAACCTAAATGCATTAGTCACTATTTCGCGAAAGGGAAAATAACATCAAAGGGGGAGCTAACGATGTCAATAGGTTATCTGGTTCCAGTTGATCAACGAATTTATTCCGGAATTTCAATGAAAAACAAGTCAAGCCTTTCTTTTCTCTCCAATAGCAGAAGTAAAAGTATATTATAATAATCCGAACAATGAATCACACACATACATTTATCTTCCGATCATTATTAGAATATGGTTCAAAGAGCTGTTTTGTATACGTAAGGCTATTAAGTATTTAAAGTTTAAAAAAGAAAACATTGTAAAATCTCTCTTCATGGGGTCACCCTGTGACGACATAATATTCCTATTCGCCTCTTGTACCATAACTAAACCAAATATACTAACACTAAAAAGTCAATAACTTATACAAGAAGACGTTAGACAGATCTCGCACACTATATTTATTCCATAAATTTGTACTATAACGACAAATGAACACCGGCTCTCCAAAGTAACGCCCTAGATATATTTGCCTGTCTCTTAATATCGAATTAAAATTAGCTTACCACAACCTTCTCGGTTGAAGTTGGCTTAATTTTTGGTTTTACCACGATCGCTCTCACCCGTAGCCACTCTTGATCTCGTCTACCACCTGTAAGGCATAGACTCAACGCTAGTGACACTCGACCTCTCTCGTCTCGATTTTACTTTACTCATATACTTTCCTATCTACAACACTTCACTTTATTTCTACCTGCCTCTAATTTAGCTAAGTTCGTTTCAAATTGGTTGGGAAGAAATTGTTACTTATAGCTATAAATCTTAATTAAAGTCCCCAAGGTTAGTGAAGAGAAAAACTGCGAATAACCCTATGTCATAACCCTAATTGGAACTTGTCAAAATAAAGGTTCGGTTGATTTTGATTATCGACTCAAATATACCTAACGAATATGTCCTGAGTGGCTGAACTTTTTTTGTTAGATACGGGAATCATAGCCCTGACGCATCCTAGTGGTCTTTTTCTTTCCCATGTGGATTTACTGAGATAAGTAAACACGTGTGACAGGTTTGGGATACATTAGTGATCCTTTCTTGTTTTCGACCTTTCTTTCTGTCCCCCAGATTTTCTCTATTTTTCCATTTTTCACACATCTATACCATAGTTATACTTTGTTTTGCACAGCTTAGTCATGTATGGCTCTTGTACTATTAAATTCCATGGTCATTCACATCTGATAAGGGTATTTAAGTGGACGTTTTTGTTTTAAATAAAGCAATTTTCCAAATTCCTTTGAAGTTGTTAGATGTAAAAGATATAAAATATTAGTGTGAAAATATTTCCTCAGTCAGATGGGGATTTATGCGTCCTAAAGAGTGTGATATTATTTTATGATCTGATTGTTTCTTTGAAATTGATAGCAGTGGAAGAGCAGTTTACTCTAAAAATGATCCTATGGCCTAAAGCGTTGTGGTAAAAGGAAATAATAACGTTAAAAATAAGGAATTCCATCAATTGTATTTTCATTTTTGTGAGTGTTGAAAATGAAATAATTATAGATACGATTCTTCAAATGTTCAGGGAAACGGAGGAATTGCTGGTCAATAAATTATTTGTATACGATGAGGAATATTTTTTTATAATTTATTTTTTGTCAACTTTTAAACGTAATGTTTAGGATCGATTGTAGTCAAATTACCAATGTGCGGAAACGCCTCACGCGCGATTAAGTAATTCTAAAAGAAAAAGAGTACTTTCTATGAAAAGTACTTATTTCTATTGCTTACTATGAATATAAAATTTAAAGTCTATGAGAAATTTGAAAATAAATATAAAAATTTCATCTCAGAGTATGAATCAATAGGATATAAGACACCCGTAATAGAGAACTCAGAATCTACAGCCTCTCCAGCGTATTTTCTTCCTCTTTCTACCGTAGTCAAAAGTGACACTGCATCCACAAAATTTAGTGTTGTATTTGAAGTCACATGTAAATTTCTTAATACTTATTTTCTTAATTCAATCTTGGAAAAATTTTAAAGTCTTACCTTTTTTCAATTTTATAAAGTTTAGAATGAATCAAATTGCTTTTTGAGCAGACTTACAACGAATATATTGACAAATATTGATGAAAGCGAAAAATATTCCTTCAACAGTTTGGTCATTTAGTAAGATAATGTAACTAACTCATCCAGGTAAGGATGCTGTAGTAAGAGTGGTAACTCCAAGAAGTTCTAAAGTATTTAAAAGACCAATCCACAAATTTTGCAAACTTCCTCTGCATCGAGAATAATTTCTTGTTGGGTGGGAATATATTAGGATGCATATCTGTACCAACAGATAGTGCTACTACTGTTAACCTATTTGAATCCTTTATATATTAGGTAGTAGAAAAAAAACGAAAAACGAAAAGGTACGAGTCATTCGTTCTATAGCATTACGCGTTTATTGATATAAATATGAATAGTTAAAAAATAAGAATTGAATATCCTATATATGCTAAAGCTTTATATAGTTTGATTCATGATGATATCATAAAATTAGTGCTATCCCTTTTTTTTTAATTATTTACTTTCCGCTACAGAGAGTTTCATAAATATACCTGCGTTTATAATTTTAGGCGTAGTTTGTAGTGTCTAGTGAAATTTAATATTTCATTCCTTTGGAGTTCGAGAGAAGCAAAATACACATGGGGCAAATTACAAATAATCGTAACTAAGGTCGTAACGATATTTTGTCATTGTGTAAGTACACCCACGTCGCGCATTTAGATATTTATAATTATTGTAAAAAACTTATTTATGTCAGTTTCAACAATGTTGCGGGGAAAGTAACTGACTGGTTGTGAAATGACTGAAATCAAAGCTTTACGTGCCACTTAGAAAAAGTTATAGTTTCATAGCAAAACAGATCTAAGGGATATATTCAGGAGTTAGTTTCGAAAAGACGACCACAAGGCAAGGCATGCAAGCCGCTTTTAGGAAACTCCTGTATCGGGGGAAGGAAAGGCGTGATTTTTGTGATTAAAGAATCAATGCCGCCCAAGAAATAAGACGACAGCGCCAAATGAATACGAGTATATATTTTGCGGTTTAATGGAGCACATCAGATTTTTGCTTTCAATCTCTGAGTCTAGTTAAACTTATCCAAAAATACAAAACGAATAAAGAAACAATATTTTGCGCAATACATATCAATCCTAATCTCAAATCAGTGATAATGATGTTCATCCTAAAATTAACAATAAATCATAAGAATTTCTCAAGCTCACCAGAAGAAATATGAACAAGGACTGGAGTACATATTTTAACACATAATTCCTTTTGTACGTAACTATTACAAAGATATGTGAACAGTGTTTAATCTTTATTTTTTCACAGATTCAATGACAAAAAAGTTTCAAATTGGATGGTCCAGGTGGATTTAAACACTACTGGTGATATTTTCGGAAAGAGGAAAAGTATTTTTCCGAATCATATTTTTCCGGTGAAAGTATTGTAGTTTTGGGCCTATAATAGTATTATATTTCTAAACACCTCTATTTCAAATATGAAAAGTAACGAATTTATTAACATATGAAATGATTATAAAAAATTAATTTTAATCACAATGAAATTAATATTAGAATTGCAGGTTTTTATAATAAAAAAAATAGTATTACAAATTAAAAACATTCAAGCAATTTCTTCAATTTGTTTTTTCAAGTAATGGAAACAATTTCATTTTTCAAATGCAATAACATATCCAAGGAAATTCTATCACAGAGCCTATATAATATATTTTACATTTTAACGAAATCCGAAAGCTAATGTTTTTATTGTTTATTAGTTGATAAAACGTTTCGAAAAAAGTAGTCAAATTCGTGTTATTTATTTAAATCAAAATATAATAATGCACATTAACTCCTTCTACTCAACTTTGTAACCGTCAAGACAAGTTTCTTTACTTTCCGAAAATATTTTTAAAAAACACATTTACTCCTTCTACTCAAATTTCTAAGCAATGAGATAGGTTTCTTTAAAGAGCAAAAATATTAAAAATGCATAAATAACCAGATCCAAAAGGATTTTTTTCCCTCCAAGCGCAATTTCCTCTTCCGTTCCTGCGGTCATTGTCAAAGTCACATTTTCGCAAGCTTTCGCTCCAGGAAATAAGAAACTCCGAGTCCAAAAAAAAAAAGTGATAATGCGGCAGAAATGATGAAAATCAGACGAAGTAAGAGTTTGAATTTTAATAAACTGCTCCGAAACGAAGGGAATTTTCATTAGATCACTGGGAGGTTAAAAAGGAGACATACATAAAATTGACTCCGAAGGAAATTATGAAAGCAAGGTAAATTGTGGTAATTTCAATTTAGTTCCTCAAAGTTAGATTATCATAGTAATTTTTTGGTTAAAGAAGAAATATTTTGGAATTTTTCATCCTATAAAAGTATATTCAATTTGTTGAATTGTTATCCGGTTACTACGTTAACATCATGTCTAAAAATTTCTTATTTTCCATATATGATTGCCACGTTTTTCTTTATACATACATACAGACAGACAGACACACACACACACACACACACATATATATATATATATAAACTGCTGGCCATTAAAATTGCAACACCATAAAGGAATGATCTAACGAACGTCAAAATAGCATGAAAGAAAGAAGAAATTAGGATATTCACATGATTAGTATTTCATCGCATTTAGACGACACAGGAAGGAGAAATCACAACTGAAACACTGCATAAAAGAAAAGTTGTGCAGTCATTCGAAAAGTGCTTTCTAAGGTAAAAGTTTGCACAGAATATCGTGTTATGCCTTGAATAAAAAGAAGAAATGCTTACCATCAAGTATCGGAATTGGATAGAGGTAGGATCGTTGCTTATCGAGAGTGTGAATTATCGTTCCGTGATATTGGTTGTAGCACTGGTCGAAATCCAACCACGGTCATGCGAATATTGAATCAATGGGTTGCTGATGGTCATAATGAACGGCATGTGGATCTCCCTGCCATCCTACGACTAACTCTTAGACATATTGTGAGGACAGCCCTGCAAAACCATACAATAGTATCACGGACCATTTGTCAGGGAATGGAAATGTTTGCTGTAGGTGAGTGTCATGTACTTAATTCTAGGCAAAGTTATTATTTAAGTGTGCCTCCAGGAGGAGTGGAGAGTAACCACAAAAAAAGAGAAAGCCGTTTCCTCCTGAAAAGGCGATTCACTTCAGAGTATTTAAAGTACATGACCTTCTAAGGGTCTTTCATTTGTAAATTCAAAGAGTCCATGAGGAATAGTTCGGAATAAAAATTTATATATATATATATATATATAAACGATTGTTTTTGAGAGATTTGATCCCTTTTGCATCAACAATGCTCCTCCAAGAGTGATGCAGGAATTCCAACTTTTGTAGAACGATTTGTGTTTTTTCTCAAAATATGCCTCAGTTTCAGCTTTCACTTCTTCATTTCAGTCAAATTTCTTTCCTTGGAACGTCTTTTTGATGTCTGAAAAACCCAGTAGTCTCTGAGGACCAGATCTGGAGAATTCAGTGGGTGAGAAAGCAATTCAAAGCATAATTCATTCAATTTAACCATTGTTTTCATCGACTTGCTCCACAGGGCATTGCCTTGGTGGAATAGTATTTTTGCATTTGTATGTGAGGTCATTTTTTTTTTATTTCTACATTTTTAGATATTCAATCTATCCAATAATACTATATAATATTCGCTGTTCTTAGTTTTACCTTTCTCAAGATAATAGATGAACAAAATACCAAGCGCGTCTCAAAATACTGTTGTCATAATCTTACCAGCTGACTTTTGAGTTTATGGTCGATCAGGACGATTATCACCGGTTGCTGTCCACTCGCCTGACGATCTTTTTTATTCATGTATTTAGTATTGGATCCATATTTCATTAATTGTCCATATCGATGCAAGAAAGTATTTTATCTCTTTTGAACAACTCCAAACAGAGCTCTGAATTATCGACGAGCTGTTGTTTTTGATCAGATGTGAGCAAACGCGACACACACTTCTGAAGCAATGTATGCATACTCAAATTCTTGTGTAAAGTTGTAAACATACTATCTTATGATATCTCTGAAGGGCCAACTATCTCACGCATTTTTACTTTACCGTATTCCAAAACTATTTTTTTGGACTTTTTGTATGTTTTCCTTCAACTACTGCCGATTTTGTGTGACCATAGAGGTAAGCATCATTAGTGTTTGTACGACCCTTTTTTTGAATTCTGCATACCAGCCAATCATAGTTTATTTCTTTGGTGCAGAGTCTCCATAACGCTTATCAAGCCACAGTTTGGCTTCAGTAGTAATTTTTTCCACCAAAAAGCAATGTTTAATAAACACACGAAATATTTTTTTAATCATTGTTTTTAAAATTACAAAGCTGGGGTCACTGAAACCACTGTACCCTATAAACTAATTGTTAGAATGTCATGAACGTTTGGCACGTATCGTTTGAAAGTTAGTACAATCTAGAAATCATATGGATCTGTCAACAGTGTTGCCATATATGTGTCAAACTGGAGACTTATTGAGTGATATGTTATATATAGAATATAGAAACCACACTGAGACCATTACAATTTAATAAAATACTAATCTGGCAGTTTCTTTAAAACTCATTGATATTTACCTTTTCATACAAACAGTTTCTATACATATGTATAAATTTACATCTTCTGAATATGTTACCAAAATGTATAACTCCAATGTTCACTTAAAGAAAACGCCCTCTGGTAATTCCATGTATTTCTATTTAAAAGTACTAAACGAGTTACCAAACTTTCGAAGTTTTTGTCATTCTATAAATATCCCTTTTCAATACTTTACATGATTGTTAACATTTCCTCATTTTGTGAATGATCCTTTTAAATATAAACATAATCTTGCTCCATATAAAATAAATTTCGTTTTGTGGCGTAATAGTATTCCTATTCGCCTCTTGTGCCATAACTCAATCAAATATACTAACACTAAAAAGTCAGTAACTAAGACAAGAAGATGTTAGACAAATCTCACGCACAATATTTATTCTACAGACTTGCACTATAATGACAAATGAACACCGGCTCTCCGAGGTAACACCCTATATATTCACCTATCTCCCTAATACCGAATTAAGAGTGTCTTACCGAAACTTTTACAGTTGAAGTTGACTTGATTCTTGACCTCTCTACGATCACTCTCACCCGTAGCCACTCTTCATATCTTCTACAACTATATATGAGGCATATACTCAACGCTAGTTACACTCGACCTCTATCCACTAGACTTCCTTCTGCTTATATACTTTCCTATCTAAATCACTTCACTTTATTTCTATCTGCCTCTAATTTACCTAATCCCGTTTCATATTTCGGTTGGAAAGAAATTCTTATTTATAGCAATCAATCTTAATTAAAGTCCCCAAGGTTGGTGAAGAGAAATCCGCGAATAGCCCAACGTCACAGTTTCCAAAAGAATAAAATCGATGACGTGTAAAATAGTCTTTGTCAAAAACTTGCGATCATTTTAATCTATTTAAACGTTGAATTCTGATTTTTCATAATATATATTTCCTTTTAATTTATAAGCCTGAAATGCCATATGTCATCATCTTTAGGTATTATTACATTTTGTCAATTCTGCTGAAAGAAACAGCTTTCCTACTTTGTTAATAACTCGTGAAATTCATACAGACTATTTACTTTAAGCCTATCAAATGCAAGTGTGTGTGTGTGTGTGTGTGATTTTCTTTGTAGTTTCTTATTTCTTATAGTGAAGGTTTCTGTTACATCTCTAAATTGTTCTATAAAAACAAAAAGAAAAAAAAAGAAACCAAACTCATGAAGAAAACTACTCCTTTTAGAAGATTATTTATATAAACATATTTTTTACTTTATTTCGTTTTACGAGAGAGTAATTCCGTCGCGTAGAAAAACAAATGTGAAAATAAAAACTAAAATTACACTATACACTAAAGTACACTATAATTTAGGTAAAACGATGTATTTAAATTCTTTCACAATTTTCACAAATATGTGTATGAATAAAAGATATTAATGTAATGATTTTAGTATAGGTACAAGTACGTTTATATAAAAATGCGTGTATAAATGTGCGCTTATATTAAAATAATGCTTGTTTGAAAAAAAGGCCGTTTTATTAATACTTGTATTAAATTATTTAATTTTAATTTTGTTTGCTTATAAGTAAACTTTTATTTGAAAAAAAAAACAATTATTATTCAATCAAACTACCTTACACACACACGTTCGTGATAATTCTTAGCAAAAACACTTAATTCTTAAAAAAAATTCACTTCAATAAAAATGCAGTAAAGCTTCCAATTAGGTTAAATTAGTTTCTGCGCTTAATTTTTAAAATATATACAAAACTGTTTTCATATTTCTCTTTCTAAATATATGTTCAAAATACAAAAATCTAAAAAATTTTACTTCTGGATAAAGATTTTCATATAATAACATAGTATTTAATTGCTTATAAAATAGCTTCTAATAGCCTGTAAGAGATTAAATATAATAAATATATTAAGAATGATAAGTCAAACAAGAATTCATTTTGTCTTCTGATATATGTGTACAAATTTTATTACATTTAAATTTATTCATGTGCACAAATTGTAAGTGGTTGATTAGTATTGCAGAGCACGGTAAAATTTAAATTCCATGAAGTAAAAATGAGGGGGGGAGGATGGTTTTAAATAACGCGTATACTCATTTCATGAAGCAACAATTATTATGTTAGTTTTTTAAAAAAGTCGTTTTATGGGTTTTATCAGAAGAAACTTCAGCGGAGTCGAGAATTAAAAAAAAATATTCTCAAAACTTCAATAAACGTTATTGCTTCGCAAGGCGTTATTTAATTGCGTTATTTTTTCTTAATATTCTAAAAGTTTTTTTTTTTTTTCGCACTTAAATTAAGCATTTTTTTTTTGTTGTTGTTCTTTAAGCGTGCTATTAATGCAGTAGTTACGACCTATAAGGGACCGTATATAAATGTAGGAATATAAAACTTTTAAATATATATTTAACTCCCTGAAAAGTTTTTAGAAGAATTTTACTGAATAAAAATGATCAGTTGCCTGATGGAAGTTTCCTAGTTGTGGAAAAAAACCAGAAACTACATCGGAGAATTGCTGGCTGTTCAGGACATTGCTAAACAATTGCTATAGCTCCCAATCTACCTTCAAGAAAAGTTGTATTTCTCATGCACTCCTAAGAAGCCATTTTACCACTGAACATTAACAACCCCACACACTGCACACGAATAATGCAGTGCCGCAACAAACTGGCAGATCTCATCGACATTGATTAGGCTCTGAAGTTACGATGGGTTCCAACTCATGTGCCAATCCCAGGTAATGAAAAATGTCATGTCGAAGCATTGAGGCCGATTCCAATCAATACAAGATTCCACTAGCACTCAGAGCGGCATCCAACGAAATCGCGGCAACCATTAACAGTTCCGCAGACAAAACCCTCAGAGACTTGAGTAAAGGCAAAAGATTGGAGTACCTTGCCTAAAAAGGGACGTGTTGCTCTAAGGCTTTCGCCCGTTTTTGCCATACGACGGGGCACAACTATCTAAAAGCATACCTCTACCGTATCGGTTTGGCTCCTAGTAAATATGCCTGTTATGTCAATCTCCGGTATGGACGATGATCACCTTGCAGAACAGGACAATCTACTTGAAGACATATCTACTCGCTACTGGAAGGCTCGGCGTCGAATTATTGAACAGCCCCGGATGTGCATATGCTTAATGAAATATAAGAAATGCATAAATTATTTGGAACAAATCATTGACAAATGGAATGAATGTCTTAAAATAATTAAATGAATAAATTATATAAATGGTAGCTGAAACTTAAATAACCGTATACATTGCTTAAAATTTAAACATGCGACTTAATACTAAGGGAATAATAAAAGGCAGATTTAAATAATCAAAAATTGTTTTAGAAAGAGACATTTATTTTTTTTAATGATTTCTTTAAAAAATAACAGGTCAATAAATATTATTGATCTAACAAGGTTTGAAGCGAAAAACAAAAAATGTGTTGTACATGTATATAAATATTTAATTTTTATTGTGATTAAAAGACACGTCAGTAAAATTGAATGGATTAAAAATAAAAAGTTTCGTTTCAAAGCATCATTAGAGTTAAAAATAAAATAAGATATTATTATAGTTAGTTTTCCTTTAATAGGAAAGTAGAATTCATATTTTCAAGATAAACAATTATCTAATTTTTAATTTGAAATGCATAACTGAAAAAAAGAAAGAGCAGCACTTACAAATGCCAACTAAAGTCCAGCATCCCAACCTTAACTTGAGAGCGGCTGTGGCTGTTGCCATAAAGATGATACCTAAGTGTAGTTAAGTAGCTGTGCGTTGCATGGTAAGAGCGGTTACAGCACCACCCAGGGGTAAACAGAGGATTTAGCAATCTTGTCTCGAAATCTCTAAGAGATACGGGAAAATTTCAATTACACAATTGTAGAGTGTTCTCGATTTGGTACAAAATGACACACTTTGCGCACAGTAATGCTAAAAACAGAATGTGTAAAATATTATGCTGCTTTAATATTTCCAGCGCTATTACACTATGGAAAGTGCTAGAAAGGGGGGAAAAGAAGAATTATTTTTCATTAAAAATCTTTATTTTTGGTGCTCAATATTCTCTCCGTCAACTACAATGTGCATCTGGACGCTTTATTTTTTTTAAATCTCTTGCTGTTCATTTTGTAGTATACAAGATGATGCGCTTGATTTAAGACTTATCCCATCTGTAGCTTGTGTTGCCCTGAGAGAGCCACCTTTTGTCATCTTTTTGCATGCCCGAATTATACGAAGATCCAGATGTGGCCATGCTGCGCCAAACAAGGTTTATCTGTGATTTAGACGTTTGAGTGAGGGAGGGAGGGAGGGAGTGTAAAGCTTATTGACACAAGAGCCAGATATGGCTATGCTGCCCAAACAAGATTTGGCAGCAAACGTGAAGAAAAGACAAAAATTGGTTGGCAAGAAGGAGGGTCGAAAATAGAGAAGGATCGTTAGGGTATCCCGAGAGAACGTAACCCATGTTTTACCAAAGACAGTAATCCCTATAGGAAAGAAAAAGATCACTAGGGTGCCTGGGGGTCATAATACCCGTACTTACCTAAAGAAGATAAATCCCTGAGGTCCCCTGATATAATCACCAGGGGCAGGGGGCAGGGTTCTTTCTTATATATATTTCTTATGTTTATACATAACCACATCATTTACCTACCCATACAACCTCACAGTGGGAAAAAAACACTTCTTTAAAATGTTTTCTTTTTGAGTTTGTACCATGAATTCTTTGAAACATCTTGCACATTTGTTATGCATCTTTATATATGGATATTTAAATATACAATATACAATATATATACATGTTTCATATGTATCGTAAATATCATTGAAATTAAAAAATTTTCTTACAAAATCTCACTTTGACTTCTTGTATTTGTCTTCAGCTAATAAATTTCGTCCAGTTTCTTCAAACAAATTTTCAATGTGTTATAGATTTAAAAGTGTCGAATCTAAATTTGAGTGCCCGAGTAGTGCTTGAAATACCAGTTCATCATCTTACCGATTTATCGGTAAATTACTAGTTTTAGCATCAAATTGTTACTGGTAATTCCGTAAATTACATAGATACATACATTGACATCTGTCCCATGAAAGGGAAACTTAACATATGGATCAATATAAATCACAAATACAAAATAATAATTCGCATCTGGTATTCACTCACAAATAAAAAAATATATTAATACAATCATAAAAAAAGAACTGAAGTATTTTCGGCAAGAAAGTAATTTCATATGGTGTATGAATCTTTAATAATTATTGAACTAACAAGCGATGGAAACTGAAAGAGTTTTACTTACGACTGGTGTATTTTGTAAATTTTTAGATCACAACTATTAGACTAAAGAGTTGATCAATTACGTTTCTTAAGTTCATTTTTTAAAAAGTGGACAACTAGATCACGCATACCATTTTATACATTTTATAGTTTTCATTATGAAAAATTATTCTTGTTACAGTATTGCTTATAATTTGTTATAATATTGTTCAACATTATTTACATTATTTATGTCCAGAATACAATTTATTTTCAAAAACGTTTGTAACAGTATGCAAGTATCAAATAAAAAAAATATATTATTATTAATTTTTTATTTTTTTAACTGCTTAATAAATTTCCGATAATGTATTGGTATACCGGATATGTTTGAAAGTTATACCGAATTACCGGAAGTAGAAAAATTTGATAAATTTTCAGTAAGTTACAAAAATAATTTTTTAAACTTGATTTTAACTAACATCATGTTTCTGTTCATAAGCTATATTAAGTAACAATGCGGTGAAAAATGAAAGAGCCTTCCAAAATTGATTTAATAAACTGGAAAAATTTCGATTTCTTATGCATTAAGTATATCTTAAAGATAAAATTGAGATAAAACTCGGAACGAAAAAAAAATGTTTGCCAAAAACTATCTGTTCGTAAATTTAAATAAAAATACAACTCGGTTGAAAAATATTATTCTTAAATTATATGTCTTAAATTTGAAATTAAATTCCAAGGAAAAATTTTAACTAACACAAAATAAACCGGTGAAACTTTTTTTTCGTAATTCATGAATTCTTAATTTTTTTAAAGAAACATTGTGCAGGTTATTAACGAAAATAGTAGATTATTTATACTAACAGACCTGCAAATCGAACGGATGTTAAATAATTTTTTGCTTTTTGAGTCCCTTGTTCTCACAAAAGTAAACAATTACAATTAAATATCAATTCTTCTCAGTATTGAAAAGTTTTTAATTTTTTGTAGTCAATAAAATAAAACTTATATATAACATATGAAACATAAATAATGTATGATTACTGACGTATTTATTCAAATACGCAAACAATAACTAAAATAATCCCAAAACTATCAACAAAATGTCCGTAAATTAAATATAACATTCAAATAAATAAAAAAATAATTGTCAAATTATTTTATACAAAGATTCGCAAATAACATTATTTAGCCACCAAAGAACATATTTAGCTTCTTTGAATATTTATTAAATATTGAATATCAGAATACAGCAAACGATAAAATATTGAAGTAGACAATAATATAGTTGCTTTTCTGATATTAAAATTGAATCAAAAATTAAATATTGTCAAATCGAATACGTTTTAAGCTAAATGTAACTATTAAAAATAAAGTAAAAATAAAACAAATTAAATCAATATTAATTTTCTGCGTATTAATTTATTCTTAACACTAATATACTTCACTGAAACGATTACAATTCGAACTAAAGCTATTGTGAATCAGTTGGAAGATATCAAAGTAGATTAAACAATTATCGTGCATTTCATACTTAATTTTGAAAAGTTGTCAAGATAACCAAAATCAGGAAGTGAAAACAAAAAGTCCTTTGGTGGGTAATTAAAAATAATCTAATAAAAAATACATATATTTGATCCTGAAACCGTAGTCAAGGTCTAGATATAAGTTATCAATGATCTTATTGCTTCAGTAAAAAAAAATGACACGCATTAATGTCCAGATATTTTTTAAAAAATCTGCAATATCCATCTGAGATTTGAAATCCAAAAAATACTTTTTGACAATATAATTTCTTATTGAAGAGCCATTTTTTACAAACTAATATTTACATGAGAATTCTCATAAAGTCTCTACATTCTTTCTTCTTCACCCCATGAGGAAAAATTATCTTTTAAAATACTTAAAAATATCATTTTTCCATTCCTCAGAGAGTTTCAATTTGAAAGAATTGGAAGTCACTACAGTCAAGGGCTTCCTTTAGAATTTGTGTTCCTTCAGATCTCTCGTTTGGAACCGCTTTTTTTTTAACTCCACTGCATTTTTCGGATGAATACCTTCAAAGAATCCTTAAAATGAGTTTCTTTCTAAAAGACATAAAAATTTTTGTAAATGCATTTCCATGTTTCTTAACGTAGCGTTCGATACCATATTGTTGCTTACTTTATTTGAATGAATTGCTTTCGTATCACTGCCGAATATCTCCCTTGGGGTCTATGATATTTCTTGCGAATGGATTCTTCAAATAAAATTTTGGAAAATGTTTACTTAAGTATTTGAAAGACTTGCATTTTATTTTTAAAGTGATAAAAGGAATTCAAGAATGAAAGACTGACTTAAATTTATACCGATTCTTATGCGTGTCTTCTTTCACCTGTTGTTTAAAACAATTTATAAAAAGATTAATATCAGATGTACTTCGGACATAAGTTACAAGTACATAATTTATAATTTAATATGATTTTAAGGCTGTTTTGTTAATAAAAAGGTAATGTTCCATTACATTTCTTAGAACTGGTAATAGAAAACTATTTTCTCATGAATATTTATGTGTGCAAAGGAATTTTTTTAAAAAATGATTTTCTTATGTGTAATTATTTGCGGGTGATGCAGACGATATTTGTAGAAAAAGATTTTCATGCGTGATTATATGCATACGACCCAGACAATAGTTGTTAAAATTTCTTTCATGTGTGAAATTATAAGTGTGTGACGCAGATGATATTTGTTGAAAATTATTTTTATATAAGTAATTATTTGTGTATGGCGCAGATGATATTTGTTTAAATTCAAAAAACATCATTCCATTACTCTAAAGTTTGTTTTTTAATGGGTATTAAAAGAATTACATGTTTGTAATATCATATTTATTTTAGTTTATTCTAAAAATTTAACTAAGAAGTAATGCAAATCTGTAATCTTCGTTTTATATCTATTTTACTGAATACTACAGTAGGATTTAAATCAGCAAAGTGTACACTTATCCGAATTTTGGTCTGTTTCGTGACACTGGTCTTCTAGATCAAAAGCTCCTTGTTTTTGAAGGACCCACAAATACAATAAAGTTTGGCACCTTTACCAGTTCGGCACCTTTACATTTATTTTTAGGACCAACCATGGCTAAATGCTAGTCACAGCATCGTGAATGAAAAATATTACCCTAGAACTAATAAAATCACTGAAAAACTAATATATCTAAAGGTAGATTTAAAAAAACTCACACAGAAAAGTTGAATCAAAAATAAACGATAGAACTTTCACGATAACTTCCAGTGATAATCAACTTGGAGTATTTAGATCTTGAGCAGTAAATTCATAATTAGATGCATGATATGTTCTTTTTCGTAAAGAATAATGAAAAAAGCAAAGACTCGAACACTTTGCTTTAAACTTGGGAAAAGAATAAAGAAACCTCATGAAATCGAATATGAAATTCGATGAACACTTTGGTAATCGAAATTTAATTAATAACGAAGAGAATGAATTTCATTTTAATTTTACATGAATTTTCTTATCATCAAGGTCAAATTATTTATCTTATCAGGTATATCATCTTAGAATGAACTTAATTTTAAAATTTCACAAAATTTTTCATCACAAGTCCTCAGTTACGTGAGTTTAATGAAGGGTAACGTTATGTTCAATGAATGGTAGAAACATTTCACGCTAAAAATATTCATCTCGACCTTTTTTAAAACTTTTGGCATTAAACGATAAAATATATTTTTCTGACTCTAAAAGCATCAAGAATTTGAAAAAAAATATATTGTTCAAAAAATGTAAATTATCAAGTACGGTTACTAAAAAGGTTATTTATAACATACGAAAACGTTTTTTTTTTTTTTTTTTCTTCTTTTTTTTTACATTTTTGAATTCGTCAAGACATAGAAAGCTTACATCCGAAATTTAATATTAAATACAGGGAATATTCAGAAGTGAGCTTTTGTTATCGTAGAATCATAGTTGTCTATAATTTTTTAGCTGCTATATTTACGTATGTTTGCTTTAAATTTTGCATTCAACCATGTTTCTACTTCAGAATGCAACAAATCTTTCACAATGCAGCCATCTTTTTACTGCCATAAAGATTTAAAAAGCGATTTCTCTACTGTTAAAATAATTTAACCGTAGATATCACAGTTAAATATACTTTGCAATACGTTTAACAGATTTTTTTGAATAAACACAGATTTCTTTGCGGAAATCAATACGATTAATTTCAAGTAATGCAATATAACCGTAATGACTGTCTTTCATTTTGATCTTAGCCATCTCGCGAATTGCACAATCTCTTTTATTTGATTTAGTTTCAGATAAGTATCAATAACAATAAGTATAACGGTAACTTTTTAATTACGTAACAGCACATGATATGTAAGGAGATTAAATGAACTAATCGTGCAGCGAAGGAGTTTCGAAAGCTTTTACAATCAAATAAGATTAAAAAAGGCATTTAGATGTATTAGATAAAATATACTAGAAAGATACATGGTGCTATATCGTATAAAGAATATCCCGAAAAAAGTTTTACTAGCATGATAATGACAGAAAACATACTTCGAGAGTTTTTCACTAATTCTTACTTATCAAAAAAGTCAAAGTTTTAAAATGGTTGCCTCAATCTTCAGACTTAAAATCCACAGAACATTTGAGGGAAGAGTAAGATAAAAATTAGTAAGTTCAATAGCAAAACTGAAATATTTATATCACGCCCTAAACCATGAAGGGAAAGCTACACCTTTAGGTCAGATAAACAAGTTAATAGGCTCCGTGCCCTACCGATGTGATGCTGATTTGAAAGTAAAATGGTTTTCAACAAATATTAGTAATAATTAGTGCAATAATATATTGCAAAAGTTAATATAGTTTTTATATATAACAATTTTCCTTCTCATTAAAGTTTTGATATTTATGTCCTTATATTATTTTCCTTTATAACAAACCAAATAAAAATAAACATTTCACTAATTATCATTTAGCAATTTTCTGCCATTAATTATATGATGAACTAAAATAACTAAAATATTGAGTATGTCTTGTTACAATTAAAATTGGTATTATCGTAAGATTTTTTGGTTCTACTAAATCATAATAAAAGGTTTCAGATAAATAATATTCAATTCTTCTTTTAGCTCCAAGGGAAAAAAATCAACATATATATATATATATAAAGTGATGCTTAGGAAACAAATTACATTTTAAGGAAAACATGAGGGAAGTAATTTAAATTTATACACTTTTAGATGTTTAGAGTATGTTTTGATGAATGTTACATTTCAAAGCGAACAGGATGCATTCCTATTTAATGAACCATGCGAATCCCTCAGATAAGAATATATATGCTTGGTTTAACTTCGGTTTACAAAGTGGGGTTTTTCTTTTATCTCGTGCAGAATTTTATTCCAGTATCATGAATAGGAGATTTTTGTTTGGTTGTTTGGTTGAAATGGAAAAAAGTTAGATTTTGAACGACTTCCTGTATTTTCTTACAGTGATCCATGTTGTCAGTCGGCCACTCGAATAAAAGGAGAAAACTATAAATATTTTTTTCTCTCCGTAATGCTTCGGTTGGAAGAAATTTTATCTTAGATATGATGCCTTAGATTCAATTATTTTTAGCGTTTTCTTTTCGAATAAAATATTTCTGAAACCAAATAATCACATTTCTTTGCCCAATATATTAAATGCTATCTAATAACATTCACTTCTCTTCTAAGAATTTGTTTTAAATTAAGAAAAAAAATAATGTCAAGATCGTACAAAACTTTTATCTTAGAGTTCTTAAGCACATTCATACATTCATCACTAATTCTTAAATTATTTATTGATTTTTTAAAAATAAGCCACACCCCTGAAGATATACCATCATACCCTGATTTCATCTAATGCATATTTTATATGAATAGGTTTTACTAATGTTTATTTCATAAGAAAATATCGGAAAATGTATCATAAAATAAATAAAACTCACAACGTTTATTCGAACACTTTATTTGTGAAAAGCATAATGAATATTTATATTTGTCGTAATAATGTCATACATTCGGAAGAATTGTAAGTTACTTGAAGACTCCATTCCCCTCTTCCCTGCTTTATAACCCTATCATTGTTGTTCTTGTTGCACATCGCCGAGAATAGCAGAATTACATCATGTCCATTAATCTGTGCACTATGAAGGAGTCCAAGACCAACATTGGATTCTCAATAATGTCTTGTGTAGAGAGGTTCAGACAAGTAAAGATGTGTTCAGGTAAAGCCTCTTCTGAAAGGCATTGAATGCAGGTTTCAAAAGGTTTAGAACCCTCAGAATATTCCGTAGTTCTACGATGTCCGTTGAGAAAACGAGTCAGAGCTGTCTGATCTTGCCTTCTACAATCAAGAGTCAGAAATTCCTCCGGACAACAATTCCTATACTAGGGGGGAGCAGGTGGAACAAACCAAGTTGTTTTAGTTTGACTCTTAGCTCTTCAAAGTTGGTGCAGTAGGCACAGAGGCCTCACTAGCTCCCTCCTTAGCCAATGTGTCAACAATCTCATTACTCTCAACGCCAACAATGGGAAAGTACCCACTGTATATGAATCTGATGAGATGGGGAAAGTCGTTTCAAGTTTTCTAGTATTTCCACTCCAACACTTTCCCTTACACTTTGCCAGTTGGCCAGGTGTTGAATTGTACTTCTACTATCGGACAGTATCCAGATTTCATTAATATGATACAGTGATTTGAGCAATTCTAGTCCTTCCTTAATGGCAATAAGCTCCCCTGCGAAAAACAGAGCAGGAATCGTGATTTCTGTTCTGGATTTTTACCTCCTGATCTCTATATTTGATGCATATTCCACTGTAGGAACAGTCACTATTATTTTTGCTACCATCCGTATGCATCTGAATTGCATCCTCGGGATAAGATTACTTTTTTCAAGTGTCAGTTGCTTTAGGTATTGGAAGATCAATTTATTAATTCACTTGAACAGGAAGGTCGGCGGGCAAAAATGTACCAGTAAGACCCTCAGAAGGATCAAAACACTGTGTCAAGTGTTGTTCTTACCAACCTAAGTGGCTTGTATTGCAGAATATATTTTTAAGTGAAATTCGAATTTTTGATTTTTGAATCAAAGTTCGAATTCCTTATTAATCATTTTTAGTATTTATTAAAAATATGTTCTGGTATATGTAAATTTAAAGTACATTTTTATTTGATAATCCTGTTTTTACGGCTCTTTCTTGATACAGTTCCTTAATTAATACAGAAGTATAAGTAGTTGTCAAAATAATGAAAAACCTTTGAATCTGAAGAATGAATAATATCGTAAAGCTTTAATTATTTGACGAAGAAATAACTGATAAATCTTGATAAAATTTATTTTGCATTTTAATTGATCCTTATTTATATCATGTTGTGGATTTGCTTGGTTTTCTTGAAGCCATAGATTGAAAGTTTGGGACAGTTCTTGATCGTTCAGAATTCTTATTTATCCAAAAGAATATCAAGAAATAGCGTCCCGCAAAGCTAACAGCATTGTGAATAACACATCTCACTACTATAAATCATGAAGTAACTTCAAAGATCTACCTCTATGTTCCAACTGGTATCTTAACTGCAACTTATGGTAGATAGTTGATTTCGCTTACTCTATTCGTATATGTAATAAACATCATGCCTACATCCCGCTAAAACTTTTCACAAGAGCCTTTTGGCACTTCTTCAAAAGGTGTTTCTATGCTTCTATCTCTCAGTACAACAGCTCGTAAAGTTGTTCGTACGTAAATATGAAGCACTTTTTTCTCACAAAGGGAAAATATATTATTAATATTGTATTGTATAACCTGAAATATGTCGATTGTCACAGAAAACCAAAAAATGTATAAACATT
Organism: Nephila pilipes; assembly: GCA_019974015.1. Taxonomy (NCBI): domain Eukaryota; kingdom Metazoa; phylum Arthropoda; class Arachnida; order Araneae; family Nephilidae; genus Nephila; species Nephila pilipes. The sequence goes on along the minus strand of BMAW01098448.1, from coordinate 6,303 downwards.
TTAAAGAGATAAAGGTTTAGTAAATAATAAATTATGTTTCAGTTTTAATAAATAGGGTTATCTTATAGAACTAATGGACTTAAAAAAAACATATGTGTCCTTTTAAAGTTTTTTCTTAAAAACAGAGAGACAAAAATATAAAGCCTAGTGCCTCTTTGTTGACCCTTGAAAAATAAGGAATTAGTAGATGCTACGAGAAGTATAAAATTGATTGTAGAATTTGTTAAATGAACGACAAGGCTATGACGTATATAGGAGGAACCCTTGACTTTAAATCGACATGAGGCTTCTATAGCCATAAACTATCTTGAATGAATTTGAAGTGTTTTATTTTTCAAATTACTGAAAAAAAAATTCCTAAAAAAATAAGCAATCTGATTGACAAGCCGCCGGTTGTATTGAGGCAGTGCAAAAAGTTTGAACTTGCTTGAAACTTACCTATGATAGGGTGCTATTAGTATAAAGCCACTGTAGTGCATGTACAATTAATTGCCTTGTGAGTCAATAAAACACTGCAGTCAATCCGAGCTAATACCATCGTATCAGCTTCCATAAAAATGGAAATCATCGAAAACGAAAATGAAAATGAAGATGTGACATTGAAAGAAATGATTTAGAACTGAGTGATGAGAAGGACATTGATGGTCATTTGTGAAGTTTATTTAATTCTGACAGCGATGAGTCCAATTTTGAAGATTTGTAAAATTAAATGTAATTTATATTTTAATTGTTAAGTTCTATGTGAATATCTATTCTACATATTATTTTCTTAATATGGTGATAAACAAAATTTACCAATCCCGTAAAAATAATGTGTATTAAATATCAGCAGAATTCGTTTTTGGCAAGTTCAAGGAAAGATGTTTGTTCAATTTTTAATAATTCACCTATTTAATTTAACTTGGAGACACATTTTTCCCAGTTGTTACTACAAAATATCAACTAAAATTATTCATTCAAATTAACTTACAAGTATCAATCAGCTTCTCAATATCATATATTTACAGTATTCCTTTCAATTCTATTTTGCTTATATATGACGATCTTTAATTCATTTCATTGCACTTCCTATCTTCATTTAATTTGCCTGATCAAATTTCGGAAGGTTTTGGAATTTTATACTTTGCAAATTACATAAAATCCCCAAGATTACTGAAGAGCAAAGCACAAAATACACAATGTCACAAAGTACGTAAAAAATATACTATAAAAAGAAAATTGGGTGAAACAAATACAGTTTTTACTCTTTATCTCGTTCTTTGTATGGTTTTTGTTATTTTTGCTTTTATTAATAAAAGGAATATATCTATAAGGTAACCCATGTTGAATGAAGTAGCGAAAAATATATTTATAAAAAAGTTTTCAAAAGTAGTGCCAACTATTGTTATACTTATACGTCATTTTTACTTCTTTTGTTATATCATAGCTCGTGAAAGTCTTTGATGCTGTCCAGATTTAGTTGAATAATGGGCAGAAATTTTATTTTTCTTATGCAAGAGAATATGAAAACACCGATAGCAGTTTAAGATGCAGTTTCTTTAAAGTAAAAAAGAATGAAAGAAAGGTGGCACTATTTTTGAAGAGAACTTTAAAAGCTACCGCCTTTCTTTTTAAAGATGATAAGAAAACTCTAAAAAATTATACATTGTTTAAAGGGTAAAAAACAGTCAAAGCAGCACTTTGTGTGTGTGTTCGGTATTAAAATCTTAGACACAAATTCCTTAAATATACTCCCAAAGTGTTAACCACAGATATTAAATCAATAATATCTGGATATGATTGTTTATTGTTTATTAACAACTCACTGAGAAACAATAGAAGGGCCATTGGCGAAAAACTTCGTAAATTTAAACCACGGTAAAGTGACGAAGACGACACCTGAACTGGAAACACCCTCTCCAAATTTCGCATTCGACAGATTTAAAGTGCTCCAACACCACTACATGGCAGGTCTGCACTGGCATCAATGCTCGAATCCATGACTCGATGTAACATCGGATGTAAATCCGCCACCATGGCCACTAAGCTACCACAGACTCTAAGTGTATGAAAGAGATACCCATTCAACAAGCTCCGAGCTAGCAAATGGCAACAAATATATTATAGCGTTTTTTTATACAGTATATACTTGCCAACGTGACAAACCAAAAAACTTTTTACTCATCACTTCGTAATTGACTGAGTGAGTGATGGTGGATTTTAATGGCGCAAGAGCCAGATGGGGTTATGTTACTCCATAAAAGGTGTAACTGTGATCTGAACTTTAGAAAACAGAAAATAAAGTTTAAGAAGATTGACAAGGTGGGTCAAAAATATAGAGGAGGATTGCTGAGGTATCTCTGGGGGTTACCCGTTTTTACCAAAGATAACAAACCCCGTGGGAAACAGAAAGTTCATCAGAGTGCTTCGGGTCATGATGTCTACTTAAGGAAGATAAGCCTCTCAGGGTACTTCGCAAATGAACAGGTTTTCCATAGTGGTACTTGCTGCAAGCTGTAGCAATTTCTCCTTTTCAGAAATCGATAATGTTACACTTGAAAGTCTTGGAAAAAATATCTCTAAGTACTTTTATTTTTTTTTTTTTTTTAATATTTTCAATTTATTTAGATATGTGACTACCAAAGTAGTTTTCTCTTCGCGTACCCCCAATAGCCTCTCATGTACCATTTGGAAAGCCCTAGCACCCGACGAGAACCGCTGTCCTAATATAATGATGAATATTTTTAAAAATTAATTAAATTTATTTTCAAACTTTAATTTTTCACTTTCTGCAACTATTAGGTAGTTGCACACCTGAATAATTGAAATTTTAAATGTATAAAAAAAATATGAGTTTGGGATTCTTTCTTAACTTTATCATAGAAAAAAAATTCATATATATATTTTTAATGTTTTGTGATTTGGAATAGTTTTTTTCATTTGTTTTAATTTTAAGAAAAATAGCGAGTACTTTGATTAATAAAATACAAATGAACTTTCTGGCATATAGTTATCAGACAGCTTTATAGTCATACAATTTTTTTAAGAAATTTGAGAGCAAATAGTTTTTCAAAAAACTGTCATTTTAAGACTTTCTATAACACTTATATCCTCACATATTATAATTAAGTACCCTTCCCCCACCCGAAAAAATGTTTCAATTTATCTAAAATACCTCCAAAGAAACTTGAAGAAACATTTCCAAATGTAATTTCTAAACTTATCGAGCTGGAGAGTTCTCGCGAGTTTTTCCTTCAACTACCATTCGGGCTACTTTATGACGTTAATTGATCAGGGAATCTCACCTTGTGAATAAACCGTGACTTATGCAAGTCAGAAAGGAAATGATGTTGCAGAGAAGTTAGAAGTTAAGAAGTTAGTGAGTGATAACCTTCTATTTCCTGCTGACAGGAAATAGAAGGTTAGCTAGATTTTAGTGCACATAATATTGGTGTAAAAGAAGAATGGATTGTTCTCCGGATAATTAGTATTTCACTCTGAAACTATTTATATGGTGTTATTTTTTTGTGTCTCGGATCCAGTTTTGCTGTTATTCAGATAAGCAGAAATTTCAATTCTAATATTTGGTGAAGGACGCCAGTTAGTAGCTGCTCCACATTCATAATAATAGTGAATTTATGAGATCATTATTTAAAATAAAAACTTTATTTTCACTTACCCTTTCTTGTATAAACATTTATTAAGTTTCTATGTCTCTACCATATATCTCTAATTCGCTACTCAACACATACGGATGTATTTATCCCTTATCTTATTAATAAAGCATTTATATTTTTAGATTTATATGGACTTAATTTGAATATCTCATTTGTAGACTAATTAATAGCTTACACCTTGAAGTAATTTCACAACTCCAACGCATTGCAGAGCTATCCGTCTTCTAACTGGTCGAGGATTTCTAATTTTAACTTTTTAGTAACCAATGTCAAACCTGCATAGAAAAAAATTATCTGTGCATCTACGGGGGCATTTACTCGTGTTTAAATTAAATAGCAACGACCTAGGTATTTATCAATCAAATCCAATTCAATAACTCAAACGTAACAACGTAATTTGATCAATTGTTAATATGCCATCAATATTTAAATATAATAAACTTCCATTTAGGTATGGCTAAAAGCAGTGCAAAGAGAAAGGTACTTACTTATTATAGAATAGTATTTAATTCACTAAAAAGTATTTCCAAAAAATTCCTCAGTTTTACTCAAGAACACAAATTTAAAAAGTCAAAATATTTGAACTATATTTTGCACTATACGATATTTCTTTTTAGAAAAAAAGCCAATGTTATCTTTATACAAAATATGCTTCGGTACAAATTAATATATATTCCAGTCTGGTAACACACACACTTCCTTTTTATGGACATACAAATTTCTTGAGACTTTAACCTTAGAATATTTTCAGAATTAGATAAAATATTATAATTCAAAATTAAAAGGAAACTTAATTATTCTTTAATATATACAAATTTTTGCTCTAGCAATAACTCTGCAGTTCTTATATAATGACATAGTATAACACTTATTGGTCGCTAACACCAGTATTCATAAAAGATAAAATTGATTTTAGTTACTAAAAGTAAGTAAAATTATTTCAGTTTAACGTTTGCTGCATACAGCTAGAATTCGAATAAATTATAGCTAAATATTAAAACCTGAAATTAAACATTAAGCATTTCTAACGTTTAAAATGTTTCTAGAGCTCTGCCTGAATTATTCTTTTCAACTTATAACAAATCAATTTCCTAATTCTTAAATTTTTAATTTTCAATGGAATGTGTGCTGAAAGATTCGAAAATAATCTTTCGCTAAAGCTTTAAAAAAATTAAAGTTTAGGTGTTTCGATGATCTTCTTGAAAACTTTCTGATTTCCAAGTTATTATTTCTAAATGATGATAATAAGGGTGACAAGCTTGAACTTAATTTTTAACTCAGAGTTTAATAAGTTTGGATTTGATTTTTCAACTGCGTTTTATAAAACTTCGAATACCAATAATCTTCAAGTCGAACTACAAAATTCCCTCATTGCTACCCTTAAAAACAAAATAAACATTTAAGTTCAAAATATTATGGGGGTAAATATACAAATTTAGAATTCGAAAGCTCTGAAGAATGTTAACATGCAACTATTGAAAAAATCTTTGTAATCTACTAATATCACAAAAAAAAAGGAAAAGTTCCAGTATTTGATCTTATGGTCTCAAAATCTGGAAAGTTATTTATAAAAAGTTTTCCAAGTTATAACTCTATCACGTTGACAAGTGTTAACTTTCCTATTTCCACAAAAATTGCGAAAACCGATAGTTAGATTTATTATAATGCCGAGAAGAAATCCATCGTCGCCAAGCTCATTTATCTCGATTTCAGAAATTATAAAAAAGTATTATATTAATTGATTATAAAAATTAAACATTTAAGAGTAAACTATCATGTTTATATATATATATATATATATATATATATATATATATATATATATATATATATATATATCGCCTCATTCACATTAAATTCGCGTTCAATTTAGAGTTATGAAATCGTACAAAACAGATCCTTTGCAGATATATCAAACATATTTATACATAAGTTTTTGCTGAGTTGAACTATTGAGAACTCAAGTATTTCTTTAAATATTAAATATATTATTTCTAAGGAGTGATCTGTCATTGAAGATCACTCCTTAGAAATAATACATTTAATTGGTTATTCTAAGGAGTGATTTCTCCAGTGATCAGTCATTGCGCAAGTCTTATAGAATATATATAAATATATATATATATAT
>BMAW01098445.1:0-28697 GCA_019974015.1 Nephila pilipes | reverse complement strand
ACTGAACATCTGTCTCCTAACCAACAATCTAGACTAACAAATTAGGAGGTTAATTATACTACTCTTAATGGATTACTCTTAATGGATTACTACTCCATTACTACTCTTAATGGATCTGAAAATATTTGTTCCAACGTTTTTCTGAATTTCACATAGTGTGTGTGAGAGAGTGTGTGTGTGTTTGTCATCAAATTTTTGATCATTAATTTAACCAACTTCCCATCAAACTAGAACTCTGAAACTTTCTGAATCGTTCTTACTCACCTAACAATGCAATATTTAGACATTTGCGACAAGTTTTAATTAATATTTCAATAATTTTAATAAGTCAAAATATCCCTTCCACTCGGAGCTTTTAGGATTGAGAAAAAAAATTCTTTCCTCCTCTGGGAACATTGGGGATTCTACATACGCCACATGAGGTATCGTAAAACTTTTCTACTCATAAAGGGGAGATAGTAAGAGTTGTTGACTTTAAGTCAGTAATCATTCGCAAGAAAGAAAGATTCCAATATTTGGCGCCATGTCATATCACAATATTTTTTTTTAAATCTGGTTCCCCTTTTTAATAGAATGACTTACAAACTTTCAAATGCATGTTTTGATTTTATATTATGAATTTTTAATACGCTCACAAATGTCTCTTTTTAAGTAAATTTTAAAGTTAAAAATTATGTTTTCTAGAATTTGATGTACAGCATTTCAGAAGTACTAAGAAAGTAAAATTTAAATGATTGGCATGTCGACTAGAAATCATGAATTAGTAAAAATTATTAGAGACATAACTTTTATTTGCTCCATTCGTAATTTTTTAGTCTACGCAAATTGCTAAACAAAATTTTTAAGAAATTTATTCTTATTTTTATGCAATGTTTTCATGTTCCTTTGAAAATAATAAAGCTCGTTTGTGTTTTGTCCACGTTTTTGGGTCTAGAAGAGTATGACGCGTAATACATGTAAATTTATCTACACTTAGCCAATCATTCTCAAATTAGCTTCACCTCACCTCCACGCGGTTAGATCTAGTAATCCAAAAATATTTGGAAACTAAGAAGGAAAGACTTGTAAGCGTTGTAAAAATTTTCAGTAAAAAATATTCAATAAATATTTGATTAAATTGAAATTATAATTACATTTTTTATGTGATTATCACGTGTTTGTTTTTTGAATTTAATGTATAATAATTAATATACTTTGTCATTATATAAAAATGCTATTTTTAAAAACATTGGTTTTTATCTCGAATTATTTATTTTGTTGATTATATATAGTGTGATGTCAGATTTAAGGAATATATCAATATCAATGCTCTTCTTGCTTCAAAAGTTAAAAGTGTTAAAAGAATTGGTGAGGAAGGAGCTTTATTTCCCTAGCGAAATAAACGATAAGATATTTATCCATAGTTTTATTTATTTCCCATGCTGTAAACTAGGTATTAACAATTTTTTGACACCAAGGAGTCGTTTTAAAAAGTAATTATTTTTTCAGACCAAACGAAATGGAAAGAAAGATAATTGTTCTTCCGACCACATGAAGTGGAAAGAAAGGCAAATTTTTTCAGAACTTAAAAATGAAAATTAAGGCAATATTTTCTTGAGATCATATGAAATGTATTTATATGATGATTGAAATTTCATTATGTTTATAATGTGAATTACATCTAGTCATCATAATGTCATATCGTTACATTTTTGATGCTTCATTCTAATATTGTGATTTATATATATATATATATATATATATATATATATAAGATAAAGCAATGAAATTATTAATAAGCAACATAAAAGTAAGAGAACAATTAAAGTCCAAAATCAACAAAAAAAATAAAATAAAAACACTTATAGAACTACGTAAAAAAGATAAATAAAAATTGATCAAATTTTAAACTAAATGAATAATTTGAATACCCAACAAAATAAAACATGCATATTCAGACTGGGGACTGAATTGTAGGTTTAAACTAGTTCTATGGTACCAACCCTCCCCTAATGCATCTTGTTGGGTAAAAATGGATTACTCCAAAATTCAATTTGTAAATTAAGAAAGAAAAATAGAAAGAGAAAAAGGAAAGGCGATATCCTCTAATTTTTAAAATAATTGTTTTCCGAACAATCAGAAAAATATTCTTCACTAAAATCTAATTAAAATTAAAAAAAAAATGTATTAATTTATTTTTTAATAAATTCTAATTAAAATTTTTTAACCGAAAACTATCTATTAAATATCAATTAAAATTATCAATTAAATATCATTAAAAATATCCAATTAAAAACATTGAAACATTCAATTAAAATTATCCAATTAAAATTATACAATTAAAAATTATTCAATTAAAAATTTAAAAAAAAATTCCAAAACTATAAAACAGTATAATTAAATCCTTTTAGTTAAAACTTTAAAACTTAAAAAAAAAACATACCCGAATCCATGTTTTTCATGAAAAATCAATTCAAATCTCATAATTGTAAAGGCAAAAAATCAAAAAAAAATCAACATCTTTGACAAATGATTATGAACCGCAATGCAATAGGCTTTTTAAATGATGATTTCCAATACCATGCACTATTACCAGATAAAATTTGGAAATCAATAGTACTTATTAATTAAATTGAATGTGTTTCAAAATATAGAATATTTAATAAAAATCCTCCAATAAACTCATTCACGACCAGAAATCATATCAAATGATACACAAATCATAATTTGTTTGTTACAATTATTTGAAATCCAATTGAATAAAATATGTGTCTGTAAATATGTAATAATATAGAAATGTTTTAAGACATCTTCTCAACTAGACCACTAATTAGCTGTTTTTGTAATCCTAATATTGTGTGGTGGATTTAGATGTTGTCTGGTAGACATATATATATATATATATATATATATATATATATATATATATATATTTATATGGGTAACGCAAAGAGCAGGTGGACTCTAATCCACTTTTTACCGTCAGAAGTCTCCGGTAAGGGACCAAATAAGTCTATAACAAGAATCTCAAAATGTTGACCATACACCGGAGTCTGCAGCAAACTAGATGGCTTCTGATTCGACGGTTTGTACCTGTTGCAATAATTACAATTTTTAACATATTCCTGAATATGCTTTCGCATTCTAGTGAAGTAATAATTCTGAGAAACTCGATGGTAAGTTCCATCAACTCCATAATGTCCGGCAGATGGAGAGTACTCTTGATGAATCCTGTTCCGCTCATGAGAGGGGATCACTAGCTTGGCTTCATCTGATTCAGAGTCAGAGGAATACCGATATAAATGTCCTTTATTCATTATATAACCATGTCTGGTCCAGTTGGTATAGTTTTCTTCAATCACGGGATTTTCAAAAGATTCTACAATTTTCGTAATGTCTTCATCTTTTATTGCTTCTCTCTTATGTCCTCAATGCTATGATAAGACATGTCGATAGTCACACTACACACTTCACAGAACTCTTCCTTGTGTCCACATACGGGACGGGATATCATGTCTGCTAAGACATTTGCCTTTCCTGGGATTTATTCCATTTTCAGATTAAATGACTGGAGTTGTAGGGCCCACCTCAACATTTTATCTGAAGGTGATTTTAAAGTCAGAAGCTATACTTTAGGGGTTGGTGATTGGATGCTATGGTAATTTCTTGGCCCTCAATATAACCTCAAAATTTGGTCAGTGCCCAAACAACAAAAGCTTCCCGTTCGGTGATGGAGTAGTTTTTCTCAGCAGTAGATAACAGCCTACTTCCATATTTTATAGGATGCTCTTCCTCCCCTTTACCTTGCAAGAGGACAGCCCCTATGGCATGGTTACTAGTATCAGTGTAAGGAATGTAAGGTTTCGTGGCAACATTCTGTTTCAAAACGGGATGACTGGTTAGAAGTTGTTTCAAAGTTTGAAAAGAATTTTCTTCTTCATCTCCCCAAGACCAAGCTCAATATTTCATTGTGAGATTGCAGAGAGGTCTGGCTACTACTGAAAAATTAGGAATAAATCTTCTGTACCACGAACAGGTTTACAGGAATTACTGCACCTGCTTTACGTTCTTATGGAGGAAACATTTCCCTGAGAGCAGAGGTTTTTTTCAGGATCCACTTCCACTCCTGAACTTGTGATATAGAGTCCAAGCTATTTCACTCTATCACAAGCAAAATTACATTTACTTCGATTTGCATGTAGTTTAAATAGCAAAAGTCTTTCAAATACAGCTTTGAGATCATCGAGATGTTTTTCAAAGGTTTCTGATAGGATTATGATATAATCTAGGTAAGAAAGAATGTGAATATCACCTAGGCCACTACGTAACATGTCAGTCGGTCTCAGAAATGTGAATAGGGCCTTCTTCAGGCCAAAAGACATTCGAAAGTAGCGAAAAGTTCCAAATGAACACACAAATGCAGTTTTTTTTGTCTCCGTCAGAAACCCAGACTCTCACCTGGTGGTAATCTGATGCAAATCTATAGTTGTCATAAAAGGTGTATGCTTCGCTTCGTGAAGTAGGTCATCCATTCTAGGTAATGGATAAGAGTCAGACACTATCGTAGCATTAACACCTCTATAATCGATACAAAGATGGATTTTCTCGTTCGCTTTTGGAACGAGCACAGCAGGCGCATCATACGGGGATTCACACTCATCCATGACGTTCTGTTCCAAAAGTTTATCAAGTTCTTTCTTAAGTAACACTTTCTTTGCTGGTGGTAGCCTATAGGGAGACACAAAAACAGGAGGACCACCTCCGGTGTTGATATGGTGTTCCATGAAGGGAGTGGGCTCTCCCCCTGGTTCAAAGACAGTTTCGTACATCTTTAGCAATGTACTCAAATTATTTCTCTGCTCAGGTATCAGACATTTACCTTCGTCATCGAGCAGTAGGCATGTATTTTCCTCAATGTTGGGTCGGCTTTGGAATTCTTGGGCAATTACCTCTTTAACAAAATCATACATTCAATGGGATGAGTCACTAAAGAACCAGTGGCGGTATTTCAGGTTCAGAACAATGCCAGATTTTTGTAAAAAAGTTCATCCCCAAAAGTGTTTGGTTTCCTTTAGCATAAGGCAAAACTGTTAGTGGTGAACGGATGACACGTCCTTCAAGTCTGATAACTACACTGGTTGTATAAACATCCACCTCGGACTTTTGGCTGTCAGCGAGGGACATAGAGAGTCGAGCCTTCTGAAAGTTGGCTCCCTCTTTCTGTAAAAGGAGATATAAGGTTTCTCCAGAAATGGTGTGACTACCTCCAGTATCGGCGCATGCAGTTCCCCATGTGCCATTTACGGCTAACTTCAGCACCGCACTTTGATTTGGAGTTGGAGCATGAATGTAAACTGAAGTTGCTCAAATTTGCTGAGTCCTTATTCCCTGTTGGTTTGCGATTTGGACATCTGGGTTTCGCAACACCTGGCTTACGACATCCATAGCACGATACCGATGGTCTCTCTAATCTGTCTTCAGTTTTCATTTAATCCCTTCTACTGAAAGATGATGAAGAACCGGCTTGTTTTGTTTTTTTCAAATCGGCTATCAGGTGAGATTCTTCTCGGAGTGTAAGGTTTAGAAGGATATTCTCTTGAATGGGCCGTCTTCTTTACTGAAGTTGTAGTATTTCGAATACTGCAATAGACATCCAATTTTTCAGAAAGTGACACCCACTTAGACCAGTCGTCTAATAAATGATCTCTCACTTCAGGAGGTACACGCCTTTTAATTTGATCAAATATGATTAAGTTCTTTAATTTGTTGTAGTTTAAATTTTCATTTCGTTTAGCCATCCTTCGAAATAACTTTTTATTTCAAAATAATAATCTCTTCGTGTGCTCTCTTGAACTTTCTTATGTTGATGGACGAGGTTCACAGGGTACACTAATTAATACATATGATAATTCAAAACATGATAAAAATTTTAAAAAAAGTTTTAATATAGTTTCGTTTTAACACAATTGTACAATAATGACGTACAGCATTACAAAATTCAGATAAATGTTTCAATGCAGTTTCGTTTTAGAAATGATAATAATTAAGCAGTGGGTTGCTTGAAACACAAAATCAAGGAAAATATATTAATATATGCAAGTTCTTTCCTTCCCTTTTTTTAAAATATAGTTCCAATTACGAATAAAAGAAATGTTTCAAAACAGGAAATTTTGTCTCTTGTGCAGTTTAGAATTATAGAATAGTTGATTTTCAAAATCAAAACATACTTCCAATTCGAGATGAATCATTAAAATTATAATACTATTTATGAGATACAGAATTGTTAATTTTCAAAATCAAGATATACTTTCGATTCGAGATGAATCATTCAACAATGGTATCGAAATAGGAAATATTGTCTTTTAGACAGTATCGATTCAAAGAATCGTTACAATTATATTATTTATGAATGTAATTTTACAGATCAAGGTGATCAATTCTAAATATCTTTGAAACTAATAAGAAAAAATTACATATCTTGTGATAAAATCCGCGCTGCCCGATGTTGGGAGACAATTTTGTAGCGCATGGCATAGAATGCGTGGGATGCCATTTAGAGCATTTGAATGAAGAGGATTATTTATTTCCTTTTGGGTTCACAGCTCATGGATACATCACAGCAATACTTATAAAATACATAAAAGGCATTTTCACATACAACACGCATACACACGCATAACAACAACTATAGGTTGGGAAGAAGTATCTCTTCTCAATGTCACCAAAGGTGGCGTTAGTAGTCTCGTTAAGGTTACAGTCATGGTGACTGTTACAAAATAACACTTCTAAAAATTAATTTCATTTAATTTTTTTAAATCTGCATTTTATGTCGCAGAAACTCGGATACTCTTCAACATTTAACTTAATTAGTTCATTATTAAATATTTTTTTTAATATCGTCTTAAATCATCCACATTTTCACCCGATGGAGCAGCAATTAAATAAGAATAAAGGAATTCATTCTTTATTTTTACAGGTATGATAAAATAACTCGATTGAAAATAAAAATAATAGTTGTAAAAATATTAGTGATCAATCATACATATTGTTATACGAGAACATAATTATTTATCTATTTATTTGCCTATCATTATCGAAAAATTTATAATTTCATAGATAAAATGAAGAAAACAAAAGTTCACGCGCTTTTATAATGTAGCAAATGTTTACTCCATAGCATCCGATGTTAGGTAAAAAACGATTCCACTGGATTACCGATGAAGAAATTCAGTTAGTTTGGTTAAGTTTCAAATTGCTATGAAGTTGTTGAGATTAACAAATTATTTACAATCGCTTGCATCTTTTTCAAGAGAAAATTTCGAATCAACACTCTGGGAAAAAATACTGTTTTTGAAGGACTTTTCCTTATGTATTCAATTTTATTGTCAGTTGAATTTTAATACCAGCTACTTATCGTATTTTATGCACTATTTTTGGAAAGTAAAATAATCTGATTTATCCAGAGTAAATAAGTTGCACACGCTAATTTTTACCCTTTGAAAATGTTATTTTTTTTTTTTAAGAAATCGATAATTTAATACTTGATAAATTTAAATTAAATCACTTTAGTTGTCTGCTAAGATTTACTTTTCTACTGAATTCCAAACAGACTATAGGAATTATAGCTAAGGATAACTGAACGATTTATTATCAATAAATTCTTTTCAGTTCTGGCACAAAGTGGCGAAATCGTAGAAAATTATTGACACCAGCATTCCATTTTTCCATTCTGAAGGAATTTCTTCCTATATTTCAAGAACAATCAAGTATCCTTGTTTCCAAATTGCAAGCACTTACTCGAGAACCTTGGGTTGACATTGTGCCACTGGTGTCTGCGTGTACTTTAGATATTATCTGTGGTGAGTATTAAATGATGTTAAGATAGTCTTACGGATTATTCAGCATTACAAATGTGAATCAAGTTAATTCATTCAACAAAAAATATGAAAACTGTATGTATATTGCTCAGCTCTTCGGAAACAATGCCGCCCGTGACCTCACGACTATTAACACTACAGCGGCCTTCAAACTCGCGCGAGAAACAACTACAATATTTTTCGTTTCAGATACAAATTGTTTAGAATTTTGCTATCTCTGTTGACTGTAAGGAGGGATATTCTATAAAAATACCCTCACAGAGCTTCATAGCAAACACTTTTTGGCTTCTGTAACCTAGTGGTCATGGCGAAGAACTTTCAAACGGCGTTGTTTCCATCGAGTCATGGATTTGAGCTTATGCTCTGAATATTTCCAGTGTAGCTGGCAGATGGGCGTTAAATCTGTCGAGGCTCCAAATCCCCTCTGGCGTGGAGTGGAAGTTTGGAGAGAGAGGTGCCAGCTCATTTTTGACCGGGGTTCAAAATTACGAAGTCAGTCGTACCTTCATTGTGTCAGAATTGCCTTCGTGTTGCTTCAAAGTGCGACGTTAATTCAAATCAAAATCATATGCTAATCATGCATTCATTTAATGTGAGTAACATCAATAATTTGAGACTATTTAGTTCATGATAGATCTGTTTTCGCATATCTTAAGAATTGTATGTGATGGAAGTAAAGATTTGGCATCACTTGCTTAATTCTTTCTTTTATTCTTGGGCCCAAATGCTAAGTTCCATTCGCCCATTTGCAGATTAAAATTTACATTAAGTGCATTACTGTCAATTTGTTGAAATTCCACACTTCAAAAAAATAAAAATTAAATTGTCTTTTCGATGTTTCGCTTTTTTTCTTTCCTTATTATTATTTTTTTGAGTGAAATTTTAGCACTAATTCAAGTACAATGAAGAAATGAATAATTCAAGGGAGAAATGCCTTCGTTTGAATACTGAGAAGAAAAAAAAATTGCAGGTGAATTTGATAAAATATAGAACAATTAGAAATGAAGGAAAAGAAAATAAATATTGAGCCAATTATAGTATTTTTTTGTCATTAAATGATAAGTTTGTAGCTTCTTAAGTATTTATTTGAGACCATGAAGGCCTCTAACAATATCAAATATTTACTCAATGAAAGGGTATATAGGATAAACAGATAAGGTAGAAAGAAGATTGCTTTTCTAAATTTTGACGCTCTACATTTTACATGTATTTTGTATATAATACCGTATTTTGTAATTTTGAATATTTTCGCAAAATATGTTAAAAGGTTTGACAATGAATTAGTACATTTACCATAGATTTATGAGTAAAATATTGTCTACAAATTCAGCAATAGTTGTACGTCGAATTAATAGCAAATTGCAAGGTACCACTATAAAAAAAAAATCTGCTTCCATTACTCATATATATAAGAGTTAATTTAATCTTTTTTTTTCTACAATGTTGATAATTAATGATTCATGGAGCATGGTATATTCTTTGGGTATTTTATAGATATCGCTTTGAGTAAAAAACATTTAAACGAAAAATCTATGGATCTTAAATTCTGGAAAACCTAGATAAAAAAAAAATTCTGAGACTTTTTGTTATAAAATCTAAAATTATGTGATGCAACCAATAAAAAAAACGAATAATTCCAGCATTATCATTAGTTTAACTTAACCATCATACTTAAAAAATAATTCCTTAAAATATTCGCTATAAACTTTCCATATATTTCTGCAGATAAGAAGATAGTTGAAAGATAAAAACAGTTCTCCAAAATCCGAGGCCGTGTTATTGGTAAAATTTTTAAAAAAAAAAAGAAAAAATTGAAATTTATATAAATTGAAACCATTAAAAAAAATCTATGTATTTAAAATGCCGAAAAATCGCCATATTCCTCATATAAAGCAAATGGTTCCTTGCATCCTTGTACATCCTTGCTTTCTCTGTAGAGAAGATCGTAATATGAGTCGTATTCTGTAGCTAGCGAGTCAATTTCACCATCGTCATCAGTACCCCATAACAAATTAAAATCAGTGCTATCCACAGCATTAGAAATCACTCACTTTAGGAAGGATTTATTAAAAGTGCATGCGAGTTCGTGATACATTATATGCTTCTATAGACAGATGCTATATACAGATATTCTACAAGATGCAAGAAAATAAGCTTTATTGTTATTAACTGTACATTTAAAAACAACTTCAGAGCTATTGGTGACGGACCTCGGAATTTAGAATCTCCGTCAAGTGTGGCGAGGATGGCAATTGGGCCCTTTCCAAACTTCCACGCAGCTTTAATGGGAGGATTTGGAGCCTTGAGAGTTTTAACGTGTATCACCTGTCAGATGGCTAGTCATTGATATAATCAGTAATCGAAGCTACAATTCAACGAAACAACATAAGCATCGAGTTCGTCATCGTGATCACTAAGCCACCTAAGCAATTAAACGTGTTGGAGGTTCGAATAGGTAGGATGAATATTGGAGCACAGAGGTCTTGCGATCTTTAATCTCCAGTCGATATGCTATTAATGAGTTGCTTCGGCTTGTGACATGCCCATGAAAATAGAAAACAGTAATAAAATGTATTAAAGGTTTAAAAATTAAAAATATCAAGTTTAGAAAAAAATAGTAGAAACTTTTATAGAAAAACAGGAAAGAATTGCTATCAATTGAAAAAAAATTTGTGCTAAGAGAGAGAAATATATAAGACTAGCCAATCAGGAAGCAGCTTCTAGCGCTGGCGAAAAATTAGAAAGTAAAAATTTTACGAACCGTTTGAAAATAGCTGACTCGAAAACTAGCTATCCTATGGGTCGAGAGAATTATCCCCTAAGGAAGTCTCCTAGTAGTTAATATGGGAATGGATCAAGATTTTGAATTTGTATTAGAGAAATAATGGTAGTATATAAAGGGAAATAACTAGAGATTAAGGTAATTTAAGAATTTCTTGGTCTATTTAAACAATCATCTAAAATATGTTTTTCAATTAAATGGAGGACCCTATTATCGATGGTTTCAAGAAAAAGGATTTGCAGATATGTGCAAAAAATTCTTCAAGGGTAGAGGCTTTAATGAATTTTCGGTTGTCTTCATTTCGCATAAGCCAACGAGCATTTAATATCTGGCGGGGCATCATATTTTGTGCTATTTCCAAAGAATCGATATGTTTTGTTGCTGCATGCTCCCAAATTGGACAAGCATAAGTGCGGACTAGTCTGAAAGTGTAGTTAAATATTTTATTCTTGTTGCTCATTTTTGAGTTCCGAGAGATTAAAGGAAAACTTTAAGTGCTTTATCTTGGAATTTCTGCTAATTTAATATGTTGTTTGAAAGAGAGAGATTTATCCAACGTCACACCTAAATATTTGGTGTGCTCAGACCAAGCGATTTTAATGGTTTGGATGAAAATTTCTGTATTGTTCCTTCTATTATTTCGAGAAAAGAAGATGGACTCTGTTTTAGTATCATCCAGTGTGATTTTTCAAGAGAGAAAATTAATCCACCAGTTTCGTAGAATACTTGTTGAGGGTATGATCTATGATTTTTGAGAATATCATTATGAGCCAAAATAGGTGAAGCTTGAAATACATGAGTTCAAGATTTGGCACGCGCTTCTATTGGCGGTGCTTTCAGATGCAAGAAAATAGAATTGGTTCCAGATGATCATCACTAATCTAAATTAAATTTACAGGCAGTTGATATTAAATCCTCTTATAGGACAAATATATGCGAAACTATAAAATTTTGCCAAAAATTTAAACCTCGTCTTATCTGAAGGTTGTCCCTTTAGCCGAATTATATGGTTTATACATCTTTATAGATTGCAACTTTTGCAGGAATATCTTGTTGTTCAGATATTCATAACTGTCTAGAATCATATGGTGGAAAAAAAGCTAAGAACTCTATTAAAAACTGTGTTAAATTCTATATTAAAATAAAGGTTCTCTGACTTATTTAAATAAAATGATTACATGTTAATTAAACCAAAAAAAAACTATTTCGAAAATCTATGAATATCCTTTTATTTTATGGACTTTCCTGTTAGTTTTTGATGCAGTTTGCTGTCAGAAATGCCATTTATGTTTGTCTATTAAAACAAATTTGTAAAGTCTCGGGAGAGCTCTTTCAAACTGAATGGAACTGCTTCCGAACTTTTCTAAATATGTTTTTAAAAAGAACTATATCTAATTTGCTTCTTCTAAAAGTATCATCAAAATTCTAACTATTATTATTTTTAATACACTTTGGTAAGTAAGGTATTGTTTTAGATCTCTAGTTAAATTTAATTGTAATTGCTTAAATAATAATTACTTTCATGGTAAATAAATTAATAAATTTTCTGCATAAAAATCTTGACTAGTATTATTTTAGATAATAAGTGTATCTTAAATTGTCATGTTCTTGAATGCTATTCTTTAAGAAATTTCATTTGAGAGAAAGATTTTTACTGACATGTTTTTTAATTCTTTCCGTCGTTTTGAAGAAAGCGCCATGGGAGTTTCTGTCAATGCTCAGGACGGACAAAATATTGAATATGCAAACGCTGTACACGAGTAAGTATTTGATCCGTTATTTAATGAAATTTTAATTAAAAGTAATGAATTATAAAGCAATTAAATAAAAAAAATATTTGAAACTGCAGTTGTTCCCAGAACAAAAATGATAAATAATCATTTTCTCTATGTTTTTAAAATTTAAATCTATGCTTAACATTCCCCACATGCATCTCTCGTAATAACGTATACCACTTTTTAATAAAATTGAAAGTAGGGAAAAGAAAATTGTGCATTGATTTTCACAGAAACGATAGGTATGAAATATCTATAGATATTTGCAGTACGGAAAAGATTTCATTTTTGTACTCAGCCAGGCATAGGATAATTGAAAAAAAATTAGCTTACCAAGTCATGAAATAATATAAAAAATTTATTTTTAATTATGTATTAGCTGCTAATTTTCATGTGAATATTTCTATATCCTGATATTCATAGTAAATTTTACAAATTCTAGAAGCTTTTGTTAAATGCGACTCGTCTCATAAATAAATAGACTTGTGATTTTTCCGGAATAATAGCTTAATTAAAAGTTAATAAGTAGAAGTAAAACAATAAATATAGAAATCCGCAATAGACATTTCTTTCTTAACACATATACATCATATAAAATTCTGAATTTTTCGTGGAAAAATTTGAAACAAAAAAGAACATTCCATCAAATATGCTTGGGTACTGAAACGCTTTATACTTTATAGTTTAAATTTTGAAACTGATATATTCTAATTAATTTAAATACCCGATCAAAATTATTGTAACCTAAGGATTGCAGCAAATCAGAGTTTAAACAGAACTAACTCTAGTCTATTTCCTGCTGCAACTCCAACACGATTTAAATTTGGTGTCCATATTTCGTACTAATGCCTCTCAAAGATTTTCCACAAAGTTACTGTCCAGCTTTAAAACTGGCCTATCCATATAGATAGTATGACCAAGTTTTGATATGAATTCAAGTATATCCTTGTTGGAATTTCCAGTTTGCATCTCCAAGAGGTTTTTTTAAATGGAATTAAATAGGAATATACCATTCCTGATCATCTTCTATAAGTAGACGACCTTGTAAAAAACATATATCAGTTTTGACGTTGGAACAGAACGTATCCAACTCTATTACTGAGTCATCTCCTTGTACTTGGTTAAAGAAAGAACGAGGTTCACCTCGGAGTTCGTGCTATGTATAGGCTCAGTCGTCTGGTTCATTCATATTGCCAAAAAAAGCTGGGATGCCAGCGATCTCCATGGCTTAGTTGGCAGAGCTTTGGACTGTAACTCCGTTTTTCCAGGGTATGTATCTTAGCCATAGTATTTGAATTCAAGTATTGGATTTAAATATAAAATATAATTTATTGTGTAACATCTGAAATATAGTACATCTTTCTTTAATATTGAAATTGGATGTTTCTGGAATATTCTATGTGTATAAAGACTGATTCCCATAATTTAAGGTCAAGTTTTAGTCCTGTGATGTTTCACTGTTTTTGAAACAAATCTAATTATTTACAAAACGGTGTAGTTCTTTATATCTTCGTGAAAGATTTGTTAGAGTCGTTGGGTCAAAATCCTTCAACCGTGGTTAATAGTGAGGATCTTTGCAGAAGCCATCGTTTAAGTGAAATTACCTCTCCGGTTTGGACTTTATTCGCTTAACCGCAGGAATAGAACGAAAATACCCGAAGAAACAAAGTCCATTGTAATGATTCCTAAGTACCAACAGCCAAAGAGCCCATCAACCTGAGAAAGCCCTTCGAAAGAGTTCGATCTAGTAGCGAATTTCAACAAAAGGAATGACATGAAATGCTTAGCCAACGTGTATTCCTTCCTTCAATATACTGCACGATAGTGGTACATAAACAACGAAAACACTCTTAATTCCTGGGAAACGTTTGAAAAATAGATTGAATGAACTTTTCGGAGATCCAAAAAAATATACCAGATAAGCGGATGATCAATTGAAGTACAGCGCACAATACTTAGGAGAGATTACACAGTACCACATGCATAACAATTTAGGACTTCGCGAAAAAGTTAAACCTTCAATTTCCGAGGACGAGAAAGTTTTACACCTAATTCAACGTGTTGCAGAGCACATTTGTTAGCCTTAGTTGAGGAAAGAAATTTACTACAGATTTTATAAAATGACGCAACAACATCAAGGATATGAAGTAGAAGAGGATTGGAGTTTGAGAAGTATGTGAGGTTCCCTAAACAACATATCGGTAGCAGACATGAATGAAGAGCCATATTTCGTATTCCTCATTCTAGGAATCGCAAAAAAAGGAAATCCGTATATTGGTCAACCAAACTGACGAAACTTCAGAACTTCATTCTCAATCCTAAAAGAAGTTGTGCAAGATGAAGCTGAAAGAGTATTGGCTTCTGTCGAAGCTAGGCAGAGTGAAGCTTGTCGTGAAAGAAACCCGAAATTCTGCAGTTCCTATTCCAAGAAAACCAATGCAGCAAGGAACACTGATGTCCGAAAAACAGTCTATAACAAACCCATTTGTTTACACTCTGGATGTCTGGGAAATGATGTGCGCTATTGCAGATAGATGAAAGCGATTTTTAGATGAACCTTTAATCGTGGTTTTTCAGCATTATAGTCCTGACGAAATCGTTGGATAGGACTCTTAAGAAGCCTCTCAAGCCTTGATAGACTGTGATTGGAGTGAATTATCTTTAGTAGACAACAGCAAAGGGCTCGCAAAGCTGGAAGACTGGAAGTTGTTCGCCACGAAGAACAACAAACGTAACCCGCGTTTAACTAATATTTAAATATCAGAATGCTATGTCTGAAGAGAGATAAATGAAATTGTAGAAGGTATGAAACATTTGATCTTCGCTAGAAATACTGTTGCACCATTCATAGTAACATTATACTACATGGTATATACATTCATATTCAAACAAATATTTGACCATTTCATTTTATATTCATAATTTTATATATACATCATTTCTTACTTTTATCATTATATCACGTTTATTTTAATTGTTGCCTAAAACCACCAGCCCATATATTTACAAGATACGCTATATGCAAGACATAGATGGATAATATTAAGGGAAGTGTCATGACGAGCTCTCACATTTAAGTATAAACTAGACTAACGAATTTCTTTATAACATTTAGATCCTAACCTACTTTCCAGAAATATGAACTGTGAGGCATTTTTGATCAAGCGTATCTCACACAACTCGTAATGCTAGAAATAAGGCAATACATTTTATTCAAGGGTTAAGATATTTTTTATTGGCGTTAATAGTGTTCTATTACTTATTCATTATACTTTGACGAAAAAGCCTGCAACAAAAAGTAACTGATTAAAATGTGGAATAATAATGATTTTTAACATTGAGGTGAACTCGAAGAATTGGTTCAATACATGCGTTGAAGCTGTATAAGAAAAGTTTCTTTTCCGCTAATGGAATTAAAATGCATTCGCAGCATCCCCCCTTTCTCAACCTAAGGTACAAAATGAAGTAATTGGTGGCAAATTGTTGCAGATGACACTAATTTAAATTAATATATGTTTGTCTAAATTAGGATTTAACAACTGCATGTGCGTGTTTGAATCAATTTAGTTGGAACTTGTAGTTTTTACCTAATTTTATTTAGCTGATTAATTTTTCTCCTGAACCAAACCTTATTTTTACGAGCTGTAATAATATATATACGAATAAAAGAATCTGTTTCAGTTTTCCTCGTGTGGTTGACACTAGTCTTAGAATGTCAGAAAATAGTTAAATATCCAGAGAGGCGGAGACTTCACAAAAGCATGGAAATTTATTTTTTGGCAATTGATCATCAGTCTCAGTTTACATACTGTAAATCCTCCGAAATTAAAATTCGTTGAATAAATGTAGTCCAACCGCAAATTTCCTGGAGATAGTAGATTGAGGATTCGTTGTCGCTGACACATGAGACATGTTAACGCTACTTGACATAAAGTGTTACACTCCTTTGCACTTTAACTTGGCAGCAGTGGGAAAGAGAAAATGTACCAATTTTCTTTAAAAATTGTTCTATAATATTTTGGAATTTAAGATAAGACATGCATAGAACTTTATTAAGAAATGTCATAAATTATAAAACTTGTTATTTTAAGGATATATTTCAAATTAATAACATGTTTTAATCATTTATTTTTTAATCTAAACTAATGATTAGTTATAGTCCAAACAGTGACGTGATAGATTTACAGTTTAGCTTGTAACCCGATTTCATGGTATCATTTCTGGCGAGTTTGTTACTCTTTCACGCCAATTCTTTGCCATACGTTTTCCGTCTTTGTATCGTTCATGCTTACAATTTTTATCTCTTGTGCTATTCTCTTCGTTCTTGTTTGACATTCTAAACATGACTGAAGAAGTAATTTCTACGATCACTCTGTATACAGCATCAAAGAGATAAAAATCAATACGAAGGGAAACAAATTGAATGGTGGAAGTATGTACGAATTGAACATATTGAATGGGAGGATATGTTTTCAATACTACCAATTACCATCGTTTATGAACTCTTACGAAGAACATATATCCGACAGAATTTTAGCGTTCGTTGAATTCATGCTTTCATTTCTTCTCATAACTGTTTCAGATATCGAAAAATAGGATGCAGAGTTATTTCAGAAAAACTCAAATCTTATTTAAAGTAGCTATAAAATCTCGTTTAAATTAAAGAATTAAATATATATATTTCTAAGATATATCTAAAAGAATGCCTACACAGGGACTTTCTATTGAAAAAGAAATTGTTTGTTTGAAGAGCTCCCTTCTGGCAGATCGGAGTTATCTTCAGAAACAAGAGAGGAAGAAAATTACTTTACTGTCTATACAATAAAAAATACGTCTTATTTTAAGTAAAATTGTGCATGTATTTCTACACAATTTGGTTATTAAGTTTATAAATATAGTTTTATCATAATATTATAAAAATTATATAAGTATAAAAAGCAATACCTAAATTAATTGACATATTTTCGCAAAAATTAACATTCTTAGAAATAAAAATGCAACATCATAAAGTTTTTCTAAAGTGTTTTGTGATCACAAATGAAATAAAATAAAATAATTTTTTTGAAAGTATATATTATTTCTTCGAAGGAATACGAAACAACTAGTGTCCATATACGATGTCCTACAGGGGCGGTGGTATATAATATATAAGGGATCTTAAAAATCAGGAAGTAAATAAAAATTAATTTTACCGAGAGATATTATGGCCGTTTTACATTATAAATGCATATCAGTTGAATTTTAGGTAAAATTTAATATTTTTACACACAGTCCCTCAAAGGATAATTCCGTAGGTTAACAATATACTTTAACGTGTGATTCCTTTTTTAAAAACAATAATGTATCTCAGATTAAATGAAAAAATACTAATGTCAAAACTGTTGTCGATTCCTTATATATATTTAAAAATCTTTCTCTGTATTTTTTTTACACATCTAATAAAATCAAATTGTGTGTGTTTATTAGAATAACAGATTCCTTTATGTACCGAGTTATACGTCCTTGGTTGTATTCAGATTTCATTTTCAAATGGACTGCTTACGGAAAAAGATTTACGGCTAATATTCGTCTAGTTCAAGAGTTTACCAGAAGGGTTTGTACCATTTCACCTATTAACTAGAAACTGTTATGAGTACTTTAAATTAACTGGACTTTTTATATAAAACTAAGTGTGTGTGTTTTTTAATTTCAAACGTAATAATTTTTGATCTAGAAAACATTCGTCCTCCTCTTTTGAGAAGTTGAGCGTTTGATCAAAATTAGGTAAAAAATCTGTTTCGATGAGATCCTTCTATAATTCTGAATAACTTTTGACTTCCCTATCAACTGTACAATCGACAATAAATGGGCGTCGTGGTGTCAAAAACTAGCAATTTGATCAAATATATTTAAAAATTTAAGTTATTGCAAGGGATATCATTGTGCTAGTAATATACAAGATATTGCGATTAACATACAAATAGACCTGATTGATTTTATGATTCTTACAAATAAAATTTCATTAGCATTTTCTAGATCAAAATACTTCTGACAAAATTAACTTCTGGCGTTCATAACTGCGTGAACATTACATGAAGATAAGAAAATTTGAAAAAAAAACTATATATGTCACTTTGAAATGATATATAGATGTGAACAAGTATTTTTATCAATTAAATTGATAAAAGCAAAACAATGTCGCAGATAACTGCTTCAAATTTGAAAAATTCTATGTTGTTCTTTTAGTCACAAACATTAAAACACCAAACATTAAAAGATTATAGAAATACTAACAAAAAAATGTTTTAAAGGCTCATTAATGTTAAGTAAAGTTTATATACTATAATAGCTATTGTTTTACATATAATTAAATCATTTAAAAAGTTAATTATTTTTATAAATGCACTTCTATTAAAAAGGTTATTTAACATTCGACGTTTCGAGACTAAAATAGGGAAAAGGATTTTATAAAATAAATGCTTTAATGAAAATTATATTCCAAAGAATAACATTTTTTTTATCTATATCGTATAAGTCAAAATTTTATTTACAAATAAAAGAACAACGATGTTGGTGGTTAAATCAACGTTAAAATGCGAAAAGAAATGCAGACATGAAATACAGTTTCTTCAAAGACAATCAAAAACTACTCGTACCACTACTACTATTGCTACTTATAATAACGACAGACTTTTTCTGGCATTAAATTAATTTGAAACTTAAATTCAGATTTATCCACTTTAGATGTCGTACACAGTTTGGAAACTGAAATGACATCCCTCAGAAGTCGTTCTTATCCCTCGAAAATTTAAATGAGAGGTTCGCCTCCCCCCAAAGTTTTTATATGTAATTCTTGTTTTCAGAGAATTAAAAAAAAAATAATTACTAAATGATAGATTTATATTTATGAATTAAAAATAGGGAAAAAATTACTCTTATGTATTTATAAATATTAAATTACTTCAAATTACATAAATTTAATACTAATTAAACAATAATATTAATTTATTCTCTTTCGATTCTCTTGCAAAGTTTCTATTACCGGTTACTAGCTCGTTTAGGGACCTTTTTTAAAAAAATTACTTCACAGGTAATAAAAAATAAGAAGCTGAATATGGAAGTACGTAGTAAGTGCAAAGATGATGGGCTGTTTCCAAACGAGGTTCCTGGGCACAGTAAAAAACGTAAAGCCTTCTTAGAATTACTCTTGGAACATCATTTGAAAGACTCATCTTTCACAGAAGAAGACATCAGAGAAGAAGTGGATACCTTTATGTTTGGAGTAAACAATCTTAAGCTTTTTTATTATTATGCTATTGCATATTCCGTGTTCCTGAAGTTTTTGAATTAAAATATTTATGCTCAACTTTCAGGGTCATGACACTACAGCTATGTCACTCAGCTGGGCTTTGTACTGTCTGGGGCAGAATCCGGAAATTCAGCAGAGAGCCCAGGAAGAATTAGATGAAATCTTCGAAGATGACATTAGCAGGGATGTAACACGTGAAGACATAACAAGGATGATATATCTTGAATGTGTTATTAAGGTAAATGGGAAATATTTAGCAAAGTGAATACCGCTATGGAAAATTTTCAATAAATATTATAACCTGACAATCCCTGCAGATATGAATGCTTTGAATAGGACCTCAAAGTATTGAAAATACAAGGCACGGAATTTCAGATAAATTAAATAATAATTTCGAATAATAAAGAAATAAAATGGCTACATTTAAAATTATTTAATTGACTATATATATCAAATGTGATTTTCAAGAAATTTAAGTTCCAAAAATAGGAATTGAATCAGTAGGGAAATTTTACAACGTAAAAGAAATTTATTTTGATGGTATTTGCTTATTAAATGAATATATAAAGAGCATAATTTTTTATTCGAATTTCGTTTGTGACAGTTAGGTTTACAATTATTAATATTTCGTGTAAAACATTAAGCTATGAAGTCCCATAAATGATTTTCTTTATGCGTCGGAAAATTCTAAAAAAATTTAAAAAGAACCTTAATAATTATGGTTTTGCACTCTTTATCAACCTATCCATCCATTAAGTAAACTAAAAGATTCATTCTAAATTAACTATTTTCAACTTCACTATAAGACAATAACACTCCAATGATACTAGCACAATGATGAGAATGGAAGCTAGATAACAGCCACTAGATGTATTCTTTATTATTGGACTTCTCGATGTATTAAGGATTGGTTCAGTGATCTTATTTCTCTTATAATATGAAATACATTAATCTGGTAACAAATAAACACATTCTGTATATTTTTACGTTGTGTTAGATATATCTCCACGTTCATCAACAATTATTTCTTTTTTTTTTTAAATTTACTTTATATGTATTTAACATGTTTAGTATTAGTTCGATTACAAAACACATTCATCGACAATAGTAACATACACACTCGTTGTGTGTCAGAGAGAAAAGAGTTATCAATTCCTTTTCGAACTAAGATGAAGGAATCGCGTCATAGCTTAACATCAATTTGTTCTACATTTGTTATTGTATACTTTAAATTAGAATCAATAAGATTTTCAGCAAATCAAGCCTTTGTTAAGATGTAGTTGTACGTTGTAAGATATGCTATGATATTTAATTTACGGTAGATATATTTCCCCCTTCATCAGCAATTATGTCTTTTTAATTTATTCTTTACATAGTTAGTATTAGTTCGACTTCAAAAACACATCTATCTACAATAGCTACACACACACTGTGTGTATGTGAAGGAGACAGAGGGAGAGAGAGAAAGAGAGAGAGAAAGGAATTATCTACTTTTTACAAAGATGATGTAATCGTGAAGTAGTGCAACATCAATTTATTCCTTATTTGCTGGTGTATTCATTAAATTATAGTCAATAAACCTTTAGCAAATTAAACATTTTTTTCAGTTTTTGTACTTCCCCATTATCACCTACAGAAGAAAGACATCACTAAAGCGAAGCAGATAAAACCCGTGCGTCTTAGTCGGCAAAGGTTACTTGACGAAAAGAGAGAGAGAGCATGAAATTGAGAGAAAGTGGTTGAGGTTTGGTAACGGTTTTTATACGAGAGAAGAACGAGGTAGTCCCGAAACGTTGATTATTGCAAAATTAAGAGGAGTTCGTGATACTGCCACAATATGTGCGATTCTAAGAAATGGTAGAATTAAAATTATAGCATGTTTTGCGAGATTAGTTATGCATTTAAAAGAGAAAGAATATTTAAAAAGAAAGAAAATAAAAATGAAGGTGATATTTTGTGGGTTTCGTCTCATACTCGCACACATATATATAAACTATTGCACAAGGCACCAAGGGGTAGTATGATTTAAATCACAGAATAATGCCCCCGTTACGACATTAATGGCATTGCGATCAATTGGACCCACGTAATAGTGTGATTTTATGTATATCCATCTTTTTTATATTAAATAGACTAGCGGCTTTACCGTAAGCGAAAGGGATCTGATTGTACTTTTGTTGATGCATTCAGCGTTATAATAAGATCACTGATAAAAGATTCTGAGGATTTCAAAGTACAATATTTTTTTACATTGCATGTGATTTCAGAAATTTTTTATTTACATTAGTCAAGATAAATTATCTGTATTAAAATGAAATTTCTTTTACATGTTTTTCACAGGAAACTTTTCGCTTGTATCCTATCGCACCAATCATTGCAAGAGATTGTAACGAATCTTTCACAGTCTGTAAGTTCTCATTCTATTATAATTTTATACCGTGAAGTATAATTGTGCATGATTTGTTTAAGTAAAAAGTTTTTAGTTTATATTAAAGCCATAAATCATCTCCAAAATCTCAAAAAATATTATTCTAAATGTATTCAAAATACTTCAATATAAAGCGTTTTAAATAATGATGGAATAATTTATTTTGATGCGATAGGTTTCCTAAATGTTAATAAATATTCCCAAAAAATTTCAATAATTCCATAGATATGAAGGAATAATTACAGTTTTTACTGTCTTTTGAACGTAATATTTTTTTACATATTTTGTGTTCGTTTCATTCTCGATTGTGTTTTAAAATCTAATGCGAGGTTATATAACTATATATATATATATATATATATATATATATATATATATATATATATATATATATATATTAGAAATGGGGTGAACTTTGTTTCAGCCTTTAAATAATATACTTAATGTGCTTAAACTTTAGATTTATTAATAAACATTTCTGATCAACAAAAAACTTTCTTAACCATTTCAAGGGCTGTGGTATATTTTTATACCACATATTTAGTACTCTAAAAGTCTCTGTAAAATAACTTTTACCCTCACACATTTATCTTCAAATGGTAGCTTATTAAGTTATTTACTTAAATTAGAAGGCACTACCATGCAGAATGATTATAAAAATTATTACTTTGAATGTAATGAAAGTTCCTAACAAGTGATTGTTTTATCCTTTGCAGAAATGTTTCTAAAATGAAATGAAAATTTTAATTTCATCAACTAACCAATCAACATGTTTGAAACTTTTTGTTAATTTTGCTAATTACTCAAAATAAAATATATAAAGTATTCATTTCATACATCAAACTAAATGGTATACAATTTATACCACCACTCAAACAGAGGGTTGGAGAGCAACAGATGGCAGCAGTAAAAAATTCGAATCAGTCTGAAATGTGACGGTTCATTTCATTACAGTGAAAGATAGAGATCGTAAATATGTTATAAAGTGTCAGAGAGGAAAAAATCAAACTTATTTTTCGAAGAAAAGAAATTTGTGTATTTGGAAAAAAAAATTTATGCATAATATTGCATCGAATATATTTGGCCATCTAAGGTATGCATTTTTTTATAATTATTATTAAATTATTCAGTTAAGTAAAATAATTAAAAGTAAACGATGAAATATATAGAAAAGGACAATAGTAAACTTTTCAGACATTAAAATTAAAGGAATGGATAAATTATTAATTTGAATATATTTAAAATAAATGTAATTAAAATTAAAACAAACAATAAATTATTAAATTGAATATATATTAGCTACATGCAATTAAAATAAAAGCAAACGAAAAATTATTAATTTGGATATATTTAAGATAAATGTAATTAAAAATGAAGCAAACGATAAAATTGAAAAGTGGTCTGGTGTGCCGATATGCTTCACCTGAAACAATAGTCCCTTCGGTGGCAAATAAAAATTTATCAGCACTGGGAGTGCCCATGAAAAGACAACAAACAAAAGGGCAAGGGAAAACAGATTTTTCAAAACCAAAACTATTGCAAAAAAAAATCCAACGAAACAAAGACGGAGTGAGAGTCTTCGAAGGCATCTAAGACAGAACTTGCTGAAGACAGCAGATTAGGGATATGTTGTTGATGATAGACAAGGGACTTGCAAATGATGATTGATATATAGAGTTAGCATGAAATAAAAGTAGTTGATAAGCTGCCGACAATTGAGGGACGTCAATAAGGTTCATTGCCTATAGCGGTGGTGGTATATTATATATACCGCGTCTTAAAATTCAGGAAATAAATGAAAAATAATTTTACAACTTTTGACATTAATAATTCATATCAGATGAATACTAACTAAAATTTAATGTTTTTTATATATCGCCCTTCAAAGGGTTAACATTTAAATTCTGATTTTTAGTATCCCAGACTTCTAAAAGCTATTCAGCTCTCAAAAATTTCAAATTGCTCTTAAAATTTTTAAAATCTTCATTTTTTTTTCCTTTAAACACTTTTTTCTTTATTGCTTGCATTAACCTTTTTCAATTATTTTTCCCCATTCAAATGATTTTAGATCCCTCCTGGGCAAACACGGATGCTAAATTTATTTTCACAGTAGAAATTTCCAAATAGACCTAGGATAAATGCCCGGGAGGTTGAAGAACCTCGAAAATCCATTTTCCACTTCAGTAATAGAATAAGTTAAACTCCCGAGTAAAGGTTTTTAGTTGTTAACGCTTATATTTTGGAAAATTGGAAATTAGTCAAAATTGGAAATTAGTCAAAATTGGAAATTAGTCCCTAAGTTCCCAAATTCCGGAAAAGGCGAAATGAAATAAGTATATTTAGGTATGTAGGTTACTTTATTTGAAATGTTTCGTTTTGTATGTGGATGTAGTATAGAGTTTCCTATAGAAATTTTTTTTTAAGTTTTACATTTTTTGTTCATTGTTTAGCATTAAATACGCTTAAAAACTTTATGTTTGTGTCCTAAAAATTTGTGTGTTCAGACAAAATGTTTTAGATATTGTAATTATGTTTTTTACTTTCATGAGTTAATTTCTTATCCTGAACTAAGTCTGGCCGAAATTTTTATTAAAATACCTTTCATATTGATTGAACAAAAATGAGAACGAAGAAAGCATATTTTGATACATCAAAATAGCTACATTAAATAATGATGGAAATTTATTTAGATTAAAAATGTTTTTCTCTCCTAATTATGAGAATGTAATTTTATCTCTTTCTAATTACTCGAACTTGACTTCTTTTCCGGACTAGTTCTTATTTCGTGTAATAATTTTATTTCTTGTCATCAGTTCGCTGACAGTATCTCTCTTAATTCAGTTTTTCATAAGGTTTCAAAAGCTGGTAACGTATTAGACCTTAATAATTCCTCCATATACACAGTGTTTTCTTATTCAAGCTCAAGCTTGACTTGCAGGTAGAGACGGCAAGTTGTCAGAGCTCATATTATGCTCTTTTCCTTGCGAAGCTTTCAAAGGAAATCCACATTTCATCCTCAGTTATCATCCCATCCAAGAATAGCAGAAATGTGCATATGGCTAGCTAATTAAGAACAGTTTTTCACTTAACTCGTCAGGCATCATTCTGGAATGTTTATGCATCAATCTTAGTACCAATGCAAATTATATTGCAGGATAAATATTTTTAAATATATGAACATTTTACGAATTATTTTCATTCATTTCAAAAATGGATGGAACTTTCGTATAATTAATGGTACCAAAAGCCACTTTCACTTTTTAGTATAATTAATAAAAAGTGTTGGGAAAACCTTCTTCCAGCCAAAGTCGTTGCAATGGAAAATAAAAAATGGTACCAAAAGCCTATATTTCGGGGAAGCCTTTGCAACGCAATTCGGGTATAATCGATTTTTATGTAAAGCGGTTGCATTATTATAAGGATTACCAATTTACATCCATTGCTTGTTTTAACGAAATATTTTTTACAATAGCAGAGATATCCGTTAAAATGGAATTCAGCCGAAGCTTTCACGGAGGTTCACAGTCAATAGATTTAATTGAATTATTTTTATTAAATTATTTTTGATTAACATAAAATAAACTAATGACATTTTGCTTCGAAACTTCAATTCAAAGGTGGTTTGTTTTCCCATTCTTTGTTTTGTATAATATCTTTACAAAGACACACTGACTCTTTACGAGCAAAGATCGTACAAATTGTTACTTCTTGGTGGCTCAACAAAACATAAAATTATGTATCATGAATAATTCTATATATTCAAATATCTTTACAAGGAAAAATAGTACAAATTAATAAATTTGATTGATAATGTTTGGTTTGACGAATATTCAATGCCTTACGTGTTGATGATTTCTGACTTTATGGGAGGGGGAAGTAAAAAGATTGCTGTGTAAATCTAGAACTGATTTTAATATTTTCACAATTTTAAAAATCGATCACTGAAGCATGTATTATTTCCTCTTTTTAAACTATTTAGAAATCTTCATCGTAACTACCAAAGGTTCTTTGATTTTAAATTAATTTGAATCTAAATTGATTTATGAGATGTGACATAGAACCAACTAAAAGTAGAAATACTTCAGTTGATGCAGGAAACCTGAAAGCTACAGCGGATCTCATGCTGTCAGCACACCAGAACATGTGGATTACATTTTTCTTTAAAAAAAAAACAGAATGAAAGTCTAGTAAACTTTCTTGTAAAAACTACGAGTTTGAAACTCAAATCTAATAAAATTTATCTTGTGTGATTTAAGATGGTAAATCAAATCTATTAAAACTTATCATGAGAAATTAATGAAGGTGCTGCTGTAATGAGAATAATGTTCCCTAAATGAACCCATAAAATTGCAAAGGATAGACCAAAAGTTCCTGATAAGTTTCAAAATTTAATACAAAATCACTAAATGGCTAACGACTCTTTGCTTTGGTTCCAAAATGCTTCTCACGGTGAAAAGTTTTGTTTGTGCAGTTAAAAATAATGGTTTTGTATTTTGGAAAGAGATGGCGCTGTATGATCTAAAAATTAGTTGATGTACGTGTTTCATTTAAAAATATTATTTTTGGCGCTATAAATAACAATTAGCAACTCAAAAATCAAGCCAGAATTTAAAAATGGAAGTTAGAACATAGTTTTGCACTTTAAAAGTTAGAGTTTAATTTTGCAATAATTTTGTAATATAATAACTTGATACCTTATAATAATAATATAATAACTTGAGCCCAGTGCAATATATGCTTGATACTTATGATAATAATATAATAAGCGATAACTATAATAACTGATACCTCAATATATAATATAATAACGGATATGTAATATAATAACTTGAATACCTATAATAATAATAAATAGCTGAATATGTATATATAACTTGATACCTTATAATAATAATATAACGTTGATGTAAACAATATAACTTGAATAACCTGTAATATAATAAGTTGATGATAACTTACAAATTACATTTTCGAATACCATTTCAGTGGGCCACGAGGTGCCTTCAGGTAGTTTGTGTGTTATTTTGATTACTGAGATACATCAAGATCCAGATTATTTCCCAGAACCGGAAAAATTCATTCCAGACCGGTTTTTTCCTGAAAACTGTGAAGGAAGACATCCTTATGCCTATATCCCGTTCTCAGCAGGTCAACGGAACTGCATAGGTAATTTGAGAGAATTTGTTTGCGATATGTATTACTTATTTTTCTTTATCGCTTTTTAAATATCATGGTAGTAAAGATAACATTAAAAATATTGCATTTGTATTCGATGAAAAGTGTAAAATGTCTTTAAACACATGCACTATTCATTTGGAGCTTTTGAAGCGATTAAAATCGGTAATCCTTTTTCTCCCCGCTCTCCTATTTATTTGTAGGAACTCCTGTAATTAGCTATACGCAGTGGTTTAGTGTCATGAATTAGTATTATAACACATCGATCAATAACTCCCGAGACTAACCCAGAGATGGCGCTCGTAGTAAACCAGTAACCAGGTCTTTCTAGAGTACTAACCTTTGCTTGAAACGTGTCAAAATTTTAAGTCGATCGGACCAGGAAAAAGGCTTTTTGAAGTGAAGTGAAAAAGGTTTTTTCCAAGTGGGTGCCGCGATTGCTTTCGATGGAACAAAAACAGCAACGAGTCGATGATTCAGAAAGCTGTTTATCGCTATTTACTCGCAACAAAAAAGATTTCTTGCGAAAAAAAAAAAAAAAGCACATGATTTGGAAAAGCGTTGAAACGATTGTATCACCCTAAAAGGTGATTAACAAAAGGTGTTATGTTGATGAATAAAAAAAAAATTTGCAAAAAAAATGTTGTTTTCAATGTTAGACTCGGGAGTTATTGATCGATGTGTTAAAGCCCGAAAACAATGAAATGCAAAAAATATCCGAAATTCTAAGATAAAATACCGAGGAAAAAATATGTTCTTTTCGAAATCAACAGTTATCATTTGACTTGGTGCACAAATTCCCTTCAAACGAAAGCATTATCCATTTTTTCCTAACATCAGAACTGCATTTTAATAATGTATTAAAATTTCTTCTTTAATGCTAGCTTTTCTAATACCAGCTAATGTGGACTTTATTCATTTTCTATAACTTTGCCTTTCATATGTATTTCCACATTTCGAAACTTCAAAAAATAAATTAATAATTTAACTGGGCGTGATATTTCTCTTAAAACAGGCTAAAAAAAGTGCACATTATATTACTTAATTTATATCATCATCATAAAAACATCTGAAAAGCATCCCGATTGAAGAGCATATCTTAACAAATACTCAGATCAATTGTTGTCAGAACCTCAACGCTACTAATGTCAGAATCATCCATTTTTAAGTCCCACAGAAATTTAAGAATATAAATTACTTAAAATAAAACTTAAAACTTCAATTAATTCTTTTTTATAATAAGCTAATAATAATTTCCGTCAAAGTTTACCTTTTTAGTTAAATTTTCATGTACTGTTATGCACAATACCTATACGAAAGCGCATGAAAGAAAGAAAGGGTTTGTCTTACAGATGAGTAGCGTCATCTATGAATCAAAAAGTAAACTAGAATA
>BMAW01098439.1:167723-207372 GCA_019974015.1 Nephila pilipes | reverse complement strand
TACAATACAGGTAGGAATATTTCCGTTAACTGAGAATTACGAATACAGGACAGAATTCCTAAAACACAGGTAGGAATGTTTCCGTAAACTAAGAATTACGAATACAGGATAGAATTCCTACAATACAGGTAGGAATGTTTCCGTAAACTGAGAATTACGAAACGGAAATTGGAATGAATTCTTCTGGACCAAATTCTTCTCCTGGTTTCGCAAGGCCACGGTAGCTTAGTGGTCATGTTCTCGGATTCGTGGCCATTCCAGCGGTTTTTGTTCTGTCGCGGGTTCGATCTTTGGTCGCTAAAGACCCGCCGTGTAACCGGAGCTGATGCACGTTAAATCTGTTTGGGGCCCAAAGTCCTCCCGTTGGCGTGGTGTGGATGTTAGGAGAAGGGAGTGCCAGCTCAGGTGCCGTCATCGTCACATGACCGAGATTAAAAATTACGAGGTCCTACTCCAATAGCCCTCGTGTTGCTTCTAGTGCGACGTTAATAATAATAATAATAATAATAAAAACTAACTAGACCAAAACTAAATCGCAGTTTCGCATTCAGAGTTTTTTCTGTCGAGTAGTGGATTCGAGTCCTCATGCCACAAAAGACCCATAGTGCGGATTATTGAAAGAAAATTTCTCTTAAATCTTATATGCAAGGTTAAAAAAGTGAGACATTGCGTTTTAAATAAAAATATTTCATAACGCTTGAAAAATAGGTCCAAAATCCGTTTCTGAATACAGTACAAGACAAGCGTTCTGTTAATGAAAAAAATTATAATTTATCAAATAATTTTCCAAATGAACAGATTCCATGAAATGAGAAATACAATCGTTTTTCTTATAAAAACTCCACCTTAAATCTAAAAGTCGTTCTATTTTACATTCTTCTAAAATATAATTTCAAATATTATTCATCTTTTAAATCCAAATACTTCTCGCTCCACATAAACGAACTTCAAAGATTACAAAATATCGCATTAAGTCAGTTCTTGATAATGAAGTTGAATCTTCAAAGTCAACAAAACTCTTCCTTCTACGACGGTATACTCTTTCGTTAGTGTGGAAGTTTACTTTGCGTTCCGCACTCAGTTTTTGAATCACAAGTTAATTTGCATATATAACGAGACGTTGTAGACTCTAAAAAATCTTCATGAAGAATGAAGCACTTATTAAGAAGAGGATAAAAATAGGGAAAAAAAAGAAGAGGAAAGAAAGCGGACTTTGTTTTATATCTTGTTCATTTCGAATTTATGTTCCATCTGAGGTTTCACGGAATAAATATTTTAATAATTAGAGAAAAATGGGCTTAACGGTTTCAGATAAATTGTTTTTTGAGTTTGGAAATTGATTTTTCAAAAGCACAGGGAGCGTGTTATAAAACATTTTTGAGAAAAAATGTTCTACACATGTTTTGAATCTCTTGTTGTCTAAAAATGCCTGAAAGTTTTAATAGATGAAGACGTGGTTAACTAAAATCTTTATTATGAGAAATCGGAATACTCATGTTAGTATATGAGACTTAATGGCGCATGTAACTCTAATTTTGATGTTTTTTAAAAAAGAAAATAGCAAATTATATTTAAAAAAAATTAGTCAATTCCTACTTGGGTCAGTTTAGCTCAACCACCATTGTTGTGAGGAATTATTTGGTGGTATTTTGCCAAATGTGACTCGAGGACTTAACGTTCAGCCAAAAAAAATTCGCCAAGGTTGGCAATTTTTGAAATCGCGCCAAGTGGTTGAGCTAAACTGTATTTTCACCAATCAAATTTAATAAGTGAATTAATATTTTAAAAAAACTGTATTAACAGCAAGTGTCCTCTACTATAAGCTTAAAAAATGTATTTGAACTTGAGTGGATGTATAAAAATTATTTTACTAAAGATTAAAAATTTTAATAAGATATATAAATATATATAGGGAAAGTGTGAACTAATAGTAAGATATTAAAAAGAGAAGTTGTTTGACAAATTGGATGATCGGAAATAAAGAAAGATTGCTTGGGTATGACAGAGACTGGTTACCCGTGATTACCAAAGTCAATAAGTCGTAATAAAGTAAAATATCACTAAAGTTCCACGGGGCCGTATTGAAAGTAACTTATGAAGATTAGAACATGTTGTTGAAACTGTTTAGCAATAAAGCTCTTCAAATTATATTTTTTGTTAGGAATAAGAATAGTCTTTCAAAGTGGAATCGGTTTAATTATTTTTTTTATTTATATACATTTTTTGTGATACCTGACTGTATAACAAATTATGTACTTATATGTAGCTAAGGTTTCTAATTATATATAATTTATGTATTTTGTTAAGATTCCAGACTAAATCAAAATTTATAAACTTATTTAATGTTCCTGATTATATTTAATATATTTCAATTTTCTGTGCGTATTTATGGTTCTTGATAGCAAAACAATTTATATGTGGTGAAAGTTTGTTTAAAAAGGTTTTTAAGGAAATATTTAAATTGTGTACTAAATCTCTGACCTTGTAGTTACATATACTTTAACAGTTAAAAACTAAAATTTGTTTATACTTAAATTATTTTCTTTTTTCCATATTCAGAAAAGAATGCTCATTTCGTATCAGTAACGTAATAAATAAGAAAAAAATTGTTTTTGATAAAATGTATTGGATTTTTATGTACTGCGTAATGCATAATAATCATTCAAGCTTAGATAATATATTTCTATACTATTAAATAAATGCTACTATTTTACTAGATAGTGAAACATTCAATTAAAACACAAAATGAATGTAAAAAATAAATAAATGAACTGTAGGAAATTTGATTGTATTTCTTTTAAATGTAAAGAAAGTGTCCATTATTAATAGAAACCAAATTGTAGCTAAATATTAATTTTTAAGAGTGAAATTTTTAATTTTTTTTAAAATTTCTTTAAATAATTTAATTTTAATTTACTTAAAAATATTCTGAGTAGGCAATTTTCGTTTACTTTTGAAACGATTGAAACTAAGTAAAAAATTCTTAAGCTAAATGAAAGAGATTTAATCTCAATTTCCAAAAAAAAAAATTAGTTTTGCAAATCTTATATAATAATGTCGTTTATATGCATCATGTAAAATTATATGTAAAATCAATAAGATCATAATTTATATAATAATATCAAGTAATATTTTAAGTTTAAATCAAAGAAGAAGAAAAAAGAAAATCTTAAATCAATAAGCAAAACTAATATAACACCAGTAAAAAATGAGTTTTTGAACATGGGTTTTTATTTCAAAATTTACATTTAGCGTAACATAATTTTAATAGGAGGGTGCCAGCTCAGGTGTCGTCCTCGTCACTTGACCGTGGTTCAAAATTACGAGGTCCGTCGCCAATAGCCCTCGTGTTGCTTCTAGTGCGACGTTAATAAAAACTAAACTAAAAAAAATACTTTATCTAAACTGAGAAATCTTATATTTACTTTCGATACGACAAGTACCATGTTTCAGATGTATCGATATTTGGTTAAGTATGTTTCTTTCTAATACATAGATATTGTTTATTTCGAATAAAAAACAATATGATAATTTCTAAGCAATATGATTTTTTCAGGTCTTTGAGGAATAAATACAAAAGATTGCAAGATTCTCTTGACAATCAGTGAGCATATATCTTTTTTTTAGTTTGTTATTGTTTGGACTTATCAATGATTTCGATTACTGTAGAGCCTCAACCAAATCGTTCCATTTGAAATAGGTTTTCCGGGCCAGTCCACTTGAAGAATTTTTTTTTGAAAATTTAGAAGTGATTTGTAAGTTTCTACGACAATGCCACCCATTGGGTTTAGTGAAATATTCTTACAGCTACGAGGTGTTTCTATTAAATAGACTGTCGCTGCTATACATGAATTACGCATGAGTCAAACATCAGCGACCGACGGCTCTATAGCGTGAAGCCTATTTCGAATCTAGTGCTTCTCTCTTCTCTAAGTAACTCCGTATACCAGTAGCTTTCGTTCGTATAGTTATTTTTTTCCCGTGGGAATATGATAATTGAGCAGCGGATTGTTGTGAAAATTCACATAATACTTTGAAAAACAGCTAGTGAAAATTATGATTTATTAAAAGATGTGTTTGACACTGAATGTTTATAGCATGCACGTGTTTTTGATTAGTTTAAGAGATTTAAAGATGGCCAAGAAGACGATCATGATGATTCACATCCGGATCTCCTTTCCACTCCAGAAAAATATATCAAAATCGATAAAATCAGTCACCTGGGTCGATCTGACGGTATGTTAAGTGTTCATGTGATTTTAGCAAGACTGTAGCAATTGGCGAAGAAAATGTACGGCACATTTTTCCACCAAGACAATGAGCTTGCTTATTCCACATTGTCAGTCAAGAAGTTTCTAGAAAGGTACAACATCCCAGTGTTAGATCTTCCGCATTGTTCACCACATCTTGAGCCATCGACAGGGAAGCGGTAGTCTAGAGGCCATGGTTTCGGATTCGTGGCCAGCGGTTTTAGTTCAGTCGCGGTTTCGATCCTTGGCCGCGAAAAACCCTCCATGTGGCCACGGCTGATGCACGTTAAATTGGTCGGGATCCAAAGTCCTCCCGTGGGCGTTGTGTTCATGTTAGGAGAGGGGGGTGCCAGCTCAGGTGTTGTCCTTGTCACTTGACTGTGGTTCAGAATTACGAGTTCAGTCTCCAATAGCCCTCGTTATGCTTCTAGTGTAACGTTAATAAAAAAAAATAATAAAACTAAAAAAAACTTGAGCCATCGACTTCTATATGTTTTTTAAAGTGAAATTAGCATTAAAAGCGACAAAGATTTGAGTCCATTGAAGCTGGTGAAAGAACAAACAGCACACGTCTTGAAGAAATCGACAAATGCAGACTTTCAGCACTGTTCTGAACAATAGAATATTGACATTGATTGTTGTAGAAATGGAGGAGTGGTGCATTTTTTAGGTAATTATTAAGTATGTTTGAAGTAAAAGTAGAATGCATTACTTCGTCAGTCTCGTTATTTAAGAGTCGCATCTTGTTTGATTAAAAGATATATAATGTGCACAAAGGGAGAATTTATAAGCTTTCTGTTAACTGATGAGCTTAGAAAAAATTTCTGCTCATCAGTAACTGAATGTAATTGACCCATCGTCACATTAGCTAAGCTCTGTGAACAGCCGTGCACAGTTTCGCCACTGGACATCCTGGGTGTGCGAAAATATATTTGCAGCTGACAATTTAGAAAGGATTCATGTCTTTTTTTCCCATGAAGGGAGTGTCGAAATTTTCACTGGCGTGTTCTTACTTTCTTCAAGACTTTTTTGTGTGGTGTCAGGAAAGTGAGAAACCATTCCCATGTTCAATAATATTATTGTTTCATGCAGTTGAGGTGGTGATATTCTAAATGCAATGCTGTTATAAATTTTTTCCTGTATATATATATATATATATATATATATATATAATTTAGTTTAAGTAAAAAACTAATCTTATATTTAATATTAATATATATAGTGATAAATTGAGTATGTGGTTTTTAATATATTGTGTTGTTTTAATACCTATTAATTATAACATAATGGCGGAGTCATTATTAACATATTTTCAGATATTTGAGTAAAAAAAATGCTTTGGTATAAAATATCAGACATATAGTGTTACAGGTTCAAAATCTTGATATTATAAAACAATATGATTATAATAAATACATTAAGTCGGAAAATACTAAAATATCAGAGCAATGTAAATATATTTACAGTTTAGCGATTAAATTAGTTCAGTATTTTACTATCCCATATCTTTTAATACCAAAACAATATTACTGTCTATTTTTAATTTATTGTTTGCTCTTATTTTTTTAATATTTAATTTTCTAATTTTTTTTTATAGCAGAATGATCTTTTATTGTTATTTTTGTTAACGTTTTTGTACTTAAAAATTCTTTACTCTTGAATATAAACATGTTTTAGGAAATTAAAGAAAGTATTTTCTTTTACAGAAAGTAATGGCTTCTGTGATGTCTGTGTAATGGCTGTATGCTTATTTTACATAAATTAGATTCATTTTAAATATTCTTACTTTTTTTAAAGCTTAGGAAAAAAAGCATTCCTACATGTTAAAAAGAAATTAATTATTTTTCAACAATTTTATTACTTTAATTTACTGTGCGTTAAATATTAATAAAGACAAATACTACTTGTGAGTAGGGCAACTAATTTTAGAATGGAAGTAAGAAATTTTTTTTTCTTACGAGTTATTGCTCTATTAAGTCCAAAATATTAACAGATTTATCTACTTTTTGTTTTATTTCATGAGTTTATTGTTTCATAATTATTAATTGTTCAAGTTAGGAATAAATATGCATAAATATTACAAGATTCTTGTAAAAACACATTGCTACATTATATTACTTATTAGGTTTATTATTTTTTTTTACATCAACATCCATTTGTTTTTCATTCCAATTTTGGTCTTGTGTATTACAGAGGAAGAGAGAGTCATAAAAAATTATCGTTTTCATACACTGGTTATCATAAATTAAGGAAAAATCACAAAAATAGCGATAACTCTTTCAAAACTAAGCCAAACCGTGCAAAATTTGCATATGTTGTCCACTAAGAGTAGCTGAGTAAAATTGCAATATGCAAATTAGTGACGCTGCACTCGGCTTACGTCATCTGCCTGGAGCATAAAAGTCCAAGTTTGAGAGAAAGCACACAAATTTTACTGTGATTGCGACATTGAAAATCTGAGATAGCCAATTCGTAATAATGACCTCTAGGCATCATTTGCCTGAAGAACTACGATGGAGAGCCATCGGGAGACTAGAGGCAGGGCAGAGTCAATCCGAAGTGGCCAGATGGCTAAATGTGAGTCCATCTGTGGTTCATAGACTTTGGAGGCAATTTCAAACCACAGATTCGGCATCTAGGAGGTTCAGTCAAGGACGGCCAACTGTTACGACCAGTGCC
This sequence comes from Nephila pilipes, assembly GCA_019974015.1. Taxonomy (NCBI): domain Eukaryota; kingdom Metazoa; phylum Arthropoda; class Arachnida; order Araneae; family Nephilidae; genus Nephila; species Nephila pilipes. The sequence continues at coordinate 200,443 of BMAW01098439.1, read as the reverse complement.
GATGACCGATATTTGACATTAAGTGCACGCAGGAATAGAACCGCTACTCCGACACATCTTAGATCCTCTCTTGCTGCAGCCACCGGAAGGTTGGTGTCAACGTCAACTGTGCGCAGAAGGCTCCACGAAGGTGGTCTGTATGCGAGACGACCAGCCATTTGCGTGCCGCTCACATCACGTCATAGGAGAGACCGTTTGCAGTGGGCCCGACAACATGTCCACTGGACGTCAGATCAATGGAGGCCTGTTCTCTTTACGGATGAGCCCAGGTTTAGTCTAGAAAGTTACAGTAGACGTTATTTGATATGGAGAGAACCTGGGACCCGTTATCATCCATCAAACATCCGTGAAAGAGATGCATACGGAAGAGGCAGTGTCTGTGTTTGGGGAGGCATATCCTTAGGAGGGCGCACAGACCTCCATGTCTTTCCAAGGGGAACCGTGAATGCTCAGGTTTATCGAGACAACATCCTTGATGCTTATGTGCGCCCATATGCCGGGGCGATTGGTGATTGCTTCCTGTTACAGGACGATAATGCAAGACCACACAGAGCTCGCATTGTTGATGATTATCTTCAACAGGAAACAATTACGCGCATGGAGTGGCCAGCTCGATCCCCGGACTTGAATCCTATCGAGCACGTTTGGGATGCTCTAGGGAGGCGTGTATCTGCCATCAATCCGCCCCCTCAGACCCTTGCCGCGCTTGCATCTGCTTTACAAGAGCAATGGCTCTCACTTCCTATTGAACTGATAGACCGCATAATTGAAAGCATCACACATCGCTTTTTGTGCTGTATTGCTTCTAGAGGCAATCATATTCCATATTAAAGGTACTTTTTCTATTGCAAACCGATACTTCCAATTTGTTTATTTTATACATGTGCTAATTTCTATACTACTATTAATGTCTGATAATTTCTTTTTATGTTGTTTAATACCTTACTATGTGTTGTATATTGTGGGTAAGTTTCATAAAATTCCATGTGTAATTTCTTGAGTTATCGCGATTTTTGTGAATTTTCCTTAATTTATGATAACCAGTGTATATATGAACCTAATCAAATCCCAGCAGGATAATTCTATATTTTCTTCACTTTAATAGACACTTAAGAAGTTAGTATATTTACTCCCATTTTATTGTATTAAAAGCTGCTGTAGTATATAAAAAGGTTGTTTTATCATCAATTGAAAATTTTGCTAAAACAATCAAAGTAAATATGTAAAATTAATTCACTGACCGCTAAACGAATGAACAATATACTTGGTAATATGGTATCTTAATTAAAATTCTGCTTTTTCAAAAAAAAAATTTAATACTTAAATCATACTTGTTTTTTAAAACAAAGTGACAAATTGATATTAGAGCCAGGCTGTTTTTTCTTTATTTCTTCTAATATTAAATGGTGAACAAAAATATATAATAAATGAGAAGTATTTTATTTTTTAACACAGTTTTACATTTCAAAAATTTATGTTTCAAAAATCGATTTTAAATTATTTGGAAAATGTAACTTATTGAAATCTAAGATTCAATTATGGGCACAAAATAATGCTTAATTTTTTTCAGGTGTTGAATTCTTTAATTTATATCATAAAAAAAAATTCATTAGAAAATGAAGCACTATAGAATGTAAACACTCTTAAAATATGCAGTTTCTTTTGAATAAATAAAAATTAGTATAAATTACGGGAAAAAATTGGCAATTTAAAGAATTTAATTTTGTGCTTTATTTCGAAACCAGGTCTATGAAAGAATGAGATACAGGGCTTCTGATGCATATACATTGTTCTGCCAAAATATCTTTTTATCTTTTAAATAGAGCGAAGCAATCCAAAGGAAACATGAAATTCGATATGGATATTTTACTTAGTGGGATAAACAAGAGATTCTTGTGGTTTCAATTAATACAAATCATTAAAATTTATTTAATACATTAGTAAATTTTATGTATTTCGATATAACTTGCCTGTTTTATGTGAATCAAATCCTTTATGTATGAATTTCTTTACTATGTAACTACTATATCAAAATAGCAGAATCATGGCTCATTATATCATAGGTGTCTTTCTAAATTTGCGTAATAATGAACTGATATTTTTTGGGTGTTTTTTAACATGATACCTTGTGTGATTGGCTACAAAGCTCTGAAAGAAAAATTATGTTTAGCCACGTTCTATAAACGAGATTAATCATTTTAACTCTTCATATCTAATTGCGGATAATATGTTTTTATTTGAAATTTTTGTTTAATGCTTTTCTTCTGTGTAATAATATTTCTATTCGTCTTGAGAAATTTGATGGCAAATTCTGAAAATTATTATAAAAACATCAGAAAAAACAGTTGGAATTTTTTATAAAAACTTTTATATGATAACAAATATATGCGATTTTCTTACAAAAATGGGAGATGCTATTAAGTAAAATCCTTTATTATTATTAATTCATATATTGCGCGCTAAATTTAAATAAACACAACTAAGTGATAATTTACTTTCGACATAAACACTTCCTGAATCCGTAGTTCATTATATAATTAGAAGTCTATTAAATTCTACCTCTAACTACAAAATATTAATAATCTACATCTGTGATAATATGAATCTTTTCATTTCGTTTACAGCAGTCAAGCCTACTGTCAATCATTTATAAAATTGTTTTCTTTTGTCAAATTAAACCTGGAATTTAAATAATAGTACTTTAATTACTTTTTTTTATTTTTTTCATATTTCAATATTTATACTATGATTAGGATACATAATAATTTCTAATTTTACTTTAAAGATGTTAAATTTATTTTAAAGCTATTTTATCACAAAATGGATAAACATAATATTTCTTATTATTGGTTATTTCATTTCTGTGATGCAAATTTATGAAGTTTCTCAACAAACCATTATCAAATGAAATACTTACACATTCGTAATCTGTATTGTATGGAAACTAAAGAGATGCACTTTGTTATAAAATTCTATTAGGCATTTTTTAAGGCGAATTTTTGATGAAATATTATAAATAACACTAGCCGAATCCAACTTTTCCTTTTTAAAATTATCGCTTTGTCTATTTTTGTGAAATGAAAAACAAAGATTGCATTTTGGTTTTAAATGTGGCGTTTTGTAATAATAAATATTTTTCTAAATATCTATTAATTCCTGTTTGTTTGTTTTTTTAAATTCAGACCCAAACATCTCTTTTGAGCTTTCAGCTTTTTCTTTTCTTTTCTTTCTTTCTTTCTTTCTTTATTTATTTTGCTCAGCGTCTCGGAATCAGAGCTATGCACGCCGTTTCAAAGCAAACTTTGCGAGTTTCCTGCTGTTGCTAATAATTAAAATTTTGAATGCCTGTCATTTGTTAAAATTACAGAACGATTCTGTTTGAAATAGTGTTTGAAATATGGCAGGTGTTTTCAAATCACATATAATTATTTCTAGAATTATAATTAAAGTTATTAGACGCTGCGCATTCTCGTAAGTTACAGAATCTACTTTTAATTCTTTAAGATTTCTAATTTGTACTTCGACGTGGTTGAACAGTTTTCTTGGTATGTTTACATTATTGGGCTACCCAAAATTATAAATACTTAAGAGTTATCAAAACTTCAAATTAATTCAATTGCTTGTCTATCCAAATATTGTGATAGTTGATAGTCAGTTTTCGTAATTTTACTGATAGACCATCTGTCCTTTAAATGGAACAAATTTAAGAGTAGAATCACTCTTTTGCTAAAATAATCATTTCTACCATTTTCAGATTACTTTACTAATTTAACTCTTCAACTTTCTAACTGTCCTGTTAGATTAGTTTTATATTTTAAATTCTAGTTATACTCCTCTGCAAAATTTACTTTCCACATGAAATTTTTCAAATGTGTTTCATTAATTGTGACTTTAATAGTTAGCTTGGTATTTTATTTTAATCGCATAAATATTTCTGAATTTTTAGAAGGTTTAATTTCTTCTAAATATATTTGTCTATTTCAATGACAAACTTCGTTATAAATATTTTTCTCTAGATTATAATATTTAAAATGATTCCATTGTAAATAATGTAAAATGTTCTTTACTTTTCAAAGACGGTTTCTATAAATTCAGAGACATTTATTATTCTTCAAAAATAATATGTTATCCTTATATTGTGTTCACTTAAATTCACAATAAAACAAAATAGTTGTTCCAGTATAGAATAGTTAAGTGGTACTTCTTATGGTTGTAATAAATTTGAGTTTTATGTACGCTCTATAGCAAAGAAAAGAAAAGAAACTGACCAAGAAGGAGTAGTCTGATAGAGACAAAAATTGGCGGATAGGAAAAATATGTACGCATTTAAAAATGATTAAAATTTCAGAAAAATTGAAAGATCTATTCCCCAGTTACATAGTAACAAGGACAATAAGGTTTTGACCCACCTCTACTCTTGATGCCAGCTACTACACGTCGTGACATTGAGTGATGAAGCTCCCTGATGGTCTCCTGCGATATTATTACCAAATTTAATCCAACTCTCAAGCTAGTTCATCAACATTCCTTGCTAGATGCAGTCGCCTTTCCATTATATTCCAGACATGCTTGATAGGACAGAGATCTGTCTAGACAAGGAAGTGTTTGACCAGCTGTAAGACAGTTCATAGCAACGCGTGCTGTATGTGGTCTGGCATTATCTTGCTGAAAAAGGTCAGGGTACTGTTAAAGAGACGGTAGCAAAACAGGTCTCAGAATGTCGTCGACGCACCGCTGTGCTGTAAATGTGCCTCTAATGGCTGCCAAAGGTGCACGGCTAACAAGAGAAATGGCACCCCAGACCGTAACTCGTGGTTGAGAGCTTGTTTGGAAAAAACAACAGTTGATAGCTGTATCAGCACACTGACCTAGACGTCTTCCGACATGTCTTCGATGAACGTCAGGACACAGTTGAATGCGAGATTCTCGCTAAAAATTATACTTCCCCATTCAGCCTCATTACAACCTGATCGAGCTAAGAACCACTGTAATCTAGCTCGACAGTGAGCAGGCGTGAGTAGCCAGTAACTTAAAGGTTGGTACGAGCTTAGATTTCGTTCTACCAGCCGTATGTGAATGGTCATGGTGGACACTGGTGTGTGATTTGCTCGTCTGATGTTTGATAACAGTAAATCAGGCACGGGGACATTTGATCTGATACTCACTCTGTCCTCCCGATCTACTGTGACTCTATGTCGACAGCTATCATCATGACGTTGAAATTCGCCATTGCTCCCCCCCCCCCTAATTCTTGTCAGCCTCTTTTAATTGCCGCATCGCTTCGATCAATATAACGATAAATTCTCCGATTTGCTCAACCTGCCTCTTTCAATCCAATAATACGACCTCTTTAAAACTCTGACAGTTGCAGGTAATGAGCTCATATCCCGTGGTGAGGCATTTTTTCAGTCTTTTAAAGGTATTCTAAATCGGAATGCAAAAGAAAATTTGACAATCAGATGGAGAATCGTTTCTTAAAATACCTGCTGAATGCGCCTTTCTGATGCGCTGTAGCTCCCACTACTCTTTTATTGGACACGAAATTTTTATCATTTTCATATTCGGTCCATATGTCTTTGAATATGAAATTTCGTTACAATTTGGCATATTATTTTTGGTGTGTCGTTCTTTTTTTTGTTTGTTAAAGAGAGTATATTCAGTGTGTCCATCACAAATTATTTCCAAAATTTTAATATATCACTTTTACTGCCACGATATACATTTATAACATTTTTAATTAAAGAATTATTAATTTAGATTAAACATATGACGTCTTTACACGGTCAAACCCATATAATATCTATGTTTGTCTGCAAAGTATTTCTTAACAAGTGGAGGCGCTGCTATCGATCAAGGATATCATTTTTTAACAAACTGACTGTAAAAGGATGAATCATTATTTGCTTATTTAATTACTTTTAACAAACATACGAAAAACGCGAATGTTAAAAAAATTGTCAACTTCTAAATTCTCATTTATTTTAAATCAAAAAATTTTTTAAAAATTCTTAAAGAGAGGTATACTAAGTTTATTTTATAACTCGTATTTTTAACATTGAAAAATGCTTACATTTTGCTCCTGTTTTTTCATACAATTTAATCTAAAATCAGCATTTTGTGTTACCTGAAATATATTATGGGTATGTGTGTATCAATTTCTAATTTATAATCCTTTTAGTTGGGAATAATGGAATGTATCATCCTGGAATTCCTCCTACACTAATTTCAAGAAGGCATAGACTCGTGAATGATTCTCAGTTCAGAAATAATAGAATAATCATTTATTTGTTAAAACTAAGATTTTTCGCGTTTGAAATGATTTTTTAATAGCTATCATGGTATTGGAAAAAATTGTGGGTCTGTTATTTATGAAACCCCATTTTTTATTTATTTATTTGCCATTTTCTACTTTTCAGATTCTCGAAATTTAAAATTTTGGTTAGTTTTCTCTTTGCATTTAATAAAATTATAAAAACTGATGCAATTTTGATCCAATAGAATATAAAACATATTTTTTCTCTTTCATTGCAGATTTTTTACCAATATCTAACTGTGCGATTCGATTGCTCTGGATAGGAAAAAATATATCCTATAAATTTTAACATGGTGATTTTTAATAAAACAATCTTAATCCTTCAACGAACGAGTCCCGTGGTAATTGCAGAAGGAATTTGCAACGATTTGGAAGTCAAGACTACATGGAACAATTATAAAAAGCGTTTGAGCCATCTTGAGTGATTGGTAGATACACAATATGATACACCGGCTTACAAACTGAAGATCGCGGGTGTGCATTACTAGACTCGAGGAAGGAATGTGACATTCTGATCATGTGAAATAGCATCAGCGAGCCGAATCCTGAAGCTTATTATTCCAGACAGACTGACTGATCAGTGCCTTTTAGATGCTAATGTTATAGCACCAATATTGTGCTGTTAATATAGAAAAGTCCTTTTAATTAAATTTTAAGAACAAATATATTTAATTCAAGAATAAATAATTTATTACTGAATGTTAATGATTTCTATAATGCTTCTGATTTCGATTGGATTAATTGCTTTCTGTGATTTGAGAAGTAAAAATGTTAGTAATGTTACAATATTTGAATAGGAGATAAATAAGACAAAAAAATTAAAAAAACAGTGATATATCGAATTCATCAATCACAGGCTCTTTTATATTTATATAAATGTCTGTGTATGTATGCGTGCTTGTACGTATAACACGCCTCATAATAATAAAAGGCATTTTGAAAGAACTTGCCTTTTCAATACCTTATTTCTGAACGTACTAATTTCGTTTAACTTTCTTATACTGGAAGGAAATTTCTTATCGACTCATTCTTATAAAATTACAGAAATCCTTACTACATCTACGAGTAATTCGTTTAGGAACGCAATTTAAGACTTTCTATTATGATTATTATTAAGACGAATTTAAGACTTAAAACACAGGTTACTAAGATTTTTCTTTTGTTTATTCCAAAAATTCCATATGCATTGATAACCCTTTTAATATTTATCTAATATCAGTTTTTCAAGTATGATAGAGATGTTAATAAAGCAGTTTAACCGAGCGTTAATCAGTATTTTAAATACAGGCTTCACGTCCATTTCCTAACACTAAATTAATTCATTTTTCTACTCCATAACATCTTCCTTGGTATTCCTTCGAAGTAATTACATCCACTTTTAAATATTATACAGCATTTAATGATTTAACAGCCTCTTTTGATTCTTTTAAGCTAATTTTCTGTTTTGAAATTGGCACGTAAATAGTGAAATAGGTTGAATTGTACTCACAATAGAAAAGTGAATAACGAGTTTAATTAGTAGACTAATGACAGTTACGATTGGTTGAGAACACATAAGATTATACATTACATTATCATATTTCCTAACACTGCTACGTAAACGTAAGGAATGTTCTGGGAGTTGCCAGGCAGGTTATACGTTTGCATGCACTTGCAAAAAAAGCGACTAATGTTGCACAGCTTGTTTCCGTTTATTGACCTTTCGCTGGACCGCATTCTTTGAACCTTACTCTTTTCTTTTGCCCTTTCCAACAAAAACCTTATCTGAAGCATAAGAATGTGATAAACAGGTGTCTCCAACACAAAATGTTTCAACTTTGATTCTTTTACCCGCTCTACCCCCTCTACTACAGTTCGTAGTGAATATTGCTACGCTGGAGCACCTAACCCAATTTGGGTCTTATCTCCATATCTGGAAGTTAAGCCTGATTATTGTATCTATTGCCTATGTTTGAGAGGATGCTTCTTTAATTAAAATAATACATAAATAAAATTTAGAAAAATTGAGTAAAGTGAATACATGAGATTAAAATTTAATGAAAAGTTAATTTTAAAAATGATAATTTTAAGTTTAAAAATGATAAAGTTAAGTTAGCTTTAGAATCATGAGAACGAGCAGTCGAAGGGGTGGGGGAATACAGAGTTATTTCGCTTGTCCAATCGGAAGGCAGCTGCTTGGTTCGGGACTTGTTTACGTTTCTGAGCTTTTTGGTAGGGGTGGGGGAATACAGGGTTTTTTCGTTACACCAATCAGAAGGCTACTTGAAATATTGAGGAGCATGAGCCTTGTTTTCCGTTAAGAGTAGGAATGAAAAATTTAATTAAAGCTACTGGCTGTCCTATAGGTTCTATTGTAATTATTAATTTCTTGAATTGAGGGGTTTGGGTGGTTAAGTAAGTTACTGTTGAAAATATTGGCTATTGTGTTGTTATAATTTTGAATAGTGGGGATGTTGAGTGAAGTTCTAATGTCTTCGTTTCTTATAAACCATCTTGCTTTTACAATCATTCTTATAATATTATTTTGTAGGATTTCAATTTTGTTGTGATAGATTTGGGCAGTTGTATTCCAAATTGGACAAGAATAAGTGATGATAGGTCGCAGATACAGTGCATAAACAAGCATCTTATATTTAATAGGTAACGATGAACTCCGACAGATTAGGGGGGTTAATTTATTTTATATTAATTTATTTTACAGTTCAAACTAACTTCAGTGGCTCATCTGACAGCCAAAGCTACCAAGAAGTCTTTATTACTACTCCTATTTTCCATTCTTTCTTTCTCCACTACCTTTATGTTTTGAATCTTCCAAATTAAAAGTATAAACTACCTATCATATCACATCCTCTTCAATTAGAGAGAAATATATAATCATAAAAATAAATGTATAGTTAGCAAAAAATAATTTTAAAAAATCAAATAAGAATAATATTTTTTTCTCTTAACTATTTTTGATTTTTAGGTGGATTGAAAAGGGTTTAAAAAATGTAATTAATCTTAGTATATTATAAATTACTTTTTTTAAAAAAAGGAATTTCTGATTTTTATGCAATATGATCTTCTAATCTTTCTTTACTCTCTCTTTTCATTCACTTATGTAAAATAAAATATGCTAATACGCATAAGGAAAATGCTCGTTTTCCTCTAAAAACCTTTCATGGCAAAATTCACGCGGAATAAAGATTATTAGACGAGCATTCCTTAAGTGTATGATTATTGCTTATATGTCCTGTTAATTTCTAGTTTCACGGAGGCTGTAACGGCCAATTTTTTTTCCTTTATCGCAAAATGGATTTTTTCCTTAATATATTTCTATTAGTTTTATTTGGCTCTTCACCAAATTTCTTAAGAACTATACATGGTTTGTTTATTTATTTATTTTTTTTTTTAATTTTAAAAAGGAATTTCATGAATAAAATTAACAAATGCATTAATTATTCAAAGGATCAGTTATTTTGTAGAATGAGACACGTATCATTAAATATTAAACTTTGCATTTATACACTTAAGTTAAATTATCAGTGATATCAATTTCCCCTCAATTTGATTGAATAATATGAGATAAAATTTAGTTTCTGTTCTTGCTCACCTGACAACGCATAGATAAATGGGAGATTTGCATGTTTTGTCGTTCATAAAACACAAGGAAATATATATTGTCATGAAAAAGTCATATCCACCGTGAAAAATTCGAGTCGAGAAACGGGTCCTTCTTATAGTAGGCTTACCAGAATAACAATTTATGATTTTTTTGGAAATAATGGTAGTGTTATGAAATGGGTGATCTACCGAAAACAATTTCTTGTCTTCAAGTAGTACGTTGAATTATTATCTAATCTAAAATTCATACGATCATAAAATATTAAACTTATTCTTTTTATAATTCTTCTGTGAGTGGTATGAGTCAATTATTTCTTTTGATAATAATTGTACAAGTCTGAAAGAGTTATAATCTAAATAATTTAATACGTTTGAAAAAATATTTAAGTAAATAAAATGTCGTATTAACCAATAGTTATTTTCGTCAGAAATCAAAGCTGTATATTCTACCGTAATGTACAATTTTTTTCCCGTTTAATATAGTACACTATGTTATAATGCTCATAATTCCTCACGTTATTTTATCCTACCCAGTGTACACGGATAATATAGTTTTAATGAATAATTTTCTTCCCTTATAAAAACATTTCTTAAGGACCTTGTATTATCTAAAATGCCTTAGTTCAGAATTTTTCCAGGTTATTGCTATGAGCAACAGAAATGAAATGTAATATATTGCAACGTTGGTGGTTTATTCCGTATAAGAGATAGTAGCCATTAGTAGTTAATAAAGAACAACGGATATATGACATTTTTTTTAAATCTAGACAATTATGGCTGAGAAAACAATTTCAAAAGAAAAGAGGTAATTAAAAAAAAAATTAAGTATTCTCCTCGTAAAAGTGCAAAAATATATTAGCTTTCGTTGTTATCTTGAGGTATCTAAATCTCATCATCGCCGATATAGTTATAATATTGCCTGGAAACAAAGAGTTATTGTTCCACGTCTGACCTATTTGTACTTTTTTCTTTCTCTTTCATAATATTTAAAAAAAAAATTGTTAATTGCTTTGTTTTTTGTTCTATGAGATGAAGTAGGTTCTTCGAAGTACTATAAGTGCTCAAAGACTTCAAAATTTTTCAAGGGATTGCATTACCAAAACAGATCTGTTATTTTAAAGAGCATTGTTATTGATCTCTGTATTTTCACAGATTAAGAAAGACGTAGTTGTCCCACAGCCTTACAAGTTTATTAGTAAGCTAGGAATCTATATCGTTTAATCTGTTTAAAGTAATTTTCATAGGAGCATGATATTGATAAAATATAATTAAAGAAAAAACTATCAACTATTCTGCAATTTTATTGAAACTCTTACTTACATAATCAAAAATTTGTTTTAAATCACGACTGAGTTCAAGACAATCTCCTACACGAAGCAAATATAATTTTTCCCTTACTGGATTGATTACTAGCAGTTTGAGTACAGAGTACAAAGTTATCAACTGCTCTGTCGTGCTCTTTTAAATCATTTATAGGCGGGTTACAATCAAAATGTTAAAGAGATTTTGGTTGAATTTCGACCAATTACAGTTAGAAGAATTTAGGATTGAGGTTGTTTGGTAATGTTATTCAAGCGCACGAGAACGCAGACGGAATTCTGTAGAGATCTTCTGAAGTTGAGATTGTAATTTATTGAATTTCTTTTGTTAGGCAGCGATCTATTGTTGATGGTTGGTAGGGATTATTAGCAAGATAATAGGAAGGTTTGTTATGTACCACACGATACCATACCATTTCTATACCAATTTTTTTTTTTTGTTTGGCATAAATTGCCCTTTACATTATTCCAGTTTCTCATCTGTGGTAACATATTCTACGAAATACGATTTTTTAAAGTTTTCCACAAATGTTTTACAAAACTCTCGTATTAAAGCAAGTTTATCTAATTTTTTTTTTTTTTTTTCTATTTTGATGAGTTGTAATATCGTCAAAGCATAGACATCTCAAAATAAAATTGAAACGTTTTGTAGACATAGTTGTGTGGAATCTCTCAATTACAGAGCCATCTATTATCTAGACATCTTTCACGTTTACATGTGATGATTTATGTACACAAAGTTTATAACAATCCAATAAATGCTTTTAGTTCAGCTTCAATTGCTTTTTTAGCATCCCTTTCCAATAAAAAAAAACAATCTTTCATAGACTCGATAAAATATATGTTCATTTTACCACGTTTTGAATAAATTTAGGAGATATTAGTAAATTCCTTGATTCTATAATTGAAGTGACATCTTTTGAAATACATGTACAGTGGCTCAAACAATTGAGGATACACCTTACTTTTACTTGATAAATCCAACTTTCAATCAAAATAACACCTTAACCAGAAGTGCAAACGAATTTTTATTCTTAGACATAACAAAAGGTTTAATTAACAGTAAAAATAAAGAAAAATCAACGACAAAATTCTAAAATAAAACTTTTTAGAGGCATTTCAAATAAACATAAGCAGATTTTTACCTCAAAAAATTGAGGATACACAAATGAAATTTTTGTTTAACTACCACTTGATTTCTTTTTGCTTGCTACTAATAATCTAAGTTCGGGAAATTTTATCCTAAACTTTTTCAACTGTTATTTTTGTCTTTTGAAGTTGGTTATGAGAATATAAAGCTGTAATTTTAAATGGAAAATGGCTCCTCGGAAAGAGACTAGTATTGATGTAAGAAAATTTATATTAAGGTTATTTAAGAAGATAAAATCTTATCGTGAAATAGCTGAAATTGTCGGTAGGAGTCACTCATGTGTCCAGAAAATCATTGGGAAATTTAAACGCGATGGATTAATTCAAAATAAGAGTGGAAGAGGAAGGAAAAGTATTCTGAGTGATGTAGCTAAAAGGAAAATTTTAAAAGATATCAAGATTAATCCTAAACTGAGTGCAGTCAAACTAGCTGCAGAAACTTCTCGAATAATCTGCAGAAGTGTAAGTGCTGAAACTGTGAGAAATGTGATTAAACATGCTGGATATAGCAGTCGAGTAGCTAGAAAGAAACCTTTCATAAGCTTACAAAATCAGAAAAAGCGTTTGGAGTTTGCAAAAACTCATCAGTTGAAGACAGAAAACTTTTGGAAGAAAGTTATATTTAGTGATGAAAGTAAATTCAACATTTTTGGAAGCGATGGTCGTCACACCGTTTGGAGAAAGCTGAACACCGCTTTGGATCCAAAAAATTTACGTCCTACAGTTAAACATGGTGGTGGCTCCGTCATGGTTTGGGATTGTATGGCTGCAAATGGGGTAGGAAATTTAGTTTTTATAGATGGTATAATGGATCATAAGCTTTATATAGACAAACTCCGCAACAATCTTAAAGAAAGTGCACAAAAAATTGGGTTTTGATGGAAATTTTATATTTCAGCACGACAACGACCCCAAACACACGGCACGTAATGTCAAAATGTGGTGTCTTTTTCATTGTAAACAGCAATTGCACTCACCACCACAGTCCCATGACATCAATGTCATAAAAAATTTGTGGGCCACACTAGAAACAGCGGTCCAAAAACACCAGATTAGAAACAAAGCCCATTTAAAGCAAGTGTTACAAGAAGAATGGGATAAAATATCTCCAGATACCACTAAAAATTGGTCGAATCGGTACCAAGACGTTTGGAGGACATTATGAAAGCCAAAGGACATGCAACAAAATACTGATACTGTCTATGCATGTAATATATCGAAAAAATTTCATTGGTGTATCCTTAATTTTTTGAGGTAAAGATCTGCCTATGTTTACTTCAAATATTTGTGAAACATTTAATTTTAGATATTTTTTTGCTGATTTTCGTTATTTTTACTGTAAATTAACCCTTTTATTACGTGTAAAAGTAAAAATACGTCTTCTATTCTAGTTAATGTGTTATTTTCATTAAAAGTTGGATTTATCAAGTGAAAGTAAGGTGTATCCTCAATTGTTTGAGCCACTGTATATCCAGGATATTTTGCTATAATTTTTTTCGTAGAGATTCAACGTTTAGAAAGAAATTCTCTTTTTTAAAATTAAAACGTTTTTCTGAATTTCACTTGGTGTGTGTATATGAGAGAGAAAGTGTGTGTGTCATCAAATTTTCGATCGTTGATTTAACCAACTTCCCATCAAGTTAGAGCTTCGAAATTTTGGGAATCGTTCGTACTCGCCTAACAATGCAATATTTAGACGTTTGCGACAAGTTTTAACTAATATTTCAATTGGTTTAATAAGTCAAAATATTCCTTCCTCTCGGTGATTTTAGGATTGAGGAAAAAATTTCTTTCCCCTTCTGGGAACACCGGGCACTCCCCACGCCGCCTGAGGTAACGTAAAACCTTTGTACTCACAAAGGGGAGATACTATCTCCCAGATAGTAAGGGTTGCTGACTTTTAGTCAATAATCATTGGCAAGAAAGAAAGATTCCAATATTTCGCACCGTGTTTTATCACAATAATTTTTTCTGAATTCTGGTTCCCATTTTTTTTAATAGAATGACTTACAAACTCTCAAATGCATGTTTTGATTTTATGAGTATTATGAATTTTTTAATACGCTCACAAATGTCTCTTTTTAAGTAAATTTTAAAGTTAAAAATAACTAACAGTTTTAACTAATATTTCAATAATTTTCTTTAATAAACTTTGCCACCATATAAAATTGTTGTTTTTAAAAACGTTGGTTTTTATACCGAATTATTCTAAGCTGTTTCTTATCCCTTACTATAAGACAACTATAATCATTTCTACATCGTCATCTTTTGAGTCAATTTCTGTAGCAGATACGTGATTATTGTTGAATTCCAGTTATCTGGTTCTTTATTATTTTAGCTAAAGCATTCTTCATTCGAAGATAATGTATCCAATAAACATCATAAATACTACATATCTTCTTAATTCAGAAAACACGCCATATCGAGCAATCAGTTAGAAGCGCGTTTACATTTTAAAAATGTGACGGAAAATCTTGCACAGGGTGTAACATACCCGTGGAGCTGATAAACAAATATCTATTTTTAGATTTCCCCTTCTGGTTCGTGCCCTTCAAGGTTGTGACCTTAAGGTCAGCTACAACCAGATTCACCCATTATCCAAAAGAGGGTTGGAAGAAATATTGAAAAAAAAAGAGGGGAGTTAGGTACATGATACCTTGCGCCAGTAATACCCGGTTAATCAGCTTTATAATACAATCACTGATTGCTTAATATTAAAATAAATAGTTTTAATGACAAAAACTAAGATCGAAAACAAAACGTATTTATGATAATTTTATTTTCTGATTACTTCTAGTTGAACAGATCGGTAGCTGTCAAATATTTCATTTAGAATGATTCAAACTGTTAAAGAATTTTGAAACGAATAGAAAATGTTGTCTTATTTTCCTTTAATACTTTTTTTTCTGGTACTTACAGGTATAACCATTTATCGGAAATAAAATATATGCTCAATAAAATAAAATATATGAATAGGTGATTTGATAAATAGGACAATCGAAAAGGAAGGATAATATTTTTTTTTTAAATGAGGACTATCTATTTGAATACAATTTTAATTAAATAGGCAAATAGGTTCCCTGTGGATAATTATTTAGTAAATAAAATAGTAAAATGAAAGGTATTATTCCATATGCAATGAGAATGGAGCTTGAATATATATTTATTTGAATTTTCCACAATCTTTGATAATTTTCAATAAATTTAATATATAAATGAATTATTTTCTTAATAAAAGTTGTAATTAAATATTAAATATTCCTTAAAGCCTCATAGAAATCAAGATTAAATAATACTAAGTGTTACATTTAATTTATGTGCATGGGTTCAATTAAAAAAAAAAATAAATAAATTTAACTAAGTTTCCAAGTGCAAAATATTTTATTAAGTATTAATGCATTATAAAAAAATTGTCCATGTATTAATAATATGCTAACTAGAAATTTAAGAAAAGAACGAATGAAAAACTGTAGAAAATAAAATTCTTGAAATTCTATTTTTTAAATTTTGAGTTATGTCAATTTGAACGGAATAAACATTTATTTTCACAATTTTACTATTCAGTTCAATATATTTCACTAATTTTTTTTTTCTGTTATACTCCTTTAATATATATATATATATATATATATGTTAAGTATTAATGTTATATATATATAAGTTGGAAACAACATATATATATATAAGTTAGAAATTTTTAAATCCAACTTCTCAAAAAAATAATGCTACGTTAAATAATTGTAAAAAGCTACATTAAAATTCAATAAATCTTTTACAAATTACAATGTTCTTCTGAAAAACGAATTTTTTAAACTATGAAAAATTTAAATATTTTACTTTAATGATTAAATCGTTGACTTTGCATTTTTTTTTATTTAATTAAATCGTTCAAATGGCTATTTTATTTATTGAAACATTGTTTAATTTGAGAATAATGTGTGGCTAACTATAATAAAATTATGTTTAATATCTCTAAATTGCGTTTATTTAAAGTATTTTAGTATAATATGAAAACCAAACCAAAAATATAATGTTTTAAATATGACAATTCTGTCACGTTCAACTTACAGACGGATTTCAATTCTGTTCGCTTGTTGTAAAGAAACGAAGCACAAAACTCACCCTTTCTGCTGCACATTATACTGAATGTTGGCCGCTAAAGACATTTCGTGTAGCCGGGGCTGATGCACGTTAAATCTGTTCGGGGCCCAAAGTCCTCCCGTTGGCGTGGTGTGGAAGAAAGGAGAGGGAGGTACCAGTTCAGGTGTGGTCCTTGGCACTTGACCGTGGTTCAAAATTACGAGGTCCGTCGCCAATATCCCTCGTGTTACTTCTAGGGTGATGTTAATAAAAACTAAATCCAATTCGATTCACTACATTTATATCTTATTCAAATTTATACAATCGTGTTTCATTTTAATTGGAATGTGTGAAACTGTATTTTTATTTAATTCCAATTACTATAAAGTTTCCAAGTTTAGCAATTTCTATTCCACCCTTTGAATTTCAATATATAGAAATCATAGATATTAATAGTTTTTAATTATTTGAAGGGTCAATTTATTGGAAGAAAAAAAAAACACATAAGTCTTCTATGCATGGTGAAAAAACTAAAACATCACGTTTTAAATAAAATATATTTCAAAACGCTTGAAATATAGCTCCAAAATCCGTACCTGAATATTTTATAAGACAAGAGTTATGTTAAGATAAAAAAATTTAATTTATGATCCAATTTTCCAAATGAATAATTTCCATGTAATGAGAAATACTACAGACCGAGTTTTTCTTTTATAAGAAAGTGAAATCCAAAATTCATTCTGTTTCTTATCCTTCCAAACTATAACTTCAAATATTATTCATCTTTTATATCGAAATACGGCTCCCTCTAAATGAATGAAATTCAAAGCTAAGAAATATCGCATTAAGTCAGTTCTTGATAATGAAGTTGAATCTTCAAAGTCAACAAAACTCTTCCTTCTAAGACGTTATACTTTTTCGTTGGTATGGAATTTTAATCTGCATTCCACACTCAGTTTTTGAGCCTCAAGTTAATTTGCATATATAACGAGACGTTGTAGGCTCTAAAAAATCTCCACAAAGAATGCAACACTTATAGAGAAGAAGATAAAAGTGGAGGGGGTGGGTGGAGAACAGGAAAGTAAAAGGACTATGTTTTGTCTTTGTTCTGTTCGAATACCTGTTTCATCTGAGGTTCCACGGATAAATATTTGAATAATTAGAGTTAAATGGTCTTAACCCATTTGTGCCTAGCGGCCTTTTAATAGGACGCTTACGTGATTAGATCTAAATCAATGGATTTTATTTTTTTAAAATCAAAATAACAAAATCCCATTATATAATTTTGTACTTGTTATTATCCAGCAGATGACAGCTCTTTATTAATATTTTATTTCTGTTATGAAATTCTAAATTCAGAGATAGTCGTTCTTTAATTTTTTTAAAAATGGTGTCACGCATAAAGTAATAATATTTTTTTGCTTTTCAATGCTGCGAAAATATTCTATGCTATAACCCTAGTCAATCCTTTTTTCTAAAATATGTATGTTTCAAAATCATTAAATTTGTTTTTAGTCAATGTTATATTTTCTCGTTCTAGTTACAAACAGGATGCTAGACACAGTTCGTTTGTTTTTTTACCTGCTACGGTATACGAATTCTTCTTTTCTCCCCAATTTATGATCGTTTCGAGCTATAATCTAGGAAATTATTTATTTTTAGAAAAATTATGCTAGAAATTATTTTCGTAAATAATAATACTTATGTGTTTCTAGTTTATGAAAGTAATTTCATATGGATGTTCTGTTTACCAAGGAATAATTATAAAATAGCAATAATTCATATTTAAGAATAATTCTTATTGGTGAATCAGACCGTGAAGATGCTCATGAAAATACTATCTCATAATAAAAAGAAAAAAAATCAAAGGTTCCCAAAAAAATTCGGAACTGGTCAAAAACGAATTACTGGAAAATACCTTTCAGTTAACATAGAATGAAGTTATCTATATTAATGCCTATTAGTTTCCCAATACTTTATCTGAGCTGTTCCTAAATGTCGAAGTAATTGAACACATTTTAGAGCAATTGATTTTGTATGCTGGTGAAAAATAATTCCATGATTTTGTTATTGGAGCTGAAAATCTGAAATTATTTTTTGCTATCTTATTCACTAGTGAATGCAATGTTATTTCTAGACGAATGAATTGGAAAAATTATTGGTGATGTAAAAAAAAATAGGATTTCGGAAGCCTTGCCTCGTTGTATATTTGAGAAAATAATGTATTATCTGCACTTTCCTGACAACAGTAATTTAAATAAGAAAGTCAAAGGGCCTAAGTTGCATCCACTTTCTAATCACTTGAATGAAAGATTCTTAACGTATTTTTCAAATAAGCAGCAGTTATCTGTTGATGAGATAATGGTCCCATACTTTCGACATCATTCTTTTAAACAGTTTATAAAAGGAAAACCTGTCAGATTCGGGTACAGAGATTGGTGCCTTAATACTAAACTTGGATACCTAAAACAATTTGAGCCGTACATAGGTGAGAGAACTCTTTGGAATGAATATGGAATCAGTATGGAAGGTGCAGTTGCTTTTGATCTGATTACCGATTTACCAGAAAATGAATAACAAGATTTATTTTTTGATAATATTTTTACAACAAATGTTTTCATCGAGAACTGAACAGATTAATGAAACAGAACACTTTACGGATTAATGAAACTGAAAGGTGTCCACTTGAAGGTATTAAATCTATTAAAAAGAAGAATAGAGGAAGTATTTAATATCAGAACAGCAAACACTTAAAAATTGTGTGGTGGAATGACAAGAGTATCATTACTTTATCGCTTCAATATATAGAGAAGACGAAATGCTGGTCGAATAATGGCAAAATATTTGCAGGTATAGAATAACGGTTCATTGAGCCTCAATATAGTAAATTTATGGGAGACACTGATAGTGTGGATCTAAACATTTCAATGTATAGCTGTTTCATACGATCTAAAATTGCTGGTGGCCAATATTTTTGTTTAGCTGAGAAACATCAATCAAAAATGCTTGGTTATTCTACTAATTATACTCTTCAAATCTGTAACAAAATAGATGTCTTCCAGTTTTGAAGAGAAATCTGTCAGACATATTTTTCTAAGTACAGTAAGAGACCATATAACAGTCTGGCTGCAGTAAATTCAAGAAGAAAAAAAAAAAAACTTTTCGAAACAGTTACTAATGATGTCCAAAATGATGAAAAAGATCATTTAATTGTTGTGAACGTGAAGCAGATAAGATTTGTCTAATGTGGAATAAAATTTAAACTTCTCTGAGGTTATTCACAGAGTTCCATTTATTTCATGCATTTTTTCATGTAAATACGGTATTAAAAGGAATAGTTTTTGAAAATCTAAGGATAGATGTGTTTGGGCAAAACATATACCCTTTCGTGCCTAGCGTCATTTTGATAGGACGGTAACATTATGTTAAAAAAAAATTTAAATTTTAATGCGGGATATTTTTACTGTTTTTTTGCTCTGAATATGTACAAACATAATTAGTTGAAAAAAGTTAAATAATTCTTTTTTGAGCATTAAATGTTTAAGAGTTTTTGATAAACTTTGAAAGAGATTTTACTTAGGAATTTAATGTTTCTGAAAGCATGGGGGAGCGAGTTATAAAATATTTTTGAGAAAAAAAAATATTGTGTGCATGTTTTAATTCTCGTATTGTCTACAAATTTCGGAGACTTTTAATAGATAAAAACGTGGTTAATTAAAATTTCTATAAAGAGAAATTGGAATACTCGTGTTTGTACACGGAGAAAAAAGAAATACTCAAAAATGAACACCTAGACGTACTCATTTTGAAATGAGTATGTTTGTATCAGATTTGAGCGTATACCTTTATCGAATGTGAACATTACAAGTATTCAAAACCAAAAAAAAATGGGAAATCAGCATTCTCAAAAAATTATTACAGATATAAGGACTATAAAAGTTCCTTATTATACTGACTACGTATTTTACAAAGTGGTTTTCAAAAACAAATATGGTTTGCTTTAATATTTCGAACTATATTTCGTATTTACCTCGCTACACGCGGTAGAATACAGGAATATTAAAATGAGTATGTACGCATACTCATTTTCGCGTCTGTGTTTGTTTACCTTTTTTTTTCCCAGTGACTCACTAACAACTACAGAAAGATTCTTTTATTTAAGATATAAAAATGTTGTTGAAATGTTATTGATCATGATTTTCTGATTTATAATTTGAAAATGATTTTCTGATTTATGATTTGAAAATGATTTTCTGTGAGTAGTTATTTGTGCTTTGCAGGTGTTTTTTTTTGTCTGTATTCATATTACATTGTAATCGTAGCTTAGTGACTTCTTACTTTAATTTGCATTAAAATTATTTTCATGCATGTAAATATTTGTGTATGAAGCTTATATTTTATAGAATAACATTACAGTATTCAAAAAGCAGTGTTGTTAAAATTTTGAGCCATTTTGCTACATTTTTTTTTCACTTCATAAGTGTGTAAGGAAACTGTCTTTTTTTAATTGACAGAGAAATTATTACACATTTTTATCTTGTTTTAAGATATATATTTGTATTTAAGGTGTTAAGGTTTTACTATTTTCGAAGAATTGTACATCCGTAGTTTGTTCCAATAATACTGTGTGGTAATCAAAAAGTTAGAAAGATACATTCAGAATAAAATGTTGACAAAAATAGTTTTTATTCCTGATTAATTTTATTATGAATTGAAGTAAATTTCATATGCTTTATGACAGGAGTAAGATATTTCAGAATATATATTTTTTAAAGAATATGGTTTTAATTTAAACTCAAATTTAATGTATATTTTGGAATCAAATTTTCACAATCTAATCAGCCATCCTTCCTGTTATGTCTCACTGTTCATCATATTATAAGTGATTGTCTTGTGTTTCATCACTATTGTCTCACATTTTTTAAGTAATCCAATTTAAACTTCTATGACTTGGGGTTAGAAATTACTACTTGTTTGTGTTCTAATTCAAAATTTGATTTTTATATAATTAAGTTTTATACACAGACATTTCATATCTTGGTTTCTTTTTATAACGTGGCCCAAAGTTATAGCAAAATTTTGAATAAATATTTGGTGCAGTATATTCAGATTTTATTCTATTCATGGACTCCAACCTTTATGCACACTGAATAAATAAAACAATTTCTTTTGTATTCGATACATGACACAAATACTATAGATATGTATAACTAATTCATTATAAATTGTAAAAACACTTACAAATGTTCACCATAGAACAGGGCCAATATTTATCTAGCCCTTTTATATGTTGATACTTGTATTTTTATTTACACAATTTAACCACTTTATTCATGCATTTCTTTAAGTTAATATGCTAATTCATCTCGGTTCTGGTGTTGGTCTTATTATACTAAAAAAAATCTTATTATATTGGCATTTTTTTATAATCATAAGGAGACAAGCTATGTCCGAGTAAATTTTAATCCATTAACACCAATTAAAAATAACACGTGTTTAGAAAAAAAAAAAACTTGTATAACATATATTCCTTGTATAACAAATGTTTTGGGATCTAAGTGTGTCAAAGTTTATAAGTCAAAGCAGCAAGAACTGCTTTATAGAATGGATGGTTTCACAGACCAAGCAGAAATTCTTACATGTAATAGTTTATACTATAATGGTTAAGTATATTCCAAAAATATAGTTGTATTATATGGTTGTGTAGATGACTTGCTTCTCTTTCGAAAAATTAAAGAACTATCTACATAATAACAATGCAAAAATAGTATATTTATTTGAAACAGTGTTGTTTGAAAAGCATTTTCACTCGTATTTAGTAACCTGACAAAATGTTGTTGTTTTGAAAGAAATAAAAAATATTTTTACCTTTACATATTAGAACTTCCTAATAATTTTAAATACCTCATTGTACGCTATATTAAAATGTAACTTACTTTTTCAAATAGAGTTGGACTATAGTATAAATTAGATAGCAGTGTTTATAAGTGGTTTCTGAAATGACATGCCTTCATCTGTAGAAGTTAAAACATTTTACTCTTTTTTTCAATATTCTTGTTTGAATGTTTTGCTTTTAAATGCCTGATATATATGTGTATAATATTCAGAATAAATTTTTCAAAAATATGATACGGTTTTATTTTTTCTGTGTACAACGAATCATTAATTTTAGATATTAGCTTAGTTATGATGTTAATTGAAAAGTAAATATATATTAGATGGGGGGGGGGAAATGCTGTACACATGTAAACAATATACAAGAAAAAAAATGTTAAGTTTTTTATAATGGAAAATCTAATATTCATCATAATGTTTCAAGATATTTCTAATAACTTATTATTAAGTGACTAAACTTTAAATAAAACTCCATTTTCTGCACATAAAGGAAACAAACTATATATTGCTTCTAAAAACATAAATACAATTCTTAATGAACTGAATTGCTTCTGTAACTTATAGCTCAGATTCCTTACACATTTGTTTTGAAAAGAATTTAACTCTTGAATAGAATCGATTTTCGTTAATTAAAGATTTATTAAACCACTCGAATTTATTTAAATTTGAGGTATAAGCTCAAATTACAGTTTATGATCACATAACAGTTGCATTTTTGTTTCTAAAAGTAACAGTTTTGTTACAGTAAATGAATGAATTTTGGGTAAAATCGAACTTTGATGGATACCCTTGGCAATTTTTTTGAAATCGCGCCAAGATAGTGCCAAAGCGGGTGTTTCAAACTCGGAGCTTCCAAAAGAGAGAAATTGGCTCTTGCGCCGTAAAACCTCACAGTCACTCACTCACCGAAAGAGAGAAAAAAGATGGCGTCGTGCCTGGAAGGCAAATGAAGTACCAGAATGACACCAAGGCGGGTATTTCAAATGAGAAGCGAGAAAAGATGGCATCGAATCCCCTTTTATAGATTTTTTAGGGTTACCATAAACAAACTTCCTTGGTAACCACATTGGCGATTTATCGCCAAAAGAAAGTTAAAGTTTGCCAGGCCCCCTCCAACTTCGATTCAACAGTATTTTGAATCGGAAGTTTTGTATCAAAAACTTCATAAAGTGTAAAATAATATATAAGATGAAGAAAATGATACTTGCAAATAAAGGAGTGCTTATTTATTTCCCTGAAAATTTTAATTGATATATATTTTTTTGTTTAAAATTCATTTTCGATACAACAACACACACACACAGTATCGGAAAATAAATTCAAAACATACTCACTGGATTGTTTGATTCTCATATTTGATGCAGTAACAGATTCACAAATAAATACATGACACTCATTTTTCTATTCCACACTCATAATTGATACAAGATTATATTCAAAAATGAGTATGTCAAGTTTCCATTTTGAGTACGTACAAAAATGAGTATGTGCGAATCTCATATATGAGTACGTTGGGATCGGAACTATTTTGAGTATGTGACGTATTCAAAAGTGGGTACGTGAAGTTGCCATTCTGAGTATGTGCTTGTTACTAAAAATGAGTATGTGCGAATCTCAAATTTGAATACGTTGGGATCGGAGCCATTTTGAGTATGTGAAGTATTCAAAAGTGAGAACTTTCTACTCGGTTTTGCATACCCGTTTTTCGCAGTGTATTAAGGACATTTTTTTTTAAAAAAACATTCGTAAATAAATTTACAAAATGATATTTCTGTAGCTCTCCAGTAAAAGTTCAAAAACTTATATTAAACCTTGTCAATATGACAAAGAATTTAAAATAATAATAACGAAACTAATTATTTAAAAGTAATAACAGTGTATTACTATTATTATTTCTATCATATTGGAAGTGTGTGTAAATGTTGGTGAAGTTTAATGGCACATGTAATTCTGAAATAAATTTTGAATTAATGAAAATGAGAGAGAGAGATCGCTAGGGTATCACAGGTTCTGGTCAACCGAGATTACCAAAGACAGTAAGCATCACGGGAAAATAAAATATTATAAAGCCCCTTTCGGATCCTGATAAAAGTAATCTATCATAAGAAGGAGGGAGTGGGCTCTGAGGGGGAAACAGTTTAGCAATAAAATTCTTCAGATTATATAGTTTGTTAGGAATTGGGATAAAATCTTTCAGAATTGAAAATAGTTTACTTCCTTTTATGTCTCTCTCTCTGTATATATATATATATATATATATATATATATATATATATAATAATAGTAATAATAATAGTTTATACATTTTTATGCGATATTTAAAAATTGAAAAAAAATATGTATTTTACTAAGGTTTCTGATTCTATAATTTGTTTTAATTATCTATGAGTTCTGATCATATAAAAATTTAAGTATGTTGTGTTCAGTTTCCAAACTGAATAGCTATATACTTAAATAGATTTCCTTATTGTATATATATTTCTCAATTTATTTACATAGATATGGCTAATTACTCAAAAACAATGCATATAGCTCGAAAATGTTTCAAAATGCTTTAAAAGAAAACCTTGAATTTTTTTGTAATATTCTGACTTTATAATTGTATGTACTCTAAATGCAAAATGCTAAAATTTAATTTTACTTAAATTCCTTTTTCTTTCTTTTAAATTATTTTATATTTACGTAAGAAATAAAAATAATTTCTTTTTTAAAAAAAAAAATATGGGAACTTTATATTTTAAGATGCATATTAATATTTCACGATCAAGATAATTTATTATTATTATACAATTAAATAACTGTTAAAATTTCTCTACAAATAGTAAATATCATTTCCTCTCGAAACGATTAATTTGTTTTGGTGAAATGTTCCAAGAACTCTCAAGTGCGGCAAGAAAATAACGAGACTGGCGCTGCTGCAGGAAAAGTACAAATGCGCCAAAACCAGCGATCAACAGTTAATTAGCGAGGCATGTTCTCTTATGAATGCTGTGCCCCTCCCTTCTGTAAACAAATGCGTGTACCCACAGTCTTCGTCCGCATGAGGAGTTTTCGTTTTGCCGGAAAAATGATAAGTCAGTACAAAATCGCTGTGATATGTAAAAAAAAAAAAAAAAAAAAAAACTTGGAGAAATCGCTAGTGAAACTTATAACTTATAAAAAAAAATGTATGGCAATAAATGATGATTGTATGCACATATTTTAGAGTGTTTTAAGCGCTTACAACATGGTTCAGGAGACGTTGAAAGTGATTCATGGCCGGGACGCCCTTCTAGGTCAAAAACGGATGACAATATCGAAAAAATTGTTATTCTTCTTCGTTGTGACCGTCGGTTAAGCAGTCGTATGATTTCTTGGACAGTTGGAAATTAAAAAAATCCCGATGGCAAAATTTTCCTAAAAACTATGTGCCAATTCATTCCGCATTGTAGGTCAAGAGTTTTCTAGCCAATTACAACATCCCAGTGTTTGATCATGTACTTTGCTTGCTGGATCTTGAACAATGCAATTTCTTCCTATTTCCAAAATTAAATCTGGATCAAAATCGAACAAGGTTTGAGTTCGTCGAAACGGTGAAAGAAAAAGCGGCTAGCGTCCTGCAGAAATTAACAGATGAAGAATTCCAGCACTTTTCTGAATAATGAAAAATTAGCATTGAGCGTTGTAGAGATAGAGAAGTGGTGTATTTTTCAAGTGATATTAAAAAAATATTTATGAAGTAAAAAAAAATGCTTTATAGCTATAATCTTGTTATTTAATAGTTGTGTCAACTATTAAATAACAAGCTCATTAGCTTAAATAATTTTTTTGATTACATGTGTCTTCACATTGATGTTAATTCTGCTCCTTGAACAGCTGTGCATAATTTACTACTGGACATCTTTGGACAGCGGAAATATTTTTACGGCTAAAAATTTAGAGAGGATTTATAACACATCAATCAATAACTCTCGAGACTAACATTGAAAACAACATTTTTTTTTGCAAAAATTTTTTTTATTCATCAACATAACACCTTTTGTTAATCACCTTTTAAGTGATACAATCGTTCCAACTTTTCAAATCTTTTTTTCAGAAAATTTTTTCTTTTTTTCATAGAAATTCTTTTGTTGCGAGTAAATAGCGATAAACAGCTTTCTGGATCATGCGACCTCGTTGCTGCTTTTTGTTCCATCGAAGAATGCGGCACCTACTTGAATATTTACATACTCAACTTTTTCATGAAAGATATTAAATACACTTCCATATGATATCTGATGTCATCCAGCAATCCACAACGGGCTTCACTTTACGATCTTTCATTATAATTTTTGTCACTTCACTCACATTTTCCGGTGTAACGGCTTCCACAGGTCTACCCGAGCGTTCCGCGTCATTTGTGTCGGTACGACCACGTTTAAACTCGGCAAACCACCGACAAATCGTTGCTTTTGATGGACAAGAGTCCGGGTAACATTTTTCAATCCATTGTTTCGCTTGCACGGTGTTTTTACCCATTAAAAAACAATGTTTTATCAGAACACGAAACTCGGTTTTTTCCATTTTTTAAACAAACTACAAAACGACTTTACTCCAACCTCGATAACTCAGCTGTTTCTGGTCCGATCGACTTAAAATTTTCACACGTTTCAAGCAAAGGTTAGTACTCTAGAAAGACCTGGTTACTGGTTTACTACGAGCGCCATCTCTGGGTTAGTATCGGGAGTTATTGATTGATGTGTTACCCCTATACCACTTTTTCCCATGGCGGGTGTGTCGGGAATGTGACAAGCATATTTTTTCTTTCTTTAGAAGATTTTGTGTGGATTTGCAAGAGGGAAAACTACCCCTCTTCCAGTTTTACTAACGTACCATGCAGTTGAGGTGATTCTGTTCTAAGCACATTGCTATCGTTAATCTTTTCCTGTATATGTTTCAAATGAATTGCTACAATTTCGTAATAAGAACTATCCTTGTGCTTAATTTTAAATATACAGCTATAAAACGAGTATGTGGGTTTTAATATATTGTTGTTTTAATGAATATATATTTTATGGAAAAGATATGAATTAACATGTTTTTGAGAAAATGGGGTCTATAAAAAACCTTTGGCATAAAATATCAGTCGCACGGTGTTAAAATTAAAAGCTTGATATTGTAAAATAGTATGATCATAATAATTACATTAAGTTGGTAAAATACTAAATTAAATATCTCTCAGTAATGTAAATTTATTTACATTGCTGACATATATTACATTTAGTATTTTACCGTCAACTTTTATTTTAATATCCAAACAGAATATTATTACCTATTTAAAAATTTATCGTTTGCTCCTATTTTTTTTATAATATTTAATTTTTTTATACCAGAATGATCTGGTTTTATTCTTTGTGTTGTTAACATTTGCAACGTTTTTGAAAAAAAAATGTTTTGCTTGGGAAAATAAACATATTTTAGGAATTTTAAGAAAGTATATTCTTTTAATGAAAGTAATGTCGTCTGTGAAGCCTGATTAATGGAAATATACTTATTTAACACTAATTAAAATCAAACTTGAATAATTTTAATTTTTTTGAAAAATAGTGAAAAAAAAGCATTATTATATGTTAAAAGGAAATTAATAATTTTCTTATAAAAAATTTTTCACTTTAGATTTATTGTGCGACAAAAATTTTAGCAAGGACAAATGACCAATTATAAGGAACGGAACTCATTTTAGAGAAGACGTAAGAAAGGTTTTTCTTGAGACTTACAGTACAATTAAGGCCAAAATATTAAAATGTTAATTTGGTTTTTTTTTTGTTTTATTTCGTGATTATATTGTTTCATCATTACTGATTGTTCATATTTAGTATAAAATATGTTTAAATATTTCAAGCTTTTTGTAACTATACATCGCTCTATTGTATTGTTTTTTAGATATGTTTTTCTGTTTACTTCAATTTCAATTTGCTTTTCATTCCATTATTTTATATTGCACCCTACACAAAACGAGACAATCATAAAAAAATTATAATTCTACTACATATCAAACTAATCAAATCCCAGCTACGTTATGTTATAAATATTTTCTTCGCTTTATTAGACATTTAAGAAATTGGTATATTTACCTCTATTTTATTAAATTAGAAGTTGCTACAGTATATATAAATGTTTATTTATCATCAATTGAGAAATTTAGTTAAAACAAAGTGAATATGGAAAATTAATTTACTGAACGCTATACGTATAAAAAATATGGTAAGCAATAAAGTTTCTTAATTCAAATTCAAATTCTAGTTTTTTTTAAAAAAAATTGAATACTTAAGTCATATATTTTTTTAAAAAAAATGAAAAAAAAAATATTTTTACCACTTGCTTTATTTTTCATATCAGTTAATATTAAACGGTTTATATAAACATATAGTAAATGCGGAAGAAATTGTTCTTTAACACAAGTTTTACCTTTCACAAATTTATGTTAAAAATTTGATTTTAAAATGTTTCGAAAATGCAATTAGTAGGTTATTGAAATCCAAGTTTTATTTATGGGTACTAAAGTATTCTTTTTTTTTCTCAATTGTGGAATTCTTTAATTCGTCTCATAAGCTAAAATCCATTAGCAAATGAAACTGTCTATAGAATGTAAACATTCTTAAAATATGCAGATTGTTTTGAATAAATAAAAATTAGTATAAACTTACAGAAAAGAAATAGGTAATTTTAGGGATTCAATTGTGTGTTTTATTTCGAAACTTGGTCTATGAAAGAATGAGATGCAGTGCTTTTAATGCATATAATAGAGTGAAGCACTTATTTTGCAAATATCAAACTCGATATAGGTATTTTCATTCTTCTGAAAAGAAGGAGATTAATTGGCTTTCGATTTTTACACGTCAATAAAAATTATATAGTACATAAGTAATTTTTATGTATTTCGATATAGCCAACGTGTTTTAAGTGAATAAAATTAAATATGTATAAAAATCTTTACCGTCTAACTACTTCCTAAAAATAGCAGAATCGTGACTTATTACATCCAATATATATATCCGACTGAATTTGCATAATATTGAACTGGTTATTTTTTAGGTACTTTTTTAACATAATACCTTATGTAATTGGCTAAAATGCTGTGAAAGAAAAAAAAATATTATGTTTGAACACATTCTATAAAAGGAATTAATTTTTTTAACTGTTCATATCTAAATGCAGTTTGTATGTTTTTCATTTGAAATCTAAATATAATATTTTTCGTGTACGTAGTAAATATTCTTCGAAGTGTTTTGAAACTTGATGGCAAATTCTGAATATTATAAGGAAAAAAGAAACATTCTATAAAAATTGAAATTTTTCTAAGAAATGCTTATATGGTAATAAACATAGATGAACTCCTACGAAAAAGAGGATGTTGAAGTTAAAAAAAATGGGGTTATCGTGACGCTTCAAAATTTTTCAGGATTGAATGAACTTGTTTTCTGTGTCTATTAAAAAAAATCCTTTATTATTTTAAATTCATATATCGTGAGCGTAAATTAAATAAACACAATTAATTGGTATGCTACACAAGACATATAAACTTCGTAAATCTTTAGATTATTACAACTTTAAAAATCTATTAAATTCTAACTCTAATTACAGAATACTAAAAATATACGTCTATTAGATTATCAGTCTTTTCATTTAGCTTAAGGCTGTCAGCTATCTGTAAATCTTTCAAAATTTTGTTTTTATTTGTCAAATTAAAACTGGGATTGAAATAGTAGCATTTAAATTACTTTTAGTTAATAATAATTGAATATTTATATAAGATTAGGATATTTAATATTTTCTAATTTTTCTTTAAGAATGTTAAATATTTTATAGCAATTTTATCCTAAAAGGAATAAGCATGAATTATTTTCTTGTTATTGGTAATTTAATTTCTTTGATACATCTTTATTTATGAAGCTTCTCTTCGAACCTTTATCAAAAAAAATTCTTAAATATTCATACTCTGTATTATTTCGAACCGAACCAGTCGTAGTTTCTTATTAAATTCCGTTAAGCCTTTTTCATCGTGAATATCTGATGAAATTGCATAAATAACGCTAGACGAATCCAAATTTCTTTGAAAATTATTCGTTTGTCTATTTTGATGAAATAAAAAAAGATCGCATTCGAATATTTAATACTGTATTATTACAAAACTCCACATTTAACGCTTTTTTTATAATTTTTTAATTTCTCTTTCTTTTATTCCAGACAGAAATATCTCTTTAACCAATCCATTTTTTTTCCACAGCATTTTTCTATCAGAGCTACGTGTGCTGTCGCAAAGCAAATATTCTGAGTTTATTAATGTTGCTAGTAATTAAACGTTTAATGGATGAATTTTGTTCAAATTAGAGAAAGATTGGATTTGAAAAAAATTTAAATATTTGTCAAGGGTTGTCTATTCTCTGATATTTGTCTTCAGAATTATATTTAATAGACACTGCGAGTTCAGATAAGGTACCAAGTCTACTTTTAATTACTTAAGATTTCTTATATTTGATTGATAGTTTTTCTTTAAATATATTTTGTTACTATTATGCTCCTATGAAAATTACTTTAAAAACATGACGACATAGATTTCTAGATTAAAAATAAATTTTTAAAACTGTTGTGCAGGTACATGTTTCTTAATATGTAAATAGAAAGATAACAATAATAATGCCCCTTAAATTAACAGAACTTTTTTGGCAATGCAATGCATTCGAAAATTTTGAAAACTTTGAAAACTCATTGTACATTGATGAATCTACTTCATCCCGTTGAAAATAATAAAGAAAAAGCCATTAACAACAGAATTTTACTTATTAAAAAAGAGAAAGAAAAAGTATAAATAGGTCAGATACCGAACAAAAAAATCTTTGTTGCTTGGTAATATTTTAACAATAACGGCGATGATGAAATTTAGATTTCTCTAGATAACATCGAAAGTTGATATTTTTGTACTTTCAGGAAGAGAAAGCATTAAAAACTTTTAATCTCGAAGTGTTCCTTTTCTTTTTGAAAATGTTTTCTCAGTCACAAATCTCTTGATTTTAAAAAAATTGCATCTACCAGTTGTTCTCTATAAACTAACAATGACTTCTACCTCTTACACGGTATCAACCAACATAATTGCAGTAGATTACATTCCTTTAATCTTCCTCAATTCAATATACTGAAAAAATTAAATTCAATTTTCGATTGACATGTTATATAGAAAGTGATAATTTGTATTTATCTAAATTAATAGATGATCCTTGCTGGAGAGACAAGGTAGCGATAATTCTCAAGAAAATATCCGCTTTCTGTCTTCTAAATAGGACGAAAACTGAACTGACTTCTTTAATTCGCTACATTATCTTTTAAATACAAAGGTGGAACACAGAACATTGGAAAAGTTTGCAGCTTGATTATAGGAAACGACTTATGGTCAAGATAAATTGCTTACATATCGTCGATTGATTATTTTGGCTCTTTATATAGTTTTTTCAATTTAAAATGCTTTTCCATTTGGAATTTTATACCGGTTGGGATGCAAAAAATATTTAATCAGTTAAACATCTACACTGCCAGTGAGTAAAATTGAATCAGTAGAGAATTTAAATTAAAGTGTATTAAATATCAAAACGAACAATGCATAAATGTTTGAGATTCACTTTAAAATTATAGTATTTTAAGGACTTTTACAAAAATTAATGTTTCATCAGTTAGGACTCTTCTGAGGTTTCATAAGGTATTTTCAGTCGAAAGCGAAAAGCTCCCTTGATATACTAATCAGTGGAAGATGAACAACCGTAGACACCTCTCTACGATACGTTACAAAATTGTTCCTATTTTTTTTTCAAATTGAGTTTTACAGAGAGACTTCTACGTAGACGACAAGAGGATTCTTAGAAAAGTTGAAGGAAGATGATTAACACGCATCAACCCCGCTACAAGGCGGTTCTTTTGTGACATCAAAAGCTACGTAAACCAGGATTCATTTACCACTATATATATATATATATATATATATATATATATATATATATATATACATAGATAGATAGATAGATAGATAGATAGATATTTGATAACGTTTAAGCTAAGTGTAGTTAAAAATGAAACAAAAGATTAATTATTTATTTGAATATTATATCAGCTACATGTAAATGAAATTACAGCAAACCACAAATTATTAAATTCAATATATTTAGGCTAAATTTTAATTAAAATTAAAGCAAACGATAACAAATTGAAAAGAGATCTAGTACGCCAAAATTGAAACTTAAACAATAGCCCTTTGATAGGCTAATAATATCAAATAGAAACTACTTAAACAATAGCTCATGGATAGGTTAATAATATCAAATAAATATTTGATAGGCTAATAATATCAAATAGAT
>BMAW01098439.1:132858-163962 GCA_019974015.1 Nephila pilipes | reverse complement strand
TAATCAAATATAAGTATTTTTTTCTTTAAATTAAATTATTAATTAATTATGTATATTAATTTTTTCTCCTTTCTTTGAATTTTAAGTCATTCGGTCTCTAAAGTTTTATTATAGGAATATAAATTTTCATTTTTAAATGTACTGATAATATGTATTTATATATACATAATGCTCCGTAATCTACGTGTAAAAATGCCTCTGTGATTCCGGGTTGAATAAGAATACACTGATTCATTTAAGATTAGTTATTCTTTTTTTACTGAGAGAGTGGACTTAGGTATACATATATTTTGAATGAACAAGGCAAGATATGCAGCTATGACTTCTGGATTACATCGGAGGAGAGAAGTATATAATGAATTCTTACAATGCATATTAATTTATAATTGAGATTTCAAAAGATACTTTCAAATCACGCGATACTCACGTAATGTAAGAGGAAGGGATAATAAGGCATATTGATCATGTCTATCAGTATAATAGGGATTATTTCCGATAGATTTATATCCTTGTTAAAGGTGATTCAACGGAATTCATATATTTATATATATATTGTGTGAGCATAAAATGATTTACCTTAAATTAAATTAATTTCTTAACTTACCTTATATTTTAACAACCTTACCTTATATTTTATCACTGTAGTGCGTGTATCGCTATATCGCGATTTCATTCAGTTTAATCCTTTAATTTATACTATCACCTGCTTTACGAAAAAGCTAAGATCAACATTTAACCAGCTCTTAACTGATAAAGATAATATATCTTCAATTAGTCTTCCTAATTATCCCTACATCTATTTCCATTTGTTTTGAATAATCCTTATTTTAATTTCTCTGGAGAAGAAAGATCTAAAGAAAGATCTTTCAAATCGCCTTCATTTACGATATTTTTCGTCCGGTTTATCCGTTGATAATTAAAAAAAGACTCGAGCGTTTATAGCAGCTGTATTTAGCATTTTAAATTCAACCTTTGACCATCTGTTACTTATCCGAGGCGAAGAATAAGTTGCAGACAATTCATCAACTGCATAAACTGTACATTTATTCGGATTATAAAAAGCAAACCACATTATCAACAGTGAGGTTTCTTTCTTGATTGCAAATAGGTGCAGTCAGTCTCATAACAACTTTGTACATGTCGTTTTTAATTTATTGGAACCTTCAATAGATATGATGCATATATTTCCTAAATTCCATGTATAAAAAGTATTTGAATCTACAAGAGCAAATATTTTAATGCCATATTTCGCTATTTTATTGATATAAAGGGCATCTACCTCTAAAAGGTTCTAACTTTTCATCAATTGTGATGAATTCACCAAGACTCTATAACTTTTCACAGATATTATAATAAAGTTTCTAGCCGCTTAATCCCCTATATTTTCTTTGATATGAATGCTTTTTTAAATTTTCACTCAAGCATTATTCAAAAGAAAATCGAAACGCAAAAGCGTGCGTTCGGTCTAACCGGGCCCGAAAAACCAGTTTTTAATCTAAAAATAGCTTCGAGGAATTTGACCTTCTACAGTATCGGAAGAGTGTGACCGAAATACTGAAAAACCCAACCATTTTCACATAAGGGGGGAGGTTTCACATTCAATTATACATGCGAGCGGGTCTGTTTGACCCAAAGCGCGTTCTCATGAGCTAAATAAATACGGACAGGAAATATATTTCATTATTTAATAGAAATATTAGTAATAATGTGATAAACCCTGTAATATATTTTATGAAATTTTATCACATATAACCAATTTAAAATGATGAAATACCTCATAAATTTATTCTAATTTTGATAACAATTTACCTTAAATAAATTTTAATAAGTGAATATAAAATTTTAATATTTGAACTGCAATACACTATTAGATGTGATATATTACTTTATTGAAATACATAAAAAGACAGGTTTTTTTCATGAATCTTGATATTTCAAATTTATTTCTTGAAGTACAATAATTTATGTCTGATCAATTTTCGCAAAGTTTGCAATATTCAATTTTTAAATTTTTTTTTTCAATTATTTATTGTATGATATGATTTCATTAATTTGTACATTTTCTTTTGAATTCATAGTCCTATTAAGAATATTAACGGAATCCCTCTTAAGTTGCTTACATGTCTTATAGATTACCCTATATACGTTTGGCAACTGATAATGGACAAATAGCCTATACAATATTTACTGAGTTACAAAGTAAATCACGTATTAAAATTAATAATTCGCTCAAAATTTTGGTAAAACAGTTAAAAACTGTTTATTTAATTCTTTTCTAATTAATTTTTTTTAAAAATCAGTTTTAAAAAAGGATCAATGAAAAAAAAAAATCACACACTACCATTTTTAAACAATTCCTTTGTTGATACTATATTTTTCATAACCCAACATTGTTCATCACATTAACCACCTTTCAAGACTAATCATTATACCGATATGAAGATAGTCACATAATGTTTTTACCTATAAATATTGTTTCTTCTATCTCTCACATTGAGATAATATAAAAAATAAATACTAAAAAGAATACGTCGACAGGACGAACTTTTAGAACATTAATTAGAGAGAATAGTTAGAATATTTAGATATTATTTTGTTTCCGTTTTAATGTTCAAGACTTGGAATAATAAGACACAATTTTAGTTTTTTTCAAAATACCATCTCTTGTTAATTGTAATATTTAATTTATTTCATTGTTATAAATAAACATTTAAAACTATTATTGCGCAAGATTCTTATTATGTTTTTAATTCGAATATTTCAAAACACTTTGCGAATGTTTGATACTATATATTTCTAATAACCTTTGAAATAAATACATATATTTTCTGAGGAATTTACATAATACATCGATCAATAACTCCCAAGTCTAACATTGAAAACAACATTTTTTTTGCAAAATTTTTTTTTTATTCATCAACATAACACCTTTTGTTAATCACCTTTTAGGGTGATACAATCGTTCCAATGCTTTTCCAAATCTTTTTCCAAAAATTTTTCGCAAAAATATTTTTGTTGCGAGTAAATAGCGATAAACAGCTTTCTGAATCATCGATAATTGCATAATTCGCATAATTGGCGTTACCTATTCCAGTTAATAATGATAAGAATTTTAATCAAAATCAGAATAGTTGGTTAGCTTTATATTTGAAATGAACTTTTTGTTAGATTTCTACGATAATTTATGTTGTTAAAATGATTCTTGTAATTACCCTAATATTGCTCAAAGTCATTTTTATTTGGAATAATATAAAAATATGTATGTTTTGAATCTTAAGAGAATTATGTGTCTTAACACTAAGCCTAGGCAATATTTTCAACATTTTCCAGATGAAGACGAAAACTTCTTTAGGTAATTCTTTATTTCTCTAATTTATCTTCATATTAATTATTTCCTTAAGAAATCAACTAAACACAGCCTGTAGGGAATGAATTCGATTTCTAGAGCTTAGCGACATTTTCTAATGGGAGATTCTATATTTAACAAAAACTGAGTGGAACTAATTCTATGCAAAAATATATTGCACAGTACAGGTAGGAATATTTCTGTAAACTGAGAATTGCGAAACGGAAATTGGAATGAATTCTTCTCGACCAAATTGTTCTTGTGGTTTTGCATGGCTGTGGTAACTTAGTGGTCATGTCTTCGGATTCGTGGCAGGCGGTTTTTGTTCAGTCGCGAGTTCGTTATTTGGCCGCCAAAAACCCAACGTGTAGCCAGGGCTGATGCACGTAAAATCTGTCGGGACCCAAAGTCCTCCCTTTTGTATGTTGTGGAAGTTAGGAGAAGAGAGGGCCAGCTCAGGGGCCGTCATCGTCACTTGACCGTGGTTCAAAATTGCGAGGTCCGTCTCCAATAGCCTTCGTGTTGCTTCTAGTGAACGTTAAAAAAAACTAAATCGCTGTTTCGCATTCAGAGTTTTTTCAGTTCAGTAGTGGATTCGAGTCTTCAAGCCACAAAATACCCATAGTGCAGATTATTAAAAGAAAATTTCTCTTAAATGTAATATGCAAGGTTAAAAAAGTATGACATTACATTTTAAATAAAAATATTTCATAACGCTTGAAAAATAGGTCCAAAATCCGTTTCTGAATATAGTACAAGACAAGCTTCTGTTAAGGAAAAAAATTATAATTTATCAAATAATTTTCTAAATGAACAGATTCCATGAAATGAGAAATACAAACGTTTCATATAAGAACTCCATCTGAAATCTAAAAGCCGTTCTGTTTTACATTCTTGTAGAATATAATTTCAAATATTATTCATCTTTTAAATTCAAATTCTTCTCCCTCCAAATAAACGAATTTCAAAGCTTACAAGATATCGCATTAAGTCAGTTCTTGATAATGAAGTTGAATCTTCGAAGTCAACAAAACTCTTCCTTCTACGACGGTATACTCTTTCGTTAGTGTGGAACTTTACTTCGAGTTCCGCACTCAGTTTTTGAATCACAAGTTAATTTGCATATATAACGATATGTTGTAGGCTCTAAAAGATATCCATAAGGAATGTAACATTTATTAAGAAGAGGATAATAATTCGATATAAAAACCAACGTTTTTAAAAGCAACGTTTTTATATGGTGGCAAAGTTTATTAGAGAAAATTATTGAAATATTAGTTAACACTGTTAGTTATTTTATCTTTAAAATTTACTTAAAAAGAGACATTTGTGAGCGTATTAAAAAATTCATAATATAAAATCAAAACATGCATTTGAAAGTTTGTAAGTCATTCTATTAAAAAAAAAAATGGGAACCAGAATTCAGAAAAAATTATTGTGATAAGACATGGTGCCTAATATTGGAAACTTTCCTTCTTGCGAATGATTACTGACTAAAAGTCAGCAACCCTTACTATCTCGGAGATTGTAAAGGGGAGATAGTATCTCCCCTTTGCGAGTACAAAAGGTTTACGATAACCTCATGCGGTGCGGGGAGTGCCCGGTGCTCCCAGAGGGGGAAAGAAAATTTTCCCGCAATCCTAAAAGCGCCTAGAGGAAAGAATATTTTGACTTATTAAAATTATTGAAATATTAGTTAAAACTTGTCGCAAACGTGTAAATATTGCATTGTTAGGCGAATACGAACGATTCCCAAAATTTCAAAGCTCTAGCTTGATGGGAAGTTGGTTAAATTAACGATCGAAAATTTGATGACACACACACACACACACACCAAGTGAAATTCAGAAAAACGTTGTAAAATAGGGAGAAAAAAGAAGAGGAAAGAAAGTGGACTTTGTTTTATCTCTTGTTCATTTCGAATTTATGTTTCATCTGAGGTTTCACGGAACAAATAATTGAATAATTAGAGAAAAATGTGCTTAACAGTTTCAGATAAATTGTTTTTTGAGTTCGATTTTTTGAGTTCGATTTTGCAAAAGCAAGGGGAGCGTGTTATGAAACTTTTTTAAGAAAGAATGTTTTACACATGTTTTGAATCTCTTGTTGTCTAAAAATGCTTTGAAAGTATTAATAGATGAAAATGAGGTTAACTAAAATCTCTATAACGTGAAATCGGAGTACTCGTGTTAGTATACGAGACTGAGTGGCGCATGTAACTATAGTTTTGATGTTTTAAAAAAATGAAAAAAAAACAAGTAATATTAAAAAAAAAAATTAAGGTCAATTCCTACTTGAGTCAGTTTAGACCACCACCTTTAATGAGAGGAATTATTTGGTCTTAATTTTCCGAATGTGGCTTTCTTGGCCATTTCGTTGACTTAACGTTCACCAAAAAAAAATTCGCCAAGTATTGGAATTTTTGAAATCGCGCCAAAGGGTTGCGGTAGACTGTATTTTCCCGAATTAAATTTAATTAACAAATTAATATTCAAAAAAAACTGTATTAACATCAAGTGTTCTCCACTACAAGCTTAAAAAATGTATTTGAACTTGAGTGGATAAATAAAAATTATTTTATTAAAGATTAAATATTTTTAACATGATATATAAATATATATATTGACAGTGAACAAATTGTAAGAATTTGAAATAAAAATAGAGAAAGATTTCTAGAGTATCTCAGGGACTGGTTACCCGTGATTACCAAAGACAATAAGCCTCGTAAGAAAGTAATTATCACTAAAGTTCCACAGGATCGTGATGAAAGTAACTTATGTTATGAGGAAAAGAACCAGT
Source organism: Nephila pilipes (assembly GCA_019974015.1). Taxonomy (NCBI): domain Eukaryota; kingdom Metazoa; phylum Arthropoda; class Arachnida; order Araneae; family Nephilidae; genus Nephila; species Nephila pilipes. The sequence continues at coordinate 157,817 of BMAW01098439.1, read as the reverse complement.
GGTTGAAACTGTTTAACAATAAAGTTCTTCAGATTATATTATTTATCTGGAATAGGAATGAAGTCTTTCAAAATGAAATCGGTTTAGTTATTTTTTTTATTTATATACAATTTTTGTGATACCTGACTGTATACAATTTATGTACTTATATGTAGTTAAGGTTTCTAATCATATAACAATTTATGTATTTAATTAAGATTCCTGACTAAATCATAATTTATAAACATAGTTAATGTTCCTGATTATATATAATTTTTTTTTCAATTTTTGTGCGTAGCTATGGGTTTGACAGTAATACAATTTATATGTGGTGAAAGTTTGTTTAAAAAGGATTTTAACGAAATATTTAAACTGTGTGCTAAATATCTGACCTTGTACTTACAATCACTTTAATAGTTAAACTAAAAGTTGTTTTTACATAAATTATTTTCCTTTTTCCATATTCAGAAAAGAATGCTCATTTCGTATCAGTAACGTAATAAATAAGAAAAAATTGTTTTTGATAAAATATTTTGGATTTTTATATACTGCGTAATGCATACTAATCATTCACGCCTAAGATAATATACTTCTATGCTATTAAATAAATACTACTATTTTACTACACAGTGAAACATTCAATTAAAACACAAAATTAATCTATAAAATAAAAAATTAAATGATGAAATGAAGGAAATTTGATTGTATTTATTTTAAATGTAAAGAAAGAGTCCATTATTAATAGAAACCAAATTGTAGCTAAATAATAATTTTTAGGAGTAAAATTTTTAATTTTTTTTAAATTTCTTTAAATAATTTAATTTTACTTTACTTATAAATATTCAGAGTAGGCAAACTTTGTTTCCTCTTCAAGCGATTGAAACTGAATAAAAAAATCTTAAGCAAAATGTAAGACATATAATGCCAATTTCCAAAAGAAATTAGTTTTGCAAATCTTATCTATTATTTATTTATATGCATCATGTAAAATTAAATGTGATATCAATAAGATCGTAATTTATAAAATATAAAGTAATAATTTAAGTTTAAACGAAAGAATAAGGAGGAAGAAAATCTTGAATCAATAAACAAAAATAATATAACACCGGTAAAAAATAAGTGTCTGAACATGGGTTTTTCTTTCAAACTTTACATTTTGAGTAAAATAATTTTTTGAACCATCAATTTTAAAAGCAAAGGGACACATTGAGTCAAACTAATTTTTTTCAAGAATTAGTGTTAATATTTTTTTTAATATTTAACGTTTATTAAATTTATCATATAAAATAAATACGTGTAAAAAAAATTTAGGACTTTTGTTAATAAGGCGACACGTAATTAAAATTAAAGAAAACAGTAAATTATTAAACGACGGATTTAGCGATATGGCAAGAATTTAATTTTCATTAATGATAGTTAAATTATCATATTATTAACCAAAGTAATCTTGTATAGAAATTTTCAGTTAAATTTTTTGCTTTAAAATGTGAGAAAACAGCTTTTTAAGTTTTGACCTAAATTACAATGCGAGTTGCAGAAAACCCAGTAAAAACTAATAAAATAAACTAATATGAAATGTCTTTTTTTTTTTTTTTTTTTTTTTTTTTTCATTTTAGCCGCCAAAAACTAGTAATTCTAAAAAAGAACTATTTTTATAAGTTCAATTGTTTCTTATTGCATAATAAAAATGTTTAATAAAAATCGAATTTTTTCAATATTGCGTCTGAAATAAATACAGAATATAATAATCATCAAGGAAACAAGTGTTATCTGACCAAGAAACAGCGAAGTAAAGAGTACATTTTTAAATATCTAAGTGGAATGTTTATTCTATTAAAATTGTAAAAATCGGATTATATGTAAAATAAGACTTATAAAGTATTAGCTTCTAAGCGACTCTTTATTTATTGAAAGTTATGTGTTCCATTCCATTTATTTGTATTGCTGATTTTCTTGTATAGTAGTCCGCTAAACCTTATCTAAATTAAAAAATCATATATTTACTTACGATACAACAAGTACCATGTTTTAGCTATAACAATAATTGATTAAGTATATTTCTTTCTATTACATAGATATTGATTATTTCGAATAAAAAACAATATGATTATTTCTAAAGCAAGGCTTTGCGAACTAAATATAAAATATTGCAATATTCCCTTGGCAATCAATGTGCATATATCTGTATTTTAGTTTGCTATTGTTTGTATTTCTCAATGTGTTCGTTTACTGTAGAGCCTCATCCAAATAGTTCCATTTGAAATAGGTTTTCCGGACCAGTCTGTTTGAAGAAATTCATTTCGGAAATTTGAGAAGTGATCTGCAAGTTTCTAAGACAATGCCATCCATTGGTTTTAGTGAAATATTCTCACAGCTACTAGGTGTTTCTATCAAATAGATTGTCGCTGCTACAGATGAAGTACGCATGCATCAAACGTCAGCGACCGACGGTTATTTAGCGTGAAGCCTTCTGTTTCGAATGCAGTGCTTCTCGCTTCTCTAAATAAATCCGTATACCAGTAGATTTCGTTCGTATAGTTATTTCTTTTTCCGTGGGAATATGATAATTGAGCAGCGGATTGTTGTGAAAATTCACATAAGACTTTGAAAAACCGCTAGTGAAACTAGTGATTTATTAAAAGAAGTGTTTGACATTCAATGTTTATAGCATGCACGTCATTTTGATTGGTTTAAGAGTTTTAAAGATGGCCCAGAAGACGATCATGATGATTCACATCCGAGTCTCCTTTTCACCCCAGAAAAAGATCACAAAATGGCAAAAATTAGTCATCTGGGTCGATCTGACCGTATGTTAAGTGTTCATGTGATTGTAGGAAGACGGTAGCAATTGGCGAAGAAAACGTACGGCACATTTTTTTCCACCAAGACAATGGGCTTGCTCAGTCCACATTGTCAGTCTAGAGGTTTTTAGCCAGGTACAACATCCCAGTGTTAGACATCCGCATTGTTCGCCACATCTTCAGCCATCGACATGGTCGTGGTTGCCGCGGTCGCTGATAATGACACCAGCTATATATCCCTATTGGACACTGTCCATGCATTGGTTTCTTGCCACTCGATTAGAACGTGGAAGCCTAGTGATCATGGTTTCGGATTCGTGGCCAGCGGTTTTCATTCAGTCACGGGTTCGATCCCTGGCTACTAAAGACCCACCGTGTAGCCGGGGATTATGCACGTTAAATCGGTCGGGACCCAAAGTCCTCCCGTTGGCGTTGTGTGCATGTTAGGAGAGGGGGATGCCAGCTCAGGTGTCGTCCTTTTCACTTGACCGTGGTTAAAAATTACGAGGTCCGTCGCCAATAGCCCTCGTGTTACTTCTAGTGCAACGCTAATAAACTAAAATCAACTAAAACAAAACAAATAATTCGATATAAAAACCAACGTTTTTAAAAATAACGTTTTTATATGGTAGCAAAGTTTATTAAAGAAAATTATTGAAATATTAGTTAAAACTGTTAGTTATTTTTAACTTTAAAATTTACTTAAAAAGATACATTTGTGAGCATATTAAGAAATTCATAATACTCATAAAATCAAAACATGCATTTGAAAGTTTGTAAGTCATTCTATTAAAAAAATGGGAACCAGAATTCAAGAAAGGTTTATCCTTGGCGACAAGAATTATTTGGCAGTATTTTGCCAAATGTGGCTACCCTGTTCCGTTTCACGGATTTAACGCTCAGCAAAAAAAAAAAAAAAAAAAAGAAAGAAAAAAAACAATCGCCAAGTTTGGTGCCATTTTGAAATCGCGCCGATGTTTAGTTTAAACTGCATTATTAAAGAAAGAGTACTGGACCACCCCAAAATTTCAAAAGCCTAGCTTGATGGGAAGTTGTTAAATTAACGATCAGAATTTTGATGACACATCACACACACTCACACACACACTACCAAGTGAAATTCAGAAAAGTCGTTTTAAAAAAGCTAGAGACATCAACTTCTATATGTTTTCTAAAGCATGGGCCAAGTGGGATTTAGTGGTCAAGGCTGGACTAGTGGTATGGTTTCGTTCGGTACAACAAGAGTAGGGATGATAGGAATTAGTCAAAGCCATTTCATGTTCTGTAGGTTCTATTATAATTAATTTCTTGAATTGAGGGGTGGGGTAATAAATTGCTATTGAAAAAAATATTTGCTATTGAGTTGTTATAATTTTGAATAGTGGGACATATTGAGGTTCTAATATCTTGTTTCGCACGAACCATCTGGCTATGCGATCGTTCTTATAATGCTATTTTGGTAGTTCAATTCTTATTGTGATGGGCAGTTGTAATCCAGATTGGACAAGCGGCAAGAGATAGGTCGCAGATACAGTGCAGACAAGCATCCATATTTAATAGGTAACGATGAACCCGACAGATGAGGGGATTAATTTGTTGCAACCAGATTCGAGTTTTCTTTAAAAGGGATGTGATGTATGAAAGAGACTTTTCAAGAACGACGCCAAGGTACTTGACCTTTTGAGGCCAGGGGAGGTCATTTTTAATGAAATTTTAAGAGTGTTTAGGTTTCTAGTAAAAATAAATGGCTTCGTTTTTGAAACATTTGAGTGGATTTTCCATTTGGAAACCATGATTCCAGATCGGCGTTTAAGGATGAAGGATTACTTTGGTAGTTTCATGACCAGTGAGTATCGCAGTGACATCTGCGTACATGCAGAGAATTGTGTTGTCGTTTAGGATATATCATCACGAATAATTAGAATAAAAATTGCCGAGATGCGAGCCCTGAGGGATTCCGAGTTAATTTTCTTTGTTTGAGAAGGTTTTATTTAATTTAAATCATGAAGTTTCTCATTATTTAAGCAGAATTTATTAGATCTTATTAGGTCAGGGGGTATCATATTTGATTACCAGTTGTAATAGGCCTTCAGCTCAGACTGGTCGAAAAGTTCTGATGTCGAAGACAACGCCTGTTTTTTCCCATTTTTGACCAGTTGGACAAAATTCTATAACTGGATAGTTGGTGGTTGGTGAGCAAAGGTGAGGCATAAAACCAAGCATGCGGGATGATTATTTTATTTTCATAAGGTGTTTATTTAGTCTATTTTTTGCATGATTTTCTTGCTATTTTTTCCGATAAGTCGTAGCAGAGAGATACGGTGCGTCGCGTTGCTGTCAAGACCTTGCTGTAAGCTGAAGAATGGGACGACCGAGGCTGTTTCCATTCACTGGAAAGACTGGAGTTCTAGAATCTATATTAATGACCCGGATGAGCTGTCAAGATGGTAGGAAGGTGCAGTTTTTAATCATCTTATTTGTATCTAATCATTTCCTGGTGATTTGTTATTTTGATTTCGTTGATATGTTTAATAATATGGTTAGGCATGGTGGGTATTAGGGGTATCCTAAAGTTATTTTACATAGAGAGGTAGTGAACGATCATGAGTAATTGTCCTATCGTGTGTTGGTGTTTGTATGTTATTGAGCTGAAATTGTTTGTAACAAAAGAATCGCAAAATTTTGATTTGTTTTTATCATCTAATGCGATATCTCGTTAGGCCTTTGAGGGCTGAGATATTTGACACTTTTCTTTCTAATTTTATTGCTCCCTTCCAGAGGGAGCCATGTCCAGGGTTAAGAGAATAGAGAGTTTTGAAGTAACAACTGACTACAGATTCAAACTTCAACTTAGCATTCTAATCTGACAGACAAAGCTACAGTGGAGCTTATCACTACACCTTCTTATTTAACAATTTTCATGTCCACTACCTTATGACATTTTCAATCACCCAAATTCAAGGTATAAACTATCATCATATCAACACATCCCCTTCAATTGCAGAGAAATATATATAACCAAAATAAATAAATGTACTAATTAACAAAAAAATAGTTTTAAAATCATAAGAATAATAAGAGTTTTTTCCTAACTATTTTGATTTTTAGTAAATTGAAGTGCGTTTAAAAAATGCAGTAATTAATCTATATATTATTACTTTTTAAAAAAAAGTATCTTGATTTTATGCAATATGATCTTCTCTTTTCTTTACCTTCTTTTCATTCTAACATTAAAATAAAATATAGCTATTTACCATTATGGAAAATGCCTCGTTTTCCTCAAATAACTTTTCGGCAAAATCACAATGGAATAAAGATTATTTGACGATATTCCTTTATGTGATGATTATTGTTTATATAACTGTTAATTTCTTAGTTTTGATCAGAGGCTGCAAACATCCAATTTTTTTTTCCTATTGCAAAAATGGATTTTCCTTATATATTGTCGTTAAGCTTAATTGCCTCTCTATCATCAATTTCATAAGAACTATCATGTTATGATTTATTTTTTTTAATTTAATGGAATTATGATAAATTACAAAAGCTTATTCACTCAGGGATCATTATTTTGTGAATGAGATAACATATCATTAAAGTAGTTGAACTTTTGCATTATACATTAAATAAGAATCAGTGAGGTTCCATTTCCCTCGAGATTATTGAATACAGTGCGATATTTTAGTTTCTGCTCCTGCTCACCATGAAAACGCATGATCAATGGATTTGCTTTTGTTTCAGAACAAAGGAAATATATCTGTCATGTAAGTATGATCCACGGAAAAAATTCGAGTCTTATAGGAAATGGGTTTTCTTATAGGTTTACCTCAGACATGTACAATTTATGATTTTTTGAAAATAATAGGTAGGGTAAATGAAAAGGGTAATACAAACACATTTTTGTCATCACAGTACGTTTGAATTATTATCTATCACTAAAATTCATAGCCATCACAAAATATTAAATTATTCCTCTTTATAATTCTTCTGAGTGTTAGGGTCAATTGTTTTGATAATTTACAAGTCTGAAAGAGTTATAATCTAAATAATTTAATACGTTTGAAAAAATATTTAAGTAAATAAAATGTCGTATTAACCAATAGTTATTTTCGTCAGAAATCAAAGCTGTATATTCTACCGTAATGTACAATTTTTTTTCCCAGTTTATCTATACATATGTTATAATGCTCATAATTCCTCACGTTATTTTATCCTACCCAGTGTACACGGATAATATAGTTTTTAATAATTTTTCTTTCCCTTATAAAACATTTCTTAAGGACCTCATATCTAAAAAATGCCTACATAATTTTTCCAGGTTATTGCTTATGAGCAACATAGATGAAATGTAATATATTGCAACGTTGGTGGTTTATACCGTATAAGAGATAGTCGTCATTGTTAGTTTATAAAGAACAAAAGATAGATGAAATTTTTTTAAATCTAGACAATTATGACTGAGAAAACAATTTCAAAAGAAAAGAGGAACCTTCGAGGTTAAAAAATTTTTAAGTATTCTCCTCGTAAAAGTGCAAAAATATATTAGCTTTCGTTGTTATCTTGAGGTATCTAAATCTTATCATCGCCGATATAGTTATAATATTGCCTTGCCTGGAATTATTGTTCCACGTCTGACCTATTTGTACTTTTTTTCTTTCTCTTTCATAATAAGTAAAATGTTTTGTTAATTGCATTGTTTTTTGTTCTATGGGATGTTGTAGGTTCTTCAAAGTACAATAAGTGTTCAAAGACTTCAAAATTTTCCAATGCATTGCATTACCGAAATACATCTGTTATTTTAAATTGCATTTTTATTGATCCCTATATTTTCACAGATTAAGAAAGACTTAGTTGTCCCACAGCTTTACAGGTTTATTTGTAAGCTAGGAATCTATATCGTTTAATTTTTTTAAAGTAATTTTCATAGGATCACGATATTGATGAAATATAATTAAAGAAAAAAAAACTATCAATTATTCTGCATTTTGTTTGAAACTTTTACTTACATCATCAAAAATTTGTTTTCAATCACGACTGAGTACAAGACAACCTCCTACTCGAAGTATATATAATTTCCCCCTTACTGGATTGATTACTAGCAGTTTGAGTACAGAGTACAAAGTTATCAACTGCTCTGTCGATTTCCTTTAAATCATTTATAGACGGGTTTCCACCATGTGTTAGAAAAAATTTTGTTGAATGTCGACCAATTATAGTTAGAAGAATTAAGGTTTGAGGCCATTGGGTAAAGTTATCCAAGTCCACGAGAACGCAGACCAGATTGTGATCACTGGAGAGATCTTCTTAAATTGAGACTGTATCATTTTGAATTCCTTTTTGCTAGGCCAATATCTATTGTTGATGGTTGGTAGTGATTATTAACAAGATAATAGGAGGGTTTGTTAGGTACCATATAATACCATGCCATTTTTATACCAAATTATATTTTGTTTGGCATCAATTGCCGAGAGGGACTTCACCCTTTAAATGGTTCCAGTTCATCAGCTGTAGTAACGTATTCTACGAAATACGAGTTTTGACAGTTTTCCATAAATGTTTCAAAAAACACTCGTATTGAAGCAACTTTAATTTTTTTCTATTTCGAAGAGTTGAAATATCGTCAATAGACATCTCTAAAATAAAATTGAAACGTTTTGCAGACATAGTTGTGTGGAAAATCTCAGATCCGGTGCCGTCTTTTATCTAGAGTTCTTTCACGTATACATATGATGATTTATGTACACAAAAAATTTATAACAATCCAATAAAAGCTTTTATTTCAGCTTAATTTTTGCTTTAGCATCCCTTTCATAAAAAAAAACCCATTCTTTTAGTGTCTCAATAAAATATATGTTCATTTTACTATGGTTTAAATAAATTAGGAGAGATTAGTAAATTCCATGCTTCTATTATTAAAAGGACATCTTTTGATATACATGCATTTCCAGGATGTTTTGTTATATTTTTTTCCGGAGGAGAGATTCTAACGCTTAGACAGAATTTTTCTATTTTCTAAGCTGTTTCTTATCCCTTCCTATAAAACAACGATTACATTCTACATCGTCATCTTTTGAGTCAATTTCTGTTGCAGATACGTGATTATTGTTGCATTTCAGTCGTCTGGTTCTTTATTATCTTAGCTAAAGCTTTCTTCATTCGAAGATAATATATACAATAAACATCACACTTACTGCATTTCTTCTTAATTCAGAAAGACCGCTATATCGAACAATCAATTAGAATATCCGTTTACGTTTTTAAAACTGTGACAGAAAATCTCGCACAGGGTGTAACATTCCTGGGGAGCTGATAAACAAATATCTATTTTTAGAATCACCCCACTGGTTTGTCCCCTTCAAGGTTGTGACCTTGAATTGCTACAATAAGATTCACCCATTTTCCAAAAAAAGGTTGGAAGAATTATTGAAAAAAGAGGGGAGGTGGGTAATATGATACCTGGCACGAGTTGTGCCGGGTATATCAGCTTTATAATAAAATCATCGATTGCTTAATATTTAAAATAGTTTTAATGACAAAAAAAAAAAAACTAAGAACGAAAATAAAACATATTTATTATAATTTTTCATAAATATGTTCATAAATATGCACTTCTAGTTGAACAGATCGCTAACTGCCAAATATTTCATTTACAATGATTCTAACTGTTAAAGAATTTTCAAACAAATAGAAAATTTTTTGTCTTATTTTCCTTTAATATTTTCTTAAAAGTACTTGCTTGTATACGCATTTATCGGAGAGGTGATTTGAAAAATGGAACAATCCAAAAGGAAGGATAATTTTTTTTTAAATGAGGACTAACCATTTGAACACATTTTTAAGTAGAGAGCAAATAGGTTCCCCAAGGATAATTATTTAGTAAATAAAATAGTAAAATAAAAGGTATTATTCTAAATGCAATGAGAATGGAGCTTGAATATATTTATTATAATTTTCCACAATTTTCATAATTTTCAATAAATTTAACATATAAATGAATTATTTTCTGAATAAAAAGTGGTAACTAATTATTAAATATTCCTTCAAAGCCTCATAGAAATCAAGATTCAATAATACTAAATGTTCCATGTAATTAATATGCATGGGTTCCATTGTAAAAAAAGTTAATTTAATTAAGTTACCAAGAACAAAATATGTTACTAAGTAATAGTGTTTTATAAAAAAAAATGTCCACATATCAATAAAATGCTAACAAGAAATTTAAGACGAGAACGAATGAAAAATTGTTGAAAATAAAATTCTTGAAGTTCTATTTTTTAAATTTTGAATTATGTCAATTTAAAAGGAATATTCCATTTTTGAAAAGGAATACATTGACAGAATACAAGATTTATTTATTTGAAGGAAAATTTGATTTAATTTTCATTTCAATATAATTCACTTATTTTTTTTTGTATTATACTCATTTAATAATGTATGTGTCTGTGTTTGAGTTAAAAAATTTTAAATTCAGCTATTCAAAAAAAAATTAATGCTAAATAATTGTAAAAAGCTACAATAAAATTCAACAAATCTTTTACTAATTACAATGTTCTTCTGAAAAATGAATTTTTTAAATTGCGAAAAATTTAAAAACTTTACCTTAATGATTAAATCGTAGACTTTGCTATTTTTCATTTAATTAAATCGTTCAAATGGCTATTTTATTCACTGAAACATTGATTAATTTGAGAATGGTTAACTATAATTATGATTAATATCTCTAAATTTCGTTTATTTAAAGTATTTTAGCATAATATGAAAGCCAAACTAAAAATATAATGCTTTAAATATGACAATTCTGTTACGTTTAACTTATAGACGGATTTCAATTCTGTTCGCTTGTTGTAAAGAGACGAAACACAAAACTCACCCTTTCTGCTACACTTTATATTGAATGATGTATATAGAATTAGATGAAACTGTCAGGCAAACGAAATATATTTTTTGGCACCAAGTACTGTAGGTAAAATTCCTTCCCGCAAGCAACCGGCACTTATTTTTAGTACTAAAACTAAGATAAGGCTCATTTAAAAGTTTAACGGAGAGGGTGTAAAACAACTTACAAATATTTGTTAGCCTAGCATTAACTTACATCTCTCGTCATTTTCCTTTCATATGTATACTTCATACATATATCATAAACTCCAATTCGATACACTGCACTCATATCTTATTCAAATTTATATAATCATGTTTCCTTTTAGTTGGAGTGAGTGAAACTGTTTATTTATTTTTTTTTTAAATTCCTATTACTATAAAGTTTCCAAGTTTAGCAATTTGTACTCCACCCTTTGAATTTCAAAATATAGAAATCATAGATATTAATTATTTTTATTTATTTGACAGGTCAATTTATTGGAAGAAAGAAAAAACACATAAGTCTTCTATGCATGTTGAAAAACTGAAACATCGTTTAAATAAAATATATTAAAACGCTTAAAATGAGTAGCTCCAAATCCGTACCTGGAATACTTTATACACAAGAATTATGTTAAGGTAAAAAAAAGTTATATATGATCCACTTTTTCCAAATGAATATTTTACGTAATGAGAAATACTACAGACCGAGTTTTTTCTTTTTGCTGTAGCAAATCCAAAATTCATTCTGTTTCTTATCCTTCCAAACTATAAATTTCAAATAGACATTATTCATCTATTTCGAAATACGAATTCTAAATGAACGAAATCAAAGCCAAGAAATATCGCATTAAGTCAGTTCTTGATAATGAAGTTGAATCTTCAAAGTAAACTCTTCCTCTCTACGACGGCATACTTTTTCGTTGGTATGGAATTTTAATCTGCATCTGCACCTGCCTTTGGAGCCTCAAGTTAATTTGCATATAACGAGACGTTGCAGGCTCTCAAAAAAATTCCAAGCAAAGAATGCAACACTTATAGAGAAGATAAAAAGTAAGGGTAGGAGAACATGAGTAAAATGACCTGCTATCTTTGTTCTGTTCGAATACCTGTTTCATCTGAGGTTCCACAGATAAATATTTGAATAATTAGAGATAAATAGTTTAAACGCATTTGTGCCCAACGGCCTCTTAAATGGACGCTAACATGATTGAATCTAAATCAATGGATTTTATTTTTTTTTTTAATTGAAATAACGGAATCCCATGATATATTTTTGTATTTGTTATTATGCAGCAGATAACAGCTCTTTATTAATATTATATTTCTGTTATGAAATTCTAAATTCAGAGTTAGTCTTTCTTTAATTTTTTTTTTAAAAAAGGCGTCAAGCATAAAGTAATAATAATTAGTTGCTTTTCAATGTTGCGAAAATATTTTATTCTATAATCATAGTCAGTCATTTTTTCTAAAATACCAATCTTTCAAAATCATTAAATATTTGTTTTTAATCACTGTTATATTTTCTCGTTCCACAAATAGGACGCTAGACACAGGGTTTATTTTACCTGCTACGGTATACGAATGCTCCCCCCCCCCCACAATTTATGATCGTTTCAAGCCATAATCCTTTAATCTACTAGGTTATTTATTTCTAGAAAAATATGCTAGCAATCATTTTCGTAAATAATAATACTTATGTGTTTCTGGTTTTTTAAAAATAATTTCAAAATGGATGTTCTGTTTACCAAGAAATAATTATGAAACAACAATTCTATCTCATAATAGAAAGAAAAAAAAGTCAAAGAATCCCAAAAAATTCGGAACTGGTCAAGAAATGAATTGCCGGATCAGTTAACATAGAATGAATTAAAACTACATTTTTTGTTCACCTATTAGTTTCCCACTACTTTATCTGAGCTGTTCCTAAATGTCGAAGTAATTGAACTCATTTTAGAACAATCGATTTTGTATTCTGGTCAAAAATAATACCATGATTTTGTTATTGGAGCTGAAGATCTGAAATTATTTTTTGCTACCTTATTCACTAGTGGATACAATGTTCTTTCAAGACGAATGAATTAGGAAAATTCTTGGTGATGTAAAAAATAATAGGATTTTGGAAGCCTAAAGCAATTTGAGCCTTACATAGGTGAGGGAACTCTTTGGAATGAATATGGAATCAGTATGGAAGGTGCAGTTGCTTTTGATCTGATATCCGATTTACCAGAAAATGAATAACACGATTTATTTTTTGATAATATTTTTATAGCAAATTTTTTCATCGAGAACTGAACAGAAGAAAAAAGAAATGCTTGGCACTTTAAAGATTTATAAAACTGAAAGGTGTCCACTTGAAGGTATTAAATCTATTAAAAAGAAGAATAGAGGAAGTATTTAATATCAGAACAGCAAACACTTAAAAATGGTTTGGTGTAATGACAAGAGTATCATTACTTTATCGCTTAAATATGTAGCGCAGACGAAAGGCTGTCGAATAATGACAAAATATTTGTAGGTATAGAATAACGGTACATTGAGCCTCAATATAGTAAATTTAAGGGAGGCACCGATAGTGTGGATCTAAATATTTCAATGTATAGCTATTTCATACGATCTAAAAAAAAGCTGGTGGCCAATATTTTTGTTTAGATGAGAAAACATCAATCAAAAATACTTGGTAATTCTACTGATTATGCTCATCAAATCTGTAACAAATGAATGTCTTCCAGTTTTGAAGAGAAACCTGTCAGACATATTTTTCTAAGTACAGTAAGAGACCATATAACAGTCTGGATGCAGTAAATTAAAAAAAAAACTTTTCGAAACAGATATCCAAAACGATGAAAAAAGTCATTTAATTGTTGTGAACGTGAAGCATTTAAGATGTGTCTAATGTGGAAAAAAATATAGTAGAAAATGAAATAAATGTTTAGTTGGATTGTATGATAAATGCTTTAAAATCTTTCACACTAAATATGTTGTATATAAATTGTGTAATAAAAACTATAAGTATTTTTTTTATTATTCTTTATGTTTTATTAATCATTTCTCACATGAAAATTTAAATGTAAAGGTGTAAAAAATTTATTACAAGACATAATATTTCTAAATCTGTGCCTTTAAAGCTATTATTTTTCAATTTTAGCTATTTAAATTGTAATTCCTTCTAAATGATTAAAATACAATTTAAACTTCTCTGAGGTTTTTCACAGAGTTCCATTTATTTCATACATTTATTCATGTAAATACGGTATTAAAAGGAATATTTTTAGAAAATCTAAGGGTTGAAACGTTTGGGCTAAACATGATAGCATTATGTTAAAAAAAAATTTAAATTTTAATGCAGGATATTTTTATTGGGTTTTTTTGTGCTGAATATGTACAAACATAATTAGTTGAAGAACTTTAGAGAATTCTTTGCTGAGGATTAATGGGCTAAGAGTTTCAGATAAACTTTGAAAGAGATTTTACTTTGGAGTTTGATTTTTTAAAAGGACGAGGAGCGCGTTATAAAAATATTTTTCAGAAAAAATGTTGTGTGCATATTTTGAATTTCGTGATGTCTACAAATTTCGGAGACTTTTAATAGATAAAAACTTGGTTAACTAAAATTTCTAGAAAGAGGAATTAGAATACTGTTGGTATAATTGGCTTTTTTTTAAAAAAAAAAAAAACATTCGTAAATAAACACACAAAAAATTATATTTCTGTAGCTTTCCTATAAAATTTCAAAAACTTACATTATACATTATCAATATAACAGAGTATTTAAAAAAATAATAATGAAACTAATTATCTTAAAAAAATAACAGTGTATTGCTATTATTATTTCTATCATATTCGAAGTGTGTGTAAATTTTGGTGAAGTTTAATGGCACATGTAATTCTGAAATAAATTTTGAATTAATCAAAATGAGAGAAAGAGAGAGATCGGTAGAGTATCACACCCGTGAGGTTCTGGTCACCCGTGATTACCAAAGACAGTAAGCATCATGGGAAAGTAAAATATTACTAAGCCTTTTTGGGATCCTGATAAAAGTAACATATCATAAGAAGGAGGGGAGCAGACTCTGAGGGTGAAACAGTTTATCAATAAATTTCTTTAGATCATATGGCTTTTTAGGATTAGGGATAAATTCCTTCAGAAGTGAAAATTGTTTACTTCCTTTTATCTATATATATCATAATTTATACATTTTTTTGCGATATCTAAAATTTAAAAAAATATGTATTTTACTAATGTTTTTTGATTGTATATATATTTTTTTCAATTATCTATGATTTCTGATTATATAAAAATATAAGTATTTTGTGTTAAGTTTTCCAGCTACATATATAATGTTATAAATATTTTCTTCGCCTTATTAGACATTGAAGAAATTAGTATATTTACCTCCATTTTATTAAATACGACGTTGCTATAGTATATGTAAATGTTATTTTATCATCAATTGAGAAATTTGGTTAAAACGAAGATAATATTGAAAATTAATTTACTGACCGCTATACGTAATATGAACAATGTGCTGAGTAATAAGGTTTCTTAATTCAAATTCTCTCTCTCTCTCTAGTTTTTTAATAAAATTTTGAATACTTAACACATTTT
The DNA here is from genome assembly GCA_019974015.1 of Nephila pilipes. Lineage (NCBI taxonomy): Eukaryota > Metazoa > Arthropoda > Arachnida > Araneae > Nephilidae > Nephila > Nephila pilipes. The sequence goes on along the minus strand of BMAW01098439.1, from coordinate 142,574 downwards.
TTTTTTAAAAAAAAAACATGAAAAAAATTATATTACCACTTTATTTATTTTTCATATCGGTTTATATTAAACGGTGAATATAAACATAGAGTAAATGAGGAATAAATTGTTCTTTAACACAAAGTTTACCCTTCATAAATTTATGTTAAAAATTTGATTTTAAAATATTTCGAAAATGCAATAAATAGATTATTGAAATCCAAGATTTATTTATGGGTACTAAAGTACTGTTTTTTTTTTTTTTTTTTAATTGTGGAATTCTTTAATTCGTTTCATAAACAAAAATTTATTAGAAAATGAAGCTGTCTATAGATTGTAAACACTCTTCAAATATGCAGATTGTTTTGAATAAATCAAAATTGGTGTAAACTTATGGAAAAGAAATAGGTAATTTTAGAATTCAATTATGTGTTTTATTCCGAAACTAGGTCTGTGAAAGAATGAGATGCAGTGCTTTTAATGCGTATAAATTGTTCTATCAAAATATCTATCGCTCTTTTAAATAGAGTGAAGCACTTATTTTGCAAATATCAAACTCGATATAGGTATTTTCATTCTTGTGAAAAGAAGGAGATTAATTCGTTTTCAATACATACACGTCAATAAAAATCATATTGTACATACGTAATTTTTATGTATTTCGATATAGCCAACGTGTTTTAAGTGAATAAAATTAAATATGTATAAAAATCTTTACCGTCTAACTACTTCCTAAAAATAGCAGAATCGTGACTTATTACATCCAATATATCCTACTGAAATTGCATATTATTGAACTGGTTATTTTTTAGGTACTTGTTTGACGTAATACCTTATGTAATTGGCTAAAATGCTGTGAAAGAAAAAAATATTATGTTTAAACACATTGTATAAAAGGAATCAATTTTTTTAACAGTTCATATCTAAATGCAATTTGTATGTTTTTCATTTTAAATCTAAGTATAACTAATGTTTTTCGTGTACGTAGTAAATATTCTTCGAAGTATTTTGAAACTTGATTGCAAATTCTGAAAAAAACATTCTATAAAAATTGGAATTTTTCATGTAAATGCTCATATGTTAATGAACATAGATGATACTCTTACGAAAAAGAGGATGTTGAGGTAAAAAAAAAATGGGGTTATCGTGACTCTTAAAAAAATTTTCTGGAGTGAATAAATTTGTTTTCTGAGTCTATTAAACAAAATTCTTTATTATTATAAGTTCATATATCGTGCGCTTAAATTAAATAAACACAATTAATTGGTATGCTACACACGACATATAAACTTCGTGAATCTTTAGTTTATTGCAACTTTAAAAATCTATTAAATTCTGACTATAATTACGGAATATTAAAAATATATGTCTATTAGATTATCAATTTTTTCATTTCGCATAAGGCTGTCAGCTAATCGTAAATCTTTCAAAATTTCGTTTTTATTTATCAAATTAAGACTGGTATTAAAATAGTAGCATTTAAATCACTTTTAGTTAATAATAATTTAATATCTATATAAGATTAGGTTATTTAATATTTTCTAATTTTTTCTTAAATAATGTTAAATATATTTAAATCAATTTTATCTCAAAATGAATAAACACCGATTATTTTCTTATTATTGGTAATTTAATTTCTGTGATACATCTTTATTTATGAACCTTCTCTTCGAACCTTTATCAAAGAAAATTCATAAGTACACATCCTCTGTATTATTTTGAACCGAACCAGTTGCAGTTTGTTATTAAATTCCTTAAAGCTTTTTTCATCGTGAATATTTAATGAAATCGCATAAATAACGCTATACGAATACAAATTCCTTTAAAAATTATTCGTTTGTCTATTTTGATGAAATAAAAAAAGATCGCATTCGAATATTTATTACTTTATTATTACAAAACTCAACATTTAATACTTTTCTTATAAGCTTTGATTTATCTCTCTTTTTTTTAAATCCAGACAGAAATATCTCTTTAAGCATTCAATTTTTTTTGTTTCCACAGCACTTTTCCATCAGAGCTATGTGTGACGTCTTAAAGCAAACATTCTGAGTTTCCTAATGTTGCTAATAATTAAATGTTCAATGGAAGACTATTGTATAAATTAGAAAAAGATTAGATTTGAAAAAATTTTTAAATATTTGGCAAGGGTTGTCTACTCTCAGATATTTGTTTTCAGAATTATTTTTAGTAGACGCTGCGAGTTCCTATAAGGTACAAAGTCTATTTTTAATTATTTAAGATTCTTTATATTTGTACTTCATTGAGAAAGTTTACATTTAGTTTTAGTAGTTTTACTTATAGAGCAGCTGTACTTTAATTAGAAACAAATTTAAGAGTAGATTTCACTCCTTTGTTAAAACAAACATTTCTAGCATTTTCAGATAACTTTACTATTTTAACTTTTTAATTTTCTGACTTTCCTATTACATAACATTTATACTCTAAAATTGTCGTTGTACTCCTCTGTAAAAGTTCCTTCTGCATGATTTTTTTTAAATATATATCACTAATTACGGTTTTATCAGTTAATTTGATATTTCCATAATATCAGAACTTTCTTTGCATTTCTTATCAGGTTTATTTACTTCAAATTTTTTTTTTACTTTAACGATAAGCTTCGTTATGAGTAATTTTTTTTTGCTGGATTATAATATTTCAGATTAACTAATTTACCCATTGATAATGAGGCAATATTTTTTTCTTTTCATAGGTAATTACAAAAACATTCAGTGACCTTTATTGTACTTAAAAACTACTACATATATATTCATATTCGTATTTTAGGGAATTGAATGAGCTCTATGAAAGCGACTTTAAACAAACCGTATTCTTAACATAGCAAGTTATGAGCCCAACATATTGACTAGTAAATTGTCACCTGTTTTTGAAAGGTAAACATATTTCATAATTAGAAATTTAGTTTTTTTGTTGATACTATTTAAATAAACCTGCATATGTTTTAGGTACTTCATCTCTTCTTTTTATACAATTTTTTGTTTTATTATAGTTTATATGAATTACTTTCAATTTCCTTTCTTCATTTTTTATTCTTGAACCTTGCCAAAATTACAACAAGAAATTGTATTAAATTTGTAGTATTTTTTATATGAAATGTTTTCTTTCTATTCCATAAAGAATGTAACAATATTATTTTTTTCCTCACTTTGTTTTCAGGTCTTAATTGAATTGCATAAGAATCTTATCGAACGTAACAAATGCGTCAATCATGGGCAAAATCTTCGTTGACCCTACCGTGCCATCCCCTCAGCAAACAATTCTTGTTAAATTTCATGGATACTGTAACAATTTGTAATGACGTAGAAGTCAAGACTGTTTACAAGTATATGGACTTATCTCGCTTATTTTTCAAAGCAAAATATTACGCAATTACATTGAAAAAACTGTGCAAAAGACTGATTGATTGCAAGAAGTAAAAGACTCAAAATAAAGGAGACCATTCATAGTTTCTTCAGTCATAACTAATTCTCAATATGTCAACAAATTAGTCATTATATAGAAAGGGAACATTTGTATTTATCTCAATTAATAGTTGATCCATGCTGGGGAGACTAGAAAGCGATAATTCTCAAAAAAATATCCGCTTTCTGTCTTCTAAATAGGAAGAAAACTGAACTGACTCATTTAATTCGTTACATTAGCTTTGAAACACATAGGTGGAACGCAGACCATTATAAAATTTTGCAGCTTGATTTCATTGTATCTCAAAAGTATTTTATTTGGAAGCCGGATAGAAGAAATGACACGAAAAAAAACAGATAAATTATTGATCAGTAATGCTAATTTGCTGACCAGAGAGTGCTTTGTACTTGCTTGCCATTTTTGGTTCGTAACGGATGCGATCTTTTTGTGGAAAAAGATAAGTCCCTCTGACAAGTATTTCGTATCCAAGGCCGACTTTGTCATTCTGAGAGTTTGTTCCGAGTACATAACACAAGAGATTGATGTACATTGCTAAGAACTAGCAAGACTTTCAATGATTCAACAAGGATAAAGGCTTGTTTTAACCTTTTACCACCAAACGAGAAAAAGAAATGGCTGGAATATTTCTTAAGAATGAAATGCATAGAATATGAGGATTTAAAATACTGTTTCCGGTTATTAAAATCCGAGCATATATTTATAGAATATATTTTAATATATTTTAAGAAAATATCCTATTCAGATCCATGCATATTTCTTAGATTTTAAACTGCAAAATCAATTTTTGGAAGTTTGGAAATACTTGAAAACATATTATTCACCAGAAAAATATAAGGATTAATTGCATATAATTGCATATATTCACAAAATTAAGTTAGAATGGGAAGATTTCTACTTCATTCAACTTTTCAAGGACTTCTGGATGCAAACTGCTGAGGATTTTAAAGAATTTGACATGAAGGACAATATTTTCCTTACTCTGTTATCAATAATTAATTTAAAGCAAAACGGTGGTTTGGAAATTTAAAAGCTTTTGGAGATCCAAACAGACGGATCCAGTTTAAAATTTAATTGGCTTGGAATTGGCTACGACATTTCAGAAGAAAAGTTTTGTCTTTTCTAACTAAACGAATTTAGAAATTATGTTTTAATGTTTCATATAGAAATTTTCTGAAATAGAATAGTTTAGTATGAAAATTTGAATACGTTTCTGGCTATATTTGTAAAGATACAACAATTGAAATCCTAGTTTACCTATACATATGAATATTTTAATCTAATTTAGGGATTGTTCCCACATTTTTTAAAACGTTTTTTGGATCGATATATATATGTATGCTAAAATTCTGTAAAATGGAACCTATACTTCCCATATTTTAATTTTGCATTAAATATATTTTTATTTAATTACAAAATGAATCCATAGTTTTGCTACTTTTGAGAAATATAACACACATTAAAAATGGAAGTGATTGCTAAATAATTGTTTAAGGTGTAATATGTTAAATATCGAATTGAAATAATCAAAAAGCACGAATTCAAATGGTATTTTTAAACATTATCTTCACGTTCTTATTAAGTCATAGTTGAATTTCCCTTAATCTCATTGCATTTCTTAAAAAGTGATTTCTCATTTCACGAGCAAACACACACACACAAAAGAAATGTATTGTAATATTTTCACAAAAGTGTTCAAAAGCTAATTAGCATATGTGACAGAATTATAAATTATTATTTTGAATGTCCCTTATAAATAAATTTTAAAAGGAAAATATGATGTACAATTTATTTCACAATAAATAACATTCATTAAATCGATTTAAGTTTTGAATTTAGTATAAGATAATCCATTTAAATAAACTTATTGATTGAATCATTACTTATGAACGTCACCTTCGAAACAACAAGAGGTCATTGGTGAAGAACATCGATTAATTTTTCTATCTATTAATTGGAGCTTGTGATACTGGGGAACAACACTTAACAGCTGCAGTTAATAAGCGCATGTAAGTTGGTTGGTAAATTTGGTTGAATGTTAATATGGAGTATGTTGAAAGAAAAAAGAGAGATATAACATAATTTCTGCAAACACACAGGCACGTATTGTATATTTACATATAAATATGAAAACAAAACACAAATAGTACTAATCAGAAATTGCAACATATAAGAATATCCAATACAAAATCAATAGTATTCATAAATAAAAAGAAACTAAAATATTTAAAACACGATAAAAAACAATAATTAATTTATATATCATAAAAAAAAAATTATATATTATTTAAATAATCTAAAATTTAGGACTTAAATCCAAAGGAAAAAAAAAAATCTATAAATAAACCAGAAAATTAATAAAATAAAACCAATAGATAGGAAAGGAAAAATTTAGAATATTGAAGTAATGCAATGCGTACTATTTTCTACTTTTGAGAAGAATAATGTGTGTTTCCATCGATATTTGTGATCTAACTATCACATCTTGGGAAATTTCTTTATGAGCAAGTATAAGAAAACAAAAATCAGAAAATTTGGGAAATCAACCACTAGAAATTTAATATAAAAAATAATTATACAAATATGTGTATATATTTTCCCGCCGATTTATGTAACTCATTTTAAAATATTCTTCTGTGTTCTCTTTTTCATGATGTAGCTTCTTCGCTCCGTCAATACCTTTTTCATGATAATATTGTTATTTTTCCAATTATAGGAAACGACATATGGACAAGATAAATTGCTTACATATCGTCGATTGACTATTTTGGCTATTTATATATTTTTTTTCAATTTAAAATGCTTTTCCATTTGGAATTTTATACCGGTAGGGATGGAAAAAATATTTAATCAGTTCAACATCTACACTGCCAGTGTGTAAAATTAAATCAGTAGAGAATTTAAATTAAAGTGTTGTAAATGTCAAAACGAACAATGCATTAAAGTTTGAGATTCACTTTAAAATTATTATATTTTAAGGATTTTTACAAAAATTAATGTTTCATAATTTTGGACTTTTCTGAGGTTTCATAAGATCTTTTCAGTCGAAAGCGAAAAGCTAACTTGATATACTAATCAGTTGAACGTACAACAGTAGACACCTCTCTACGATACGTTGCAAAATTGTTCCTATTTTTTTTTTAAATTGAGTTTTATTGAGTGACCTCTACATAGACGACAAGAGGATTCTTAGAAAAGGTGAAGAAAGATGAATAATATTTATGGGAAAATGAATCAGTAATTTATTACTGGTATCGATGGTGAGATAAGTGGGATTTCAGAATTCATTTAGGAATGCTGTCTTTCAGGGTACCATCATATGTGTGAATAAAATTGCCTTACGAAAATTGTAAGAAAAATCGTAGAATGAAAATGTCAGTTCTCTGTAAGTGGAATTGTATTCAGGATTTCACTAGAAGCATTTAAAATAACATTAGTTAAAAAGGGGCTTAGTTGTAACCACTGAAAAGTTCACTTGCACCGATTAATGAGATTGATTATGAACTTTATACTAAGAAGCAACATGAGAAATATAAGAAACGAACCTCGTAATTTCGTACCCTTTCAAGTGAAGGGAATAAAAGCTGTCGATAATATTTTATTCAAATGAAAAATGAGTGCAAATGATAAATTATTAATGTAAATATATTTCAAAAGGAAAAAAATAATTTTTTTTATACTCTAAGCAATTGTTTTCGCTTAGAACACTCTAATAAGACAATGCATACAAGTAATTGCATAAGATACGTTTATTAATTCTGTAAAGTGAACTTTAGTTAGCTTAACTATCAATAATTTAAATGTTACATTTCCATAATATCTAAAATTGTTCTAGGATTAATACTTTTCTAAATATTTAAACCTCTGTTCTTATTTAATACAAATATAACATTTTAATGCTATTGAGTAATTCTTCCAACAAGTGCTTCAACAAATCCGTATTTTTCCCTCCTTCTCTATCTGTGGCTTCTAAGCTTTAAATTAAAATATTCTAAAATTATAGTTTTCATCTGCCGAATGGTGCGTTCATCAAACTAAGATTTGGAATAAAAACATAGGATAATATACTACTCTTAAGATTATTTTCTGGTTACCGTCACTACACAATCCTACCTGGTTTTAATTATTTATTTTTACATCGTAATAATGTAGTTTTTTATATTCTAAACAGAGGGTTGAAAATAGATCAAACTGCAAATAAAATTTTCAAAATAAGAGCTTTTAAAAGAAAATATGTTAACTCTTCTTCTTTTTTCACTATCTAAATATTGTGTAAAAATTTTTAAGTATCATAATATATATACATATTAATTTATATTCCAATATAAGAATTTAATCCATATATTAAAATAAGGGGCATTTCAAAATCTATCATGCCAATTTATTTTTTTTGTCGTGTAATAGGAGGAAAAGGGAAAATAAAACTAGATAAACAAAAAAAATTAAGAATTTTGCACATATTTATTTAGTGGTTTTCAAAGGGATGGGGTTGAAAAAACTTTTTAAAGTTTCCAAAATATGTCGCAATTAACAAAAGGTTGGAAACTTTTGTCTCGATCTGGGGCTTTTAACATTTAATTGCGACCTATTTTAGATATTTTTTATATATATTCATGACCATCATTAATTTTACTTCAAAACATATTAGGAAAAATTGTATTTCATTAATAAATATTATTTTGTGAAATACAAAAAAAAATAATGCATTCAATTTTTTTTAAAATTTAAAATTGTATATAAAATTTACACATTCACATGTTTTTCTTAAATACTAATGATTTCTTTTTGAAACATTATAATCAACTTGCGATTAATTTAATTAATTTTGCTTGCAAAATATATTTTAAAAAACTTTAATTCAAGTTACTAAATTATACCTGTTTAAATCATAAAAAAAATATATAACTGTTACAACTGAATTATATATCTTGATTAAAAGAGAAAAAAGTTTAATACAATGTTGCTTTATTTTTTTAATAGAAACAGCCTTATAAGTATAAAGTGTTTATTCATAAAATTACTATAAATTAGAGAAGCGTCGTCCCAATTTAACTATTCACATTTATTTTTCAGATGGTTTAGAATAACTACAATGCCAGAATAATACTGGGACCTTTATTTCTTACATGTTAGAAACGACCACTGATGGGATGATACTTAACAATATTTATTCATAAAATAAATTAAAATACAATATAAATAACAAGACAAATAGCTGATATAGTAAATAATATTTAAAAAATACTTGTGTTTAAAACAGAAAATAAATTAAAGCTTATATAGAAAGTATACAAAGAAACTTAAAAACAAGTAGAAATAGGCTTACTATAGCATACCGATTGACGTTTTAACAACACGTTTAAACGAGAATAAGACTATTGATATATAAAAATATACTCAGCTTAATATCCTTCCTAATGTTTTTTTAAATGAATAATGTACGAAATATGATAATATTAAATATGTTTTAAAATGAAGTATATGTACAAGATGTTATCATCTAGGACAGGGGTCGCCAAAGTGGTCTATATAGACCCCTAGGGGTCTTTTTAACAACAATAGGGGTCTATCTGACCCAAGGGGTCGAATGGGGGTCTATTGGGACTCGAAGGAAAAACAGTTCTTAATACGCAAATCACACATACCTAACTGCGTACGTAAAAATTTAAAATATTTTTATAATTGACTTAATATTATATTCTTTATAGAAAATAAAATAATAAATCAGAAAACAATCTGCCCCTTTTTTCCTTATGTGTTTTCGTATGTATACCATGACGTCACAACTTGACCTTGTGACCAGTTTGTGAAACTTTACGACCTTGTGACCAAAAATATGTGAAACTTTACAAAATGGCTCAGCCATTTATGCTGGCGTTTCCAAGTTCGTATATGGTTGAAGCCGGTTTCAGTCACGTTAATTCAATTTTAACTAAAAACAGAAATAAATTAAATGTGGAGCTTCGAGGGGATTTACGGTTAAAATTGACTAATTTCGAACCCAATATAGCGAACCTTGCCAAGAAACACCAAGCCCACTCATCTCATTAAGAAGTAAAAAATCTGTAGCTACTTTACTTACTGTTTCTGATTTATTAAATATTTAGACTAATATATAGTTTTATTTTAATTACCTAAAAATTACCTTTGTGGGGGTCTATGGAGATTTCGAAAAATTATATAGGGGGCGATGATCAAAAAAGTTTGGCGACCCCTGATCTAGGACATAGAGAAATTCAATGTAAAAGAAGACCACGCATGTTTGTTTTTGTAGACATCAACTTATATCGACATGA
>BMAW01098439.1:55896-131047 GCA_019974015.1 Nephila pilipes | reverse complement strand
AATCTATATGCCAGTAGCTCTATTTCAATTTTGTTTTCTACGTTCTCTTTCTTTGTAATTTCTATATAAGCTTTTTAATTTATTCTTCTCTCTGCTTCTAAAACCTACATGTATTTTTGAACATTACATTGATCTTCTATCAGCCTTTTGTCCTTGTTATTTATATCTCCATTCTCAATTCTCTAATCGAATAAATATTATTAAGACCATCATTCCATCAGTGGGTTGATCCTAACCTGGTAAACAAAATCAAAAATTTCTCTCATCCCTTATACATTATTCCTTTTCATAATTAGAAGCATTATCCTAAACCATCTGAAAAATAAATGAATCTGTTAAATTGTGACTAAGCTCTTCTGATTTAGGTTATTTTATGTGCATAAACGACTTTGATATTTTATTAGACTGGCTTCCTGTTAAAAATAAAAGCAAACATTTTCAACTTTTTCCTTCTTAAATCAAGATATATAATTTAGTTCTACCTATCTCTATATAATTTTTCTTTTTATGATAAAATAGTTGAAATTTTATAACTTGAATGAAATTCCTTTTTAAAAATATTTCTCCAAACGAAAAATTAATTAAATTAATCATAAGTTTATAATGTGTTTAATAAATAAATCATTAGTATTTAAGAAAACCATGAATATGTAAATTTTACATACACCTAAATTTGTAACCTTGAAAAGCATTGTTTCCTTTTCTCTCTTTGATTCTCACAAAATAACATTTATAGATCAAATATAATTTTACTAATGTTTTCAATTAAAATGAATGATGGTCATGGAATACATATATAAAAATATCTTAAATAGGGTCATTTAAGTAAATGTCGAAAGCCACTTCACTCTCGATAGACAGTTGCCTTCCAACCTTTGTTAATTGCAAATAATATTTTGGAAACTTTAAAAGTTTTCGGCAACCCCATCCCTCGAAAACCACTAAATTAATATAAAAAGTAAAAATTTTAATTTTCTTTTTACACTGCTATATGTTCACATCTCTTTTAACACTTCAAAACTGGTATTAGATAAATATTAAATAAGGTTCACTTAATAAATTTGGTGTGCCTTTAAGCAGTTACTAAAGCTATCAATAAACGAAAGGAAATTAAGTAATCTGTTTCCTTAAGTCTTAAATCTGTCTTAAACCGTAACATAAAAACAATAATTTTCGTACACATAAAGACCACTTTGTAGGTGTAGTAAGGATTGATACCTTTAGCAAGAATCAAACGATAAAAGAGTTTTCGTACTATTATAAGAACTTTAAAAGAAATTACTTCATTCAGAAATAAGATATTGAAAAAGGCATTTTTATGGCGAGCCAAGCTATACGTATATTACGCATGCACACACACACATAGACACACACACACACACATATATATATATTCTTTGGTATTTTAGGTGCATTAAAACTTTGATTTATTCGACGACCCAGGTTCTGGGGACGAATAACACCGAACTACCTGGCAGATGGCCTTACGTGCCAGCAAAGGCCTTGTGTTGAATGTAGAACCTGTAATGATTTAAAATAATATAACAACATAATGCAGATACGTGAAGAAATTCTAAATCAAGACTTTAACCTCGATATATACCAGATTTGAATTCCATCTTCTATTTATAATCAAAATGAATGTTCCATCTGGGGTGCTGTACGCCTGAAATCTCTAAATATCTTACAACGTTTCATTGCTGTACCTTTGGCTCCTGAATCCATCATTACAGCAATTAGATTACACACCCAACAAATAATTACATGATAAACTGAAAGCCTCGATCCAATCCCAGTAGAATGAACGTGGCGTCCGAAAGCTGGCGCCGATTTCCCCCGACCAACAGCCTGGTGATCCACTCCACACCTTCACAAAGAATCAGTCTCTTTCGGGACATCCGTCTTTGAGCTCCGCTCCTTCTCTCAATTGGCGTTAAAATCACAAAACGATAAATCATTGGTGGTCTAGATGGCCTCCCAAAAATTCAAATCTGGAAGAAGAAATTGATACCATCAAATTCACACAAAAATCCTTAAACCGAAAATCCGATAAAAACTGATTATATCCACTTCCTCTTCTCCCGAGGTGAGAAGCGGTAGCATTGTTTCCTCTTTTCCGAGTCCTTTGAAAGTAACTCATCAGGTTTCCCGATTCTTTGAGTTCTTCCCCTTAATAGAACGAGTCCATCCTTTCCATCTTTTTCTTCCGAACTGAATCGATGTCCGTAAATAACTGAACGACCTTTCCTTGATTTGATATCCATAGGAACCTTAGTCTCCCTGATCCTGAGACATTCCTCCCGACCCTGATATTCATATCATTGGTTCATCAGATTCCTTCTTCTCCAGAACGTGAGACCAGAAACCCTCCTTCCTCCTTCCTGGTGTGCTGAGAGATCTCCATTAACCAGTTTATTCTGAAGGAGAAATCCTCCGTCCCCGAATTGCAAAAACCTTCTGATCTCTCTGGTTTGATCTTAACTGTTCTTTCCTCTCCCTCTCCTCTCTTAGCATCAACAGGTCTCCATGTGCATATCGGTCCAGTCCCTTTCTCTTGATGGCTGTGGGGATCTCCAGATCAAAGCTGATCATCCCGTCCGCTGATATGAACTCCTCCCGGGGATTCCTCCTTATCCTCCCTTCCTTCTCCTTCCCGCCGATATGTCCGGATCTCCATGACCTCCTCCCCACGACTCCGTAATGGAACCCTCCCCTGGTCCCCTCTCCTTCTAGATGTGGGGATCTCGGATCCTGAATCCCCTCTAACCTGAGTTTTATTCTTTTCCTTCTCTCTGACTTATTCCTTCTCCTTAGTAACATTCCTGAGTCCTGACCACTCCAGGTTCTCCAACTAACTCCAGCGATCGGCGATCTGACATCCAATCCTCTCCATCGCTGCTGCTGTCCCCTTTCATTAGACCTGATCATTAATATCTAGTTTCCTTCCCTCATCCCGGATTTCCAGGTAACCCTCCTCCCTTTTTCTTTGAGAACTGAAGAACTTCCGAACTCCATAAGTCTTCTTCCCGCTAAAACCCTGGTGATCATTCACACATTTCAGGGCCCTAATCAATTTTCTTCTCCCTAACTCCTCCATCAGTTTTCAATTAATGATGGGCGATCAAAACTCCTTAAAAACGAGAATAAAGCGCAATGGACCAGATTGATATCATCAACTGGCGTGCGCTCTAATTTTTGTCACTTCACTCACATTTTCCGGTGTAACGGCTTCCACACGTCTACCTGAGCGATCCGCGTCATTTGTGTCGGAACGACCACGTTTAAACTCGGCAAACCACCGACAAATCGTTGCTTTTGATGGACAAGAGTCCGGGTAACATTTTTCAATCCATTGTTTTGCTTGCACGGTGTTTTTATCCATTAAAAAACAATGTTTTATCAGAACACGAAACTCGGTTTTTTCCATTTTTTAAACAAACTACAAAACGACTTTACTCCAACCTCGATAATTCGGCTGTTTCTGGTCTGATCGAATTAAAATTTTGACACGTTTCAAGTAAAGGTTCGTACTCTAGAAAGACCTGGTTACTGGTTTACTACGAGAGCCATCTCTGGGTTAGTCTCGAACTTATTGATCCATGTGTTATATATATATATATATGTGTGTGTGTGTGTGTCTATGTGTGAGTGTGTGTGCATTCGTGTGTATACGTATAACGTAGCTCGCCATAAAAAATGCCTTTCCAAACAACTTGCTTTTTCAATATCTTATTTCTGAATGAAGTAATTTCTTTTAAAGTTCTTATAATAGTACGAAAACTCTTATCGTTTAATTCTTACAAAAGTACTCCAATCCTTACTACATCTACAAGTAATTTCTTTATGTACGAAAATTATTGTTTTATGTTATGGTTTTAAGACGAATTTAAGACTTAAAACAGATTACTAAGATTTCCTTTTCGTTTATTGTGCTTTAGTAACTGCTTAAAACTGCAAATTTATTTAGCGCCCACTTAATATTTATCTAATACCAGTTTTTGAAGTGTTAAAGAGGTGTGAATATAGCAGTGTAACCCAGCTTTACTCAGTTTTTTAAATACAGGCTTCATGTCAATCTATTAACATTAGATTAATCCATTTTACGATTCGATAGCATTTTTCTTGACATTCCTTCGAAGCAATTACATTCGCTTTTAAATACTATTCAGCAACTAATGATTGAACAACCTCATTCGATTCTTGTAAGGAAATTTTCTGCTCTAAAATTGTCACATAAATATTGAATAAATATATATAAAACAACATTTTTATATGGTGGCAAAGATTATTACAAAAATTATTTAAATATTAGTTAAGACTTTGTAAAAATCCTCATATCTCCCTGGTCTTTAAGATCACTCTATCTGCGAAACTCAATATATCTCCCACAGATACAGCTATGTTATTACACAAATTACGTTTGAAAAAAAAAAAAATCGAAATATTTGTTAAAACTTGTTACAAATATCTAAATATTGTATTGTTAAGCGAATAAAAAAAATTCCCAAAGTTCCTGAGCTCTAGCTTAATGGAAAGTTAAATTAACGATCGAAAATTTGATGACGCACACACAAACTCACACACATAGTGAAATTCAGAAAAACGTTTTAATTAAAAAGGTCGAAAGGTTAAAAAGGTTATTCACATTAGAAAAGTGAATAACGAGTCTTATTAGTAGACTAATAAAAGTAACGATTTGTTGAGGACACATCAGTTTAAACATTACATGATCTTAATTTATAACACTGCTAAGGAAAAATAAGGAATATTCTGGAATTCGCTAGAAATTATAGAACAAAACAGAGAAAAATTAAATGAAATATTAGCATGAATTTTAAATGCTATCAATTCTGAGATTTGAACCCGATAACTTTAGCACTACATACCAAAAAATTCGATATAAAAACCAACGTTTTTAAAAACAACGTTTTTATATAGTGGCAAAGTTTATTGGAGAAAATTATTGAAATATTAGTTAAAACTGTTAGTTATTTTTAACTTTAAAATTCTCTTAAAAAGAGACATTTGTGACAGTATTAAAAAATTCATAATACTCATAAAATCAAAACATGCATTTGAAAGTTTGTAAGTCATTCTATTAAAAAAAATGGGAACAAGAATTCAGAAAAAATTATTGTGATAAGACATGACGCCAAATATTGGAAACTTTCTTTCTTGCGAATGATTACTGACTAAAAGTCAGCAACCCTTACTATCTCGGAGATTGTAAAGGGGAGATAGTATCTCCCCTTTGCGAGTACAAAAGGTTTACGATAACCTCCTGCGGTGTGGGGAGTGCCCGGTACTCCCAGATGGGGAAAGAAATTTTTCCCTCAATCCTAAAAGCGCCTAGAGGAAAGAATACTTTGACTTATTAAAATTATTGAAATATTAGTTAAAACTTGTCGCAAACGTGAAAATATTGCATTGTTAGGCGAATACGAACGATTCCCAGAATTTCAAAGCTCTAGCTTGATGGGAAGTTGGTTAAATTAACGATCGAAAATTTGATGACACACACACACCAAGTGAAATTCAGAAAAACGTTGTAAAAACTTGTTTCTAAGAAGCATATAACTGGTTTCCTATGAAGGTCACGTGTCTTAAACTGGTCCCTCCCTACCTTTTGTTAGTTTTCATTCAGTTGTAGTGTAACTTTCTAGATCTTGTGGTGATACGTACTATTTTGACCATGGTTCAAGCAAGTCTCATAATTTTGGATTAGTCTAAAATTACTAACATTTTTAAGGACAGGTAAGATTTTTTTTATTTTATGATTATTTTATTTCTAGATTATTCAATTTTTATAATAAGTTTCGTTAAACGATATTTAAGACTCTTCAAACTCATAATATTTATGTTTTATAGCAATCTCTCTACAGAATAATTTTTTTACAATTTTGAAACCTTTGATTATTTTTTATCTCGGATAAAATAAATGGCATTGAAATTCTTTCGATGATCTCTGTAAAGCGTAAAATGTTTCGTTCATTATATCAGTTTATTTTTATTACCTTCGTATTGTAGTAAAATAATCTTTAGAATTTCTCTTCTTACAATATAATAAGATTTCAGCGATTTATTGTTTTAAATATTTCTTCATATTATTAGATTCTTATGTGGTTTCTATTTATAAAAGCATCTGACTAAGAATACTCTGCTTTCGAAATTAATCATTTCTTGATTCCAATGGCTTTTTTTTCTTTTAAAAATTTGTCATTTAATAAAGTCTTTCATATATGAATGCAAGTACTATTTCTTACATTCAGATATAGGTATATTAAAATTTATGTACGTATAAATAGTTCTAATCAATCGCTTGAAAACCATAAACAGAGATTTTAGTTATGATAAATATCTACAATTACATTATAAATCATTGAAAAAGTGCTTCTCATCCTAATTTGTATAATGTTGTTTAAGCATTTAGAAAAAATTGCACTATATATTGCTTAGTTTACCTGTTTTATAGGCAAAATTCACACGAAATAAAGAATACTGAACTAACACTTATTAATTATATAATTATTGTTTCTTTGTTCTGATAATTTCTAGTTTTACAGAGGTGAGAAAAGCTAAATTTTTCCCTTATCGCTGACTGGATTTTCTTCCATAATGTATTTCTGTGAGTTTCCATTGGCTCTTCACCGAATTTCTCATACATGATTTTTTTTTTTAATTTTAAAAAAGAACGTCATGAATAAAAACAATAAATGCATTAATTATTCACGAGATCAGTTATTTTGTAGAAAGAGACAGGTATCATAGCATAGTTAAACTTTGCATTTACACACTTAGGTTCATTTCTGGAAATTCTTGACGGAAGAAAGCTACGAAAGTAGACTTCGAAATAAACATAAGAAGTAGAAGAAAGAATTAAATAATTCGATATAAAAACCAACGTTTTTAAAAACAACTTTTTTATATGTGGCAAAGTTTATTAGAGAAAATTATTGAAATATTAGTTAAAACTGCTAGTTATTTTTAAATTTAAAATTTACTTAAAAAGAGACATTTGTGACTGTATTAAAAAATTCATAATACTCATAAAATCAAAACATGCATTTGAAAGTTTGTAAGTCATTCTATTAAAAAAAGAATGGGAACCAGAATTCAGAAAAAATTATTGTGATAAGACACGGCGCCAAATATTGGAAACTTTCTTTCTTCCGAATGATTACTGACTAAAAGTCAGCAACCCTCACTATCTAGGAGATAGTATCTCCCCTTTGTGAGTACAAAAGGTTTACGATACCTCATGCGGTGTGGGGAGTGCCCGGTACTTACCGAGGGGGAAAGAAATTTTGTCCTCAATCCTAAAAGCGCCGAGAGGAAAGAATATTTTGACTTATTAAAACTATTGAAATATTAGTTAAAACTTGCATAAAAAAAATGACAGTTTTTATCTCGCACTGGTTTCGAGACTTGATATCATTAAAGGCGAACTATGTAGTACTTTGTGAGATTGCTGCGAGTACCTAGCTTTGAAAGGCTTTAAACTCTTTATCAGTGTTCTCATAGGGCAGGGCAGGTTCCTAGTGTACTGAGTCATTGAAATGGTTGAGCGGAAGACTATGTAGTACGAGCTGATGAACGTAAAATATGTCCTCGCTCAAAGTAACACCTGGCATGGTGTAGAATTAAGAGAGGGGAGTGTCAAATCGATTAATTTTCTTGTCACTTGACCAATGGTTCAAAACCACAAAATTCGTCACCGATAGTCCTCATCTCGCTTCAACTGTATAAAGTTTAAAATCAAACCTAAGCGAAAATTAAAAGTAATAATTAGATAAGAAAATAAATTTTGCTGTAGCATATTTTCACATTAACTTAGAAGTGTAAAGTATATATAAGAACTTACCCAAGAGAAAAGTCACTGATATTGTATATGAACAAAGAAGCATCTTTTGAGTCATTTTTAATGAGGTAAATACTTTCAAATCCTTAAAATGTAAAAAAAAAATTATTTAAATGATTCTCAAAGAAAAGTATGAGTAAAAATATTTCTTCAGATATTCTTAAGATGTGTTCTTTTTTTTACTATTATTTTAATACAATTAGGCACACTGTTTTTATATTATAAATTTATTTTGCATTCTTTACGAAATTAATACTTTTTTTTTAAATTGCTAACATTAATTACTGCAAAGAAATGATTGTTTTTATTCATAAATCTGTGCTTTCCCCCTACCTCAATAATTCATAATTATAATGAGGAAAAAGAGATTAAAAAATATTCGTCTTCTTTTAGAATGTTGATTATTGTAAAATTAAGAAGTGTGTTAATTTTTTTTTTAGTTGAAAGAAATATTTCTTATGTGCATTAACCCTCTAAGCGTTTCACACGCTTTTTTCCGTACTGTCCGAGATATTCTGAAAGCGTTTGCGCCGTAAAATCCCGTGTGGCTGTGAGCGCACCGAAAGCGTCAGAGCCGTGTTTTTTCACCATCACAGGATGTATTCGAGATCGTTTGCGCCGGGTTTTTCTGCAATTCCTTCCCCCCCTTTTAAAAGTTTTACATCTTGTTAGATAATTGGGGAGGGTTGCGGACACACAATGAACTTTGACAGGAAATTTTATGGCTCACAAGGGAACCCCACTTTTGCCCTTAGGGCTAGAGAGAGTTCCATTGAGACATTCGTTCAAGAGGGGAAGAAGAAAATTTCCTTTCAAGTGTGTTTGTTGGTCAACTTGAGTTGAGATTTTATTGGGTTTATGAAAGAAATGCGTCCCTTGACCTAGCTTTCGAGATAAAATTTTTTATTTAAACCAATCCAAAAAACGCTTTAAAGTTCAATCACAAAATTAACTAGATTTTAATCCCATTTTTAATTAATATTCATTTGGAATTTTAACAAATTTAGATAGAGTAGGAAACCTACTGGTTTATATTGTTGGACAAATTAATCTTTGTATATTTTCTTTGATTGCTAAAAATTCACCTTTTTTATTTTTCCTCATATTAAAAAATATCAGATAGAGTTAAGTTTTTATGTTATTTCTATAAATCTCGAAAAACATCGCTAAATATATATCTATAAAATGTTTGTTTAAATACAGAGAATGTATGAAAATAATAAATACGTTCTATTGTTTCATTTGTGTTACTTTATTCACTACTTTCAGTTTTTAAAATAATATTTATTTCCTAATAACGTGTCATAAATTAAAAAAAAAAAAACGAACGAGTCAAAATCAGAAACGCTTTAAGATTTTCAATTATTACAAATGAATAATTTTTAAGCTTCTGTATTTCTTTACTTTTAAAAATCTCTAATGCATGAATAAAAGTAATACCAAAAATTAAACTTTTTTTTAAATCTATTAGTTTTTTTTTTTCATAATTTCAAAGCCAGGTATTCAGGACAGCTTACGCATGATACTCAGTTTTGTAATGTTAAGTTTTGAAATACATCCGAATTTTAAATAACTGAACTACATCTTCCCTCAAAGAGAAAAAGAATGCGATTTCCCACTCCAACTCATATTTTTCAAACTTGATTTTTGAAAAATTAGTAATTAATAGCATCTGCACACATTTATATTTGTTCATACGTGTAAGTATCAACTGTACTTTTGCACAGATACTTTTGATTACTAATTATTTGAAGATTCAAATTTAAAAAATATTCATATGTGTTAAATCCCTTATAATTTATCTTCTGTTAAAGGATAATTGAAGTACATGTAATTAAAATCCGGACATTTTTCGTAATCTTAACATTATACAACTACGAATTTTACATAAGCTACCCTGAAAATCTGCTTTTCAAATTACATCAAAAAATATTTATGTATGGTACATACAAAGTTAAAAATTATTAATCACATAAATTTACAATTCTATGAAAATTTAAAATATAAAATTCAAAATTTAATAAATTTCATCGCCAGCATATTTTCATATATTCCGTAAGTTTTTTACAAATCAGTTAAAAACCGCACGTCATTAGCAAAAAATATGCTGAACAATTTGATGAATATAAAATAAAAATTTTACTTGGAAGCAAAGCTGAGATACTAAAACTTCGGTATACAAAAATTATGAGCATATCTACAATAGTTTCTGAAATAATTATTTTAAAATTCAGTTAGAAATTTGTTCGTTATATTATACGTAATATTAAATATACCGTCAACATAATAAAGTAATAGTTTGATGCATTCACAGATTATTAAAAATAGATATAAGTGACATTATTATCACAAATGTTAAAAAATTTATAATTTTAAATTCAATTATAATTTTAAATTAAATTGTACACTGTTATATATACACAATATTGTGTTTCACAAACAATTTTTTCTCAAATAACAAATTGTTCTGAAAGTAGGCATTAAGGTACTTTAAAGACTTAGTACTTTTGTTTTGTTTAAGCATTTAATATAAAATATTTATTTTTTTTTTTCTTATGTGTCTCTGATATTTTTAACATTTGTAACAATTAAAATTATTGCTTATATACGATTCTTTGCATTTTTTTGTAAATTGAATGAACACTTTGATTACAATTTTGTTTATTTGAGAACATATGAACACTGATTTATTTTATTCATGAAATACAAGTTTGAATAAATTGACTCTTTTTGCATTTGTTTTAAAATATGTATATTATATTGAAATTTCAACTACCCAAAATTATACCTGATTTGTTATAAACGAATTTTTGATCTAATAAACACATATAACTCTTTTTAGGTACAATTTGTAAAATGGACTAAAATTAATAGATGAATATTATTTTTACATATTGTGAATATTTTGCACTGAACTTAAACATATATTTTAGTCCCTTTAAGGTTGGAGAAGCAAATCGTAAGCAATTTTGCATTCATTTTGATATTGAATATAAAAAGCTGCTCGGCTATTCAGAAGTGAGGTGGTTTACTTTGAAACCAGCACACAAACAGAGCACAAATAGAGTGCATTTTGAAATTATATGATCCGCTTCGGTCAAGTTATTTAAATTTAAAAAATACCTTACATTTGGAAAAAATATCACCTTTCAATAGATCAAATCATACGCTCTCTTTTCTCTACAGCCAGACATTATTTTTCTGTAAAACTACCAAAGAAATTAAACATCATAACATTTCAGCTACAGTTTATTTTATTCCGATATAGAACGAGATATGATGATAAATTCGTACCATTAATACAAAAGAATAAACTAACAATTATATATGGTTATATTCCTGGGATTAAGAATATATTTCTAAAATTTAAAATTGCTTACAAAATTTGTTATGAATTCTTTGAGGAAATGTTTGTCAACTTCACTGAACTAAAGTGTTTTAAGTGTACTGTTTTGAAAGACAAATTAAAAAGGGAAAAGTTTCTCTCACTGCCAAATTTGTAATAACTGATATGTAAGATGTAGTAATCGATGACAATTTTCTGTTAAAAGATATAATACGAATATGTACTTAAAGTTTGAAAACACCAAAGAAACAGAAAGTTGAAAATTAAAATGTGGGATTGAAGATGGCTAGAAATATTTTGACATTTTGAAGAATATATACTCCATTAAAATTTAAAATTATTTATTGAATGTAAAATATATTACCTTTGCACAAAAGTGGATGTAGATGGGGTATTTCGCTTAGAGCAGAGGTATTCAACCTCTTGCACTTTGGGGAACCTTTTGAGCTTACCATTACCTTCAAGGAACCCCTTGATCAAACAGCAGAAAAAATAGGATATCAAAGCTCTTTATCCTAATCAAATTTACAAAATTATTATTGCATTTCTATTTTTTTATTAGAAACGTCTTAGTAAGATTAATGAATGTTAAGGTAGCAAAAGTTTTTTTTTCTCCTAAAATATGGCCTATGCATAATAAACAAAAGCAATATTTTTTTAAATATAACAAATAATGAAAAAAAAAAAGAATTTTAATGATTTGACCATGATTGTTTTTTATTGCAAAGTATTTTTACGTCTGTAAAAATTTCTGAAACCATCAACCTAATGTCTTCTTCAGCATCCGAACTATTTCTGTATTTTGTTTTTGTCGCAGTGTACAAAGAGAAAGATTTTTCGCATATATAGGTTGAAACATATGATATTAGATGTTTCACAACTCTTACGGCAATTTCATGATATTATTTTCTATTGTCAATCAAAAAATACATTATAACACTTAACTAACTTTTAATTTCAATTGAGTATACATCAATGTGATATATCAATCAAACTGATATACACTCAATTTTTTCTTTTGTTGGGAGTTCGGAGGTTTTCTTCTTTTATTGGGTTTAGTTTAGTGTTTTCTTATTAACGTCGCACTGGAAGCAACACGAGGGCTATTGGCAATGGACCTCGTAATTTTGAACTTCGGTCAAGTGCAGAGGACGACACTTGAGCTGGCACCCCCTCTCCTAACTTCCACACCACACCAACTTCTTTTATTGGGAGTTCAGTGAATTAAAAGTCTTAAAAAGATTTTGGATCCAAGATAATTTTTTATTTTGAACAGGATTCAAAAAAGGTTTTTTGCAGATCTGATATATGTTTGACCAAACTAATTTTTACATTTTTATGAGGATCAGCGTTACCGTCCACTAAAATATTATGCAAATTACTAAAGCATTTAATATTATCTTTCAAAATAAATTCTGTTCAAAATTTCAATTTTAAGACAGTGGCGCCAATTTTACTTCATACCTCGAAAATAATGAATAAGTGTGCATTCTTCACCTGATCCAAAAAACGCCTAAATATGTGACCTAATGCGTCTCGATTACTGTATTTGAAACACTTGATTTTACGAAATTTAAGATTTTATTTTATCCTTAAAATATTTATTGATATTTATTTTTACAAGCAAACTGCTTCTGAGAATTCAATCTTCTATAAAAATTAAACTTTTATGACAATTCTGGCGCTTTGATTAAGCAAATAGTGCTTGATAGCAAATACTAATCATTAATTTTTTTCAAAACATGCAAACAATTTTGTATTTTCTTGGTCTCGTATTCAATAATGAATATAGGGTGCTTTTTCTAGGTTAAAATCGTAATATTAAAATTAAAAAAAAAGTTTTTAAAAATTACAGAAAAAAGAATTTTTCTATTGTTTGAAGCAAACAAATATTTTTCAACTATGAACCCACCAATTTTTATCAAGCTATATTTTTTTATTCTTCATTTGTTGGAACGCTTTTATTGAAACTCAATAGATCGGACGAACATCTTCCAAGTTCTGATCTGTGAATAATCTGAACCCCATTCCAGCTTGCTTGTAGCCTGCCGTACAAGATTTCCCCTAGGCAACGAAATCGCTTATCTAAGCGTCGGATCTAAGCAATTAAATGCCCAACCCAAGGGGTTGTGTCGACCACCCGCGTCATAAAAGGGGGTAGGAACAGGAGGCTCTTGCATTTTTGAAGAATTTGTGAATGGAAAGGGAAAACTTTTCGGGACCTTTAGCTGTGCCTAAGTAGATCGCTTTCGGTATAGCTTTACACAAAAAAGTAAAACGCTCGGAGGGTTAATGACAATTACTGAGTTATAAAAGATTAAAAACTGGTAAAATATTTCACACTCTCTTGTGTTTCTCTCATCCTCATTCCTATCTTTAATTACAAGACATTTAGGTTACAAACGAGTTTCCATTTATGCCTTGTGATTTTTAATACATTGTTTGTTTCCGGAAAAAATTTGTTAGAAACATACAAAATAAATCGATGAAGATATTTAACGTCAAAATTTTAAATTCGAAGCCAAATTACGTGATTTTAATATTTTAATTAGTGATTGTGAATGGTTGTAAAAGTTACTAATTTTTTTCAAAATGCAATGAAAGTTGAAGAGGATACAAAAAATTACATTAATTTAGATAAAAGAATTTGAAAATCCTATTCATAATATTTGCCACTAATTTTTTTAGTTATATTAAGGAAATTTTAGTCAAAAAAAAGTCCCAGTTTTGCCTTTTAGTATAACATTAAATAACAATTAATCTATAAATTGTAAATCAAAAATTTAATTTTCCAAAAATATAAAATTGGGGTCTTCATTCAAATAGTTATTTAAAATTTTTGGAAAAGTCATCTTGTAATAGTTAGGACGGGGTCATCATTAAAATATTTACCATTCGCTAGCTATATTGTTACTTTTATATTAAAAAATCATTCATGTGAGTTTGAATTGAATTAACAATTTTTTTTAAAAATTAACTTATAACCCAGAATCTACTGTTATCTACAGAAGCTCATCAGACATGCAATGACACTGCGACTGCTGATTTCTGCTTTTAATTCCTGTTCTTTGTGGCACATATGGCAATTACGAATTGCCCAATTTATAAGCACTGTTCTTGGCTAGTGTTTGAAAGTAATATGAAATGCTTGACTTTTCTAACCGCCTTTAGTAATACAGAACCCTTGATCACGACATTGCAGAAACTAGATTAACTGAGCTTTCATGTAATACTCATGGCTATTAAAGGTTTCTGGATTAACTTACAGAATGTTGAAATTTATATATATATAATATGATTCATTTAAAAACTACGAAGAAAATTTTCTTTCCGAAGAAATTAATCGAAGGTATGTGGAGTGAGAAAATTAAAGGGGAACTGACACTGTTATCAAAGAGTTTAGGAGGGTCAAACAATGTCGTGAATTATTGTTGGCTAAGAGAGAAACTTACAATCTAATAACAGATTAATGGTTCTGTCAACACATCCTCACAAATTTCCGTGCTTAATTTTAAAACTCGCGAGTGTAGACACGGATGCAAATGAAGAAAGAAAAAAATTAAACAATTATCCCTTCTCTTTTAATTCACTCCATAAACTAAATGTGTGACTATTCTCAGTTTTACAGAGTCTGCTTACGCTTATTATACTAAATACATTGGCCAGTTGACTCGTTATTGTCAATCATGTAATTGTTGTTGTATAATGTTAATCTTATAAAGTATTCTTCTACTGTTCTGAAAAAATGTTCCTTATTTTTGTTTCCAAAAGTAAAGTGCATTTGACAATATTTATTAAATAGTTAGAATTTATATCATTTAATTGTTTTTTTTTCTTCTGAATCTTGAGAAAGTGTTTAAATATTTATCATATCTGAAAACTCAAATCCGGCCTATTAAACTTATAGTAAACATACATTTAGTTATTGTAAAAAATTAATTCTAGAGAAATTTTTCCTTTCTTTATGTTCTTTAAAATAATTTTACTTTTTAAAATTATTTGATTTCGTATCTTTCATTTCAAGAACTCCAGGCGAAAAAAGATCTGAAATTAAACGTTGCGAAAATTTGTGGAGTAATAAATGCTAACTATTCATTTCGAACAAAAATAATTTGGGATTCACGACCCATTCATTGTGTAGGGCGAGAGCAGGGAAAATTTCGTAAAAAGTCAATGATACAATCCAAGTTATTTAATCAAATATTTGCCAAGTTATTTCCTTAAAAATTTGTCCAATGTGTTGTATATGAATCTTTAGTAATTCACAGTATTTAAAAAAATTACTTGAAAGAAAATGATAAAAAGAAGTGAAGAGTCACCCGTTTTCATATCATTTCTATAAAAAATATAAAAATGTGCACTAGAAATTTATGTTTCATTGATTACTAAAATGAGAAAGGTATGTAATGAAATATGTCTTGGAAAATATGAAATATGGAAAATGAATTATCACATTCTTGCTTACACTTCCCGTATTGAAATTGATTTTTTATCTTCTTGCTTTATATTGTTATTTGCACATTAAAGCATTTGAACATTTATTGTTAAAAGACTTGTATCGCACAGTTTTTTCAGATATAAAATAACATGAATCATCGTCAAAACTACAAGGACAAATTATATTTCTTCAATTAGGCGAAAAAATTACAATGGGAATAATTTTTGTTGGAGTAGAAAATTGGTTAGTGGGTAGCCATACTTCAAATTAAAAAAAAAGATAACTATCATCATGTTTCTTCAATGTATAGCATTCATAAATTTCAATGAATTACGATATTCCCATTGTTCGAAATTTTTGTCCTCAGAAATATATTCTACAAGTTAATGTTTTCCCTTTCTACTCTCGAATAAATATTTCGAAAGAAAATGTTTGAAAGTCATATTATAAAAGTATTGAAAATAAAGCAATAAATATATCGAAAATTGCGTTTTTAATTTCACTAAAAAAATGGCAATGCATGATAATATGAAAACTAATAACATTAAAAAAATTAAAGTCAATTCCTACTTAAGTCAACAGAGAAATATTTATTTTAGTTACTTTTTATTAAATAGTTACAATAATATAAATATGTATGTACATATGAGAGAATCACAGTATTAAGTGTCAAAAGAATTTTTTCCCCAGGGATCTACACGCTTCGTCACTGACGATATTTATTCCTATGTTTATAACCTGCTAAATATCTTATATAAGATAATTTTTTCTCCCATATAAAACTAAAATTAATTATTTGAAAATCAAATAAAGGAATTTTATTGACAATTGAAGAGTTTCTATCCGAAGGTATGAGTTTTCTACGCCGACGCTCTACCAACTTTAATATTGAATGACAAACGACATTGACTTCTGAAATGAAATGACATTCTTAATTCATTCGGTAAATTAAATTTAATTAATGAAATAATATTTGAAAAAACTGTATTACTATCAAGTGTCAACCACTACAGGTTTAAAAAAATGTATTTCAACTTGAGTGGATAAATAAAAAGCATTTTATTAAGGATTAAAAATTTGAACAAAATATATAATTAAAATAAATATGTGGAAAGCTTGAACTAATAGTAAGAATTTAATGAAATTTTACCAAAATATGCATTCAAATAGGAAAATTGAATTTTTAGTAGGGCATATACTTGTTGCTATGTTCCTTTTACCCGACTCAGCTTTCCTCATGATAAATTTTCTCATTCATTGCCAAAATATATATTTAAATAACTTAAATACTTTAGATTCAAACCTTGTAGGAGTTTGTATTTGCTTTCATTGGATAAAAAAAGATGATTTTAAGGAATTTGTATAGAAAATCGTGTTTATTTCATTTCTAAAATAATCTTCCTTTCCTGTAACTAAGGTTGATATATTGTTTTATTGGCTTCGCACAAACTATTTTACAACGGAACTAGTGATTTTCACCCTCGGTCAAGAGGCGATGAAAACTCCTGAACATTTTAGTAATTAAAGAAATAGTGTGCACAGATGGATTTCTTCCTCCAATTATATACTTTTTATTGTATTAGTCGAGAACTCACTTTTGACCAAAAACAACGACGAGTTGATGATTCGGAGCAGTGTTTGAAGATTATCGAGCGTAATAAACCCGAGTTTTTGCATCGATTATATACAATGGATGAAACATGTTTCCATCATTTCACTCCGAAGTCCAATCGCTGGGAACGCTGGGAAAATAATCGAGCATATAGGCCGCGGAGCGGCCTTCAGGCTCGGGTCGGTGAATTACATCAAAACTTGGCTTTTGTTTGAGTTTAGAGCATTCTGCAAGATGTTGTTAGTGGCAGGTCTCTGATTGGCTCTCCTGGAAGTCTGTTAAAGTGGAGCTTTTGGAGGTAGTCGTTTCGGTCCGGGGTGATGCTGGTACTCTTGTTTCCGATTGGCTGTTGCTTTGCGGAGGTGAGCCTTCCTATTGGCTGCCCTGGGCTGCTGAGATTATGGAGTGGGTGTGTCTGTAGTGTTGGGGCGTATACGGCATAGGATAAAGATGTGGAATATGTGTGTGTTTATGAGTTAAGATTTTAATAGAAAGAAATACAGTTTAAATTACAAGTTAGGGTGGGTTATATGAATCGAGAAGTACAGTTCTGGGTCTTTTAGAATTTTCTTT
Source organism: Nephila pilipes (assembly GCA_019974015.1). Lineage (NCBI taxonomy): Eukaryota > Metazoa > Arthropoda > Arachnida > Araneae > Nephilidae > Nephila > Nephila pilipes. The sequence goes on along the minus strand of BMAW01098439.1, from coordinate 113,220 downwards.
TGGGGTGTAGTTTTCTAGTTGAATCATATTGCTATTATTAGTAAAATTAAGTGTTGCGAAAAATTTTTTGGCTATTTTTTGTATGTGTTTTCTGAAAGTGGGTATTTTAGTTGCTTTAAGTATTTCGTTATTTCTAATAAACCATCTGGATTTTGTTATCATGCGTAGTGTTGAGCTTTGAGTGTTTTCTAATAATTGAATAGAACTTTTAGCCGCATACGCCCAAACCGGGCATGCATAAGTAATGATAGGCCTAAGTACGGCAGTGTACAGAAGCAATTTATTTTTGATATTCATTTTAGAATCCCGGCAAATTAAGGGGTAGATACTACATTTGGCTCTCCGGAATTTTTCACTCGAGTGTTTGATGTGTTGTTTCCATGTGAGTTGTTTATCAAGAATTATTCCGAGATATTTGGTGTGCTGAGACCAAGGGATTGTTGTGTTGTAAAAAGTTGGTGGTGAGGTGTTTATGTTTCGTTTTCTGGAAAACAAGATTGCTGCCGATTTCTCGACATTAATCTTGATTTTCCAGTCATTGTAATAATTTTCGAGTAATTGCAGATGTTTATTGAGTGCAAATGTGATTGATTTAATATTTTTGAATTTAGCTAAGATTGCAGTATCATCTGCGTACATATTGAGTAAGGTGAGGCTGTATTGTGGGATATCATTTAGGTATAAATTATACAAAATTGGCCCAATAATAGAACCTTGGACTACTCCATAATTGGTGTAGTGTGTATTTGAATATGTGTTGTTTACTTTAATTTGATAATTTCTGTTTGTGAGGTATGAGAAAATTAATTTTATTAGTGGTGCTGGAAATTTGTAATTTATTAGTTTGTAGGTTAGGCCTTCTATCCAGACGCGGTCAAATGCTTTTTGAATATCTAAAAATACCGCGCCTGTTGATTTACTTTTTTCTAGTCCGGATGAAATATGCTCTGTTAGTTTAATTAAGGGGTGAGAGGTAGAGAGGTGTTTAGTGAAGCCGTATTGGTTAGGGTTACGGATATTAGTGGTGTCAATGTGTTTATTTATTCTTGTTAACAAAATAGATTCAGTAAGTTTACTAAGTGACGATAGGAGCGCTATAGGTCTGTAACTGTCAGGGAGGCGGGGATTTTTCCCCGGTTTTAGTATGGGAAAGATTATTGATGTTTTCCAGTTTTTGGGGAAATGTTGAAGTTTGAGTATGGTGTTAATTAAATAAGTGAGTAGGAAAATTAGTTTGGGAGGAAAGTTTTTGAGCATTTTGTTTGTAATGTTATCTTTACCAGGTGCTTTATTTATGGCTATGTGTTTTATGTATGTAGTGATTTCATTGGGCCAAACTGTGTCAATGGGAGTGTGTGTGTGTGGGGGGGGGTGTTGAAAAAGTTTTGTAGTGATTCTTGTACTTTTTGGTCTATGTCAGTTAAATAATTTTCAGGTCTTTTGTTTTCTGTGAAATTTTGTGAAAGGGTGGTGGCTAAGAGGTTGGATTTATCTGTGTCTGATTCAGCAATAGTGTTATTATTAATTAGTGGTGGGATATTGCTTCTTTTGTTTTTGAAAGATTTCGTGATTTTCCAAATTGATTTGTCTTGTGTGTTAAGTGTTTGGAGTGTTTGTGTCCAGCTGTTTTGTGTAAAATTATGTATTTCTTTTTTGATTTGATTTTGGATTCTGTTAATCTGAGTTTTTATGTTGGGATCAAGTGTTCTTTGAAAAAGTTTTTTGGTTTTGTTTCTTGTTTTGATGAGTTGTTTTATGTGTTGTGGTGTGTATCTTTCATTTTTAGTGTTTATGGGTGTGGATGTATTTTGGTGTGCTGTGATGATGCAGTTTGTAAGTTCTTCTATTTTTTGTTCAAGTAGATTGCAATTATTAATTTTTGTGAAGTTATTTAAATTAATGTTTTTGTTAATTTCAGTTTGAAATTTGTTCCAGTTTGTGGTTATGGCTCTTTTGTTGATATAGTGGGTTAGTGTAAAGTTAAATTCAAGCATTATTGGATTATGATCAGATGATAATTCAGGTAGTGAGGTTATTGTATGTTTGTAATTAAAATTTTTAATTAGTGCAAAATCTATGGTGGTGGCTGAGTTGTGTCCAAATCTTGTGTGTGTGTTGGGGTGTGCAAGTGTAATGTCATGTAAATTGATATAGTTATTAAGATTAACCCCTCTGGGTGAATTATTTTGTGCATTCCAGTTTTGGTGTTTTGCATTAAAATCACCAATTATGATACAATTGTTGTGTATATTAAAGATGGTATCAAGATCTTGTGTAAAATTTGAATAGTGTGAGGAGGGGGGTTGTATATGGAGACGAGGGTGACAGCTGAGTGGTTGGGTGGTGTGAGTATGATAATTGTGGCTTCAGTGTGTTGGAGTGGTGGTGTAGTGTGGCGGTGATGTGTTAGTGAGTTTTTAATAAATATCATGGTGCCTCCAGATGCTGTTTCTTGATTTTGTCTATCATCGCGATAGGCAGTGTAGTTGGGTAGATGTACTGTGTTTTTTGGTCTCAGGTGTGTTTCTTGTATCATTATTAGGTCTGGGGTATGCTTCTGTACAAAATCTCGTAGCTCAACGATACGAGATTGTATGCCGTTTGCATTCCATGAGCAGAGGCTTAAGCCTAAGAGTTTGTAAGTATTGTTTAAGTGTTGGTTTTGTAAAAAAGTATGGTTTTTACTGATCATTGTTGTCTCCATCCATCAGAGCTTCTATAAGAGCATACGTTTTATTAGTTTTTCCTCTGGCTGCTTTTATTTTCGGTAGGTTTTTTAGAAGTCCTGGAAGCTGCTTGAAGATCTCCGCTAGCGATTGCAGCATCTCGATAGCTTGAAATAGATCTGGGGTGTTTTCATCGTTTTCGGTGTCTTCTTCTTGTGGTTGTGGAAGGTTTTGGTATTGTTTATGTTGGTTAACTAGGTTTATTGCTTTATTCCTGTTGCTTGGGTGACTTCTTGATGGTTTATTATTGTTTGTATTGGATCTGTTTGAGGTGTTTTGTTGAGGTTGTCGTGGCGCCATCTGTTGGGTGTTGTTAACTGCATTTGCATAAGAAACATTTTCCTTGACAAAATTTTGTTTTTGGTTTTGAATTTGCTTTTTGGGTGGTTTCGGGTATTTTTCGCATCCTCCGTAGGATGCGAGGTGTCCTTGTTGTTCACAATTGATGCATTCCGGGTTTTGGATGCGCTCTTTTATTTGGCAGTCTCTAGTAAGATGTGCTTCCGCACATTTTAGGCATCTGGGTTTGATGTGGCAGTTTTCTGCCGAGTGATGGAAATGGTTGCACCGATAGCATTGGGTAATTTTCCCGCTGCCTCGGTAACCTTCTACGATGACGTTCATGTAGCAGATTTTTGTTATGTCATAGATCTTCTCTGCTTCAGGTGTTCTGGGGATGGTTGCAAGGAATATTGGAAGTGGTATTTTAGTTCTTCTGTTAGTGAGTTGAACAACCCTTATTGGGTTGAATCCTAATTCTTGGAGTTCTTCTCTGATGTCCTCTGGGAGTGTCTCACGAGGAAGTCCTTTAAAAATTGCTTTAACGGGTCTCTGGAGGGCTGGACGGATCACGTAATACTCGTATTCCGCTCTGGTGGATAGATAGGATATGAGTCTGCGATATTCCTCAGGAGTGTCAACGTATAGTTTAATGTATTCTCCTGATAGTTTCGTTCTTAAATCTGGGATTACATAGTGTATCGCTTTTAGTTGTTGTTTATAGTTGTTTATTTTGAGCATAATTGGTGGGGGCAAACGTTCCTTTGGTTTGGTGACGACCTCGTCACTTTGAGTGTTGGATGTTTCTTGTATAGTAAGGTTATTGAATTTATTGTTCGAGTTTATAATTGTGGAGGATTCAGAAATTATTTGCCTTTTGGCAGTTTTTCTAGTTGGGGGAGAGACGAAGCCGTCTTCGTCTTTCCGTTTTGTAGGTTGTGATTTATTAGGTGTCATAGGTAGTGTGGAATGTATTGGGCAGCCAGGGACAGTACAATAAGGAATAGTAGAGTACTCACCTTCCGCTGAGGTGAGGTCTGCCTGGGCCTTGGAGTGCAGTAGTAGGTAATTTTGAAACTGTTCATCCGTATCGTCATGATCTGGGCGTCTTCGGTTTGAGTTAATGAGTAATTGCATCTCATCTCTGTAGTGTACGAGTTTTCGGATTCTGCGTTGCAGCGCTTGAAGTGTCTCGCATATTTCTACGTTATTAGTATCCTCAATGGGTGTCGCAGATCGGGAAGATTCGCTTGAGTATGATTCCATGTTCAGGTCGTTGTCCATTATTTCGTTGTCCGGGTCGGTAAAAGGTGGTGGTCAATTGGAATAAATTTTATCCTTGCTGATAAAGCTCTAATAAGAGCTGCTCGGATAAATACTTATTTTTGCTCTGTGAGATAGTTTAGAGGAGAGAGGCGGTTGTACGTCTGTTTCCCTTGCTGTCTCATTCGCTATTGAAGTCCAATCGACAGTCATCTGAGTGGACTGCACACGATGAACCCGCTCCAAAGCGTGGGAAAACGCAACAGTCGGCTGGCAAGGTTACGGCGTCTGTATTTTGGAGTTGAAAGGAAAAGGAATTATGTTGAATTATGTTTTGGAAAAGTTATTATGTTTTAAAAGTTATTATGTTAAAAAGGAATTATGTTTTGGAAAAGTTGGAGGGTCGCTATAATCAGTGTATCACCCTAGAAGGGAATTATGTTGAATAAAAAAAAACTAATTTTGCTAAGTAAATGTGTTTTACTATGGTAGGCCGGGGACTTTTCAATTAAACTGTTAAGGTACACTGTTAGTTTTAAATTGTAAAGATGAAAAAATTTATGGAGTTTAATTTCTAAACAATGCAATTCTAGGTTGATTCATTATTTTTTTTTATTTATTTATTTTTTTTTTTGAATTTAAGTACAGTTTAAGATTTTATGAAGTTTCCGAAAATATTGCTTTAAGATAAAGATTTTAAAATTAGTTACGAAATTTTATACGTTATGTTTCTTATTTTACATTATGGAAATATATGATAAATTCTAGCGTAGGTTTTGAAATTTCCTTATTTGCTTATGTAAGTAACAATCTGGGTAAGAGTCATATCCGGTTAGGCTAAGCCAAACATTTATTTAGGCTGTAAGAAGGTTAAAATTTTGTATTGTAAAATTGACAAAAGATAGAATAGAAAATTAATATTTTATATCTTATATATCTAAAATAATCTATCTAATCTTATATATCTAAAATAATCTATCTAATCTTATATATCTAAAATAATCTATCTAATCTTTTATATGTAAATTAAGCTATTCTTGCATATATTTCAACTGAATTGCAATAATTTAGTGTAGAGAAAGAACTATTCTTTTTTAATGATAAATATGTAGTGATAAAACAAGTATGTGGGTTTTAATATATTGTTGTTTACATTTTATAATGAAGAAGTTATAATTAACATGTTGCTTTGCGAAATTGGGGTCAACAAAAAATGCTTTGGCACATATAATTGAACATACGGTGTTAGGATCAAAAGCTCGATATTATAAAATAATATGATAAGAATAATTACATTTTAATTCAATAAAATAATAAATTAAATATCTTGTCAGCAATTTATATATAATTAAATTAGGGACATTTATTGAATTTAGTGTCTTAACGCCCGATTCTATTTTAATATCTAAACAGAAGAATATTGTCTATTTTAATAATTTATCGTTTGCACCTATTTTTTTTCAATATTTATTTTTTTAATTTTTTTAGCAGAATTGTCTGGTTTTATTCTTTGTATTGTTAATATAGGCTACATTTTTGTTCATAAGAATGTTTTGCTTTTTAAAATAAATATGCTTTAGGAAATTAAAGAAAGTATTTCCTTTAATTGAAAGTAATCTCGTCTGTGAAAATGGATAATGACAGTATGCTTACTTTACACTAATTAAAATCCAATTTGAATAATTTAAATTTTTTCAAAAATTAAAACTATGCATTGCTTCATGTTGAAAAGAAAATAATTGATTTAAAATTTTTATTACTTTAGATAAATTGTGCGTCAAAAATTTGTGCAAGGCCAAAAGACTACTTCTAAGGAGCAGAAGTCATTTTAGATTAGAGGTAGGAAATATTTTTCTTAAGTCTTATAGTTTAATTTAGTTCAAAATATTTACAGATTTATCTGTAAATATTTTGAAAAAAAAAGTTTTAATGAATTATTTTCTTCATTTGTAAAAAAAGTTCTTAAAAATTTAGTATTATCTAAAGGACTATTTTTTAGAATTTTTCTTATTTTATGCCTTGAGCAAGAGAAATGAAACGTAATCTACTGCAACTTTGTAGGTTGATACCGTATAAGATATAGAAGTCATTCTTAGTTTATAAAAAACGATGGGCAGATGCCATTTCTTGAAACCTCAAGACAATTGTGACTGAAAAAACAATTTAAAAAAACAAAAGGAAAAGAGGAACCCTTCAAGATTAAAAACTTTTTAATGCATTCTCCTTGTCAAAGTGCAAAAATATATCAACTTTCGATGTTATTTTGAGTAATCTAAGTGTCATCATCGACGATATGTTTAAAGTATTTTCGGTTAACAAAGAGTTTTTGTTCCACGTTCCGCATATTCATACTTTTTTTTTTCTTTTTCTTTCATCTTAATTAAATTCTGATGATATTTGCATTGTTTTTCTTTTTTTTTTTTTTTTTTTTTTTTTGTCATGCGAGAAGAAGTACAATAATCAATGTAAAATAAGTTTGTAAGACTTCCAAATTTTCAAATAAATTGCAATGACAAAAAATTTCTGTTAATTTAAGGACATTATTATTGTTCCCTGTATATTCCCAGATTAAGAAACATGTAGCTGTACCAGAGCTTAAAAAGTTTGTTTGTAAGCTAGAAATCTATATCGCCATCTTTTTAAAGTAATTTTCATAGGAGCATTATATTGACAAAATATAATTAAAAACTATCAATTATTCAGCATTTTGTTTGAAACATCATCATTAAAAATTTGTTTTCATTGACGACTGAGTACAAGACAACTTTCTGCTGGAAGCAAATATAATAATTGCCTTACTGGATTGATTAATAGCAGTTTCAGTTCAGAATGCCAATAACATTCACTAGGGCCGCGGTAGCCTAGTGGTCAAGGTCGTGGACTAACGGCCGGCGGTCTTCGTTCGATCCTTGGCCGCCAAAGACCCGCCTTGTAGCCAGGGCTGATGCACGTTAAATCTGTTCAGGGTCAAAAGTCCTCCCGTTGGCTTGGTGTGGATGTTAGGAGATGATGGTTGCGAGCTCAGGTGTCGTTTTCGTCACTTGACCATGATTCAAAATTACAAGGTCCGTCGCCAATAGCCCTCGTGTTGCTTCTAGTGCGACGTTAATAAAAACTATACTAAATAACATTCACTCACTCAATCAATCCTCGTCTCTTGACATGGCAGCGGTATCCAAATGGTCATGGTTTCGGATTCGTGGCCGGCTTTTATTGTTCAGTGATGGGTTCGATTCTTGGCCGCTGAAGACCCTTCGTGTAGCCGGGGCTGATGCCCGTTAAATCTGTCGGGGCCCAAATTCCTCCCTTTGGCGTAGTGTGGAAATTAGGAGAGGGGGTTGCCAGCTGAGGTGTCGTAATCGTCACTTGATTGAGGTTCAAAATTACGACGTCCGTCACCAATAGCCCTCGTCTTGCTTCTAGTGCAACGTTAATAAAAACTAAACTAAAACCTCTTCACTTGAATGCTGTTTAAGGTTGAGAGCTCCGGCGATAATGTCTCGAGTGTTTCTGTTTAGTACAACGTTAAAAATATTATTAGTCGATAAATTGTAAGTCACCAAATTTTTTTAGAACACATTTGATTTTTTGTCAAATTGAGGGCTTTATTCAAATAATTATTGAAATTTTTTGGACAAGTCATCTGGTAATAGTTATGATGGGACTTCATTAAAAATATTCACCGTTTTCCTGGTGTATTTTTGACTTTTGCATTAAAAGTACATTTGTGCGAGTTTGAATAGAATTACCAATTTTTCACTTCCATTAGTTTATGAACAACAAACTACTGATATTTGTAGAAGCTCGTCAGATGTGTAATGATACTGGGACTGCTGGTACCTGTCTTTAAGTTCTTGGCATATTTAGGACTTACGATTTGGGCAACTGACGAATCCGTGAGTACTGTTGATGGTAATATGGTATGATTCACCAATACTAGCCCTTAATAATTCGTAATACTTGACCAAGATATTGCAGAAATTAGGTTACGTTAAGATTTCATCCAATTAAGAGTTTCTGAATTAACATATAGAATTGTGCAAACTTTAAAAGTAGAATATATATATACATATATGTTTCATATAAGATGCAACGAAAAAAAATTTATACTTCGAAGGAATTTATGGAAGGTGTTCTGAGTGAGAAAATTACAGAATAACAGAATTTTTATCAAAGATTTTTGGAGTGGAGAACCATTTCATGAATTCTCAATGGATGCGAGAAAAATTTACAATATATTAGCATATAAAGGGTCTCATCAATACACCTTCACGAATTTTCATGCTTAACCTTTATATGAAATATTTCTATGAATCTTTAATTTTCAAGAAAAAAAGAATTAATTTGTTTTTTTAATATTTTTTTTGTTTCTAAATGAAACATATCCTGAATTGAAAAGTTCTTGTAACAATGCTTTTGAAATGTCTGTTTTGAAAATGTAAAGTGAATTCTACTTTTTAAAATTGTTGGCTCTTAAAAGAGCTTTATTGGTTTATTTTTTCCTTTTCTTTTTATGAAAAATATATCAGTTTTAATCTTTTTTTTTTATTCTTGTCTTTTATTTATTTTTTTTTTTTTGGTTTATGTGTTAAGAGATTTTTATATAAATTGTGTGTTATTCTTTGAAACAGTTCTGGTCAATACAAATAGCAGCATTGCATGCCTTACAGCTAATAAATGTTCTTTTATTGCATATTCTTTTTCGCACAATATGTGTACTTTCTTCTGTTCTTTTCGTCAATTGGCCAATGAGAAAATTTATTATCATTTATCTTTAATTTTTTTATTGCTGAAGGTTCTATATTTTTAGGATTAATTTTTCCTATCAGAGATGCTATTAAATTCATTCGAAACTTTCTGAAACTAAATTTTGGCGAAGTTTGACATGATTTAAATATCAGAAATGAATTCAAAATAGCAATGTCAATGACGCTAAAGAATAATTTTTTTGTCCATTTCCTAGTTCGTCTAGCAAATGTGTAGGTGGATGCCATGCGATCTCCCAAATCAACATATCCCATGTGTTTATTGTAATCTGCCACAATTTAGTGGTTGGAAGTGGTTAATTTTTCATTTTCCCATTCAGCAAAGTCACCATCAGATTTTTTTTGGGGGGTGTCAATCTTTTTACTTATTTAAATCTAATAAAATGATGTAAACCTAGTTGACTGATTAAATGTGCACCTTTTTTGTGAATTGAAAGAGAAATAAACTATATTTCTAAGAGATAAAAAAAACCGATAAATTAAGTAGTACGGCTTAGTTTTTCCAAAGTAATTTAGTTATAAAAAAATTAAATACAATAATAGTAAGAAATATTTTAAAAGAGGTTAAATAATTTTATCTTGTTGGATTATAAAATTATACATGTTAAATGTTTAGCTAAGTTCTATAAGACTCAGATTGTGACTAAGGATTACACATAAATTAAAAAGATTTTAATGTAAAATCTAATTATTTTAGTATTTCTTTTAATTCTGCCTTTGTAAAAATACAATTTACAAAGCAAATTAGAAATTTTATAAGAATTTATAATATTTTAAATTAGAACAGTTATTATACATCAATAACTTTAAATATTTAGTTTGTAAGCTTTCAAGCCGTATGTTTTATGTATATTACAAACTTTTCAATGTGGTTATAAGAATATGATTTCCATTGTTTGTATTATAGAGCTGCGAAATTTTAAGACATAATCAAGCGAAGAAACCAATATCATTATGCACCTCTCAATCTTATACTCACGTATAATTTATTTTACATGTTTCGATTTTCGAATACAATACATATAACATGTACAATACTGATTACTATGTATAGGATATGTATAGCGTATTCCAAAATTTTATGTGGGTTATTTATAGTACGTACTTGCTATAGATACCCTTGTCAATTAATAGAACTGATGCTATGTTTCACAATATTTTTTGGTTAACAATAAAAAAAAAAAAAAAAATCAAAAGCTATTGAGTTGTAAAATTATAATTTACGTGGTCTTGAATTAGGACTCAAATTTCGTTGATCTAGCGTTCAGCTTGATTCAATTGACTAGAGGCGCCATTTTTAAATTTAGCTTAGAACGAAACTGGTTACAAATAAGAAAGAGGTTTTTTTTTAAAGTTTAATTTAATTTTAAATACAAGTTTGTAACTTATTAAGTTTTTTGCACTTGTATAAGTATACTGAAATGTACATGATTTCTTGTAATTTAATATGAAGAAATGTGATCAAATTTTACGTTGCAAAGAAATTACGTTAATTTTTATGTTCGAATCCTATATTTTTGTTTGAACTGTGTATACTAGTGAACTAAAATTTAAAAGGTCCCAATATCTCCGAATTGTGACTTTACAAATCCACTTCGTATGCTTCTTAAATTACTAATTATAATTATCTTCTATTTCAGTTCTGAAGGAAGACTCCAACCTGAAACTTTTGTTAGTTGAAAGTGATTGAAATAGCGCTATGTTATCCGTTCCATCCTTGAAGGACTTATCTGCTGCACCAATTGCAGTTACTCTGTACAATGATTCTAAAATGCAGCAATTTTTGAAAAGGAATAAATTCCGGCTCTCACCTAATGAAAAATGGAGAGTTTTGATAAAGAAAAAATTGCCCAGTGACGTATATCCACTACCATTACAGGAAAAAATTATAAGTTTGATGGAGTCAGTGAATTACGAATTTAAAATGTGGAAACAGCAGCATAAAACATACCTCGGAAAAAGCTTCGATCAGCGAATTACCAGCAAAATCCATTGGAAATCAGATGGTACCATAGATATATCGAAAACTGCCAGCTTTCTCATTCAGTCTGATGTCTTGCCAATGAAACATCGATTCAGGCTTGCCTGTAATTACTGGAAGAACGAAGACATACTCAAGATGTGGGAGCAAATGCCTGCTGACCTTCGGGACGATTTATATAAAATGCAAAAGTATGATATTCCGCAGCATGTATCTAATATAAATGTAATTGAATGGCTCCGGTGGTATTCAAAAAGAGGTACAAGCAATACGGATTACAATCAGGATACTGTGTCTCAAGCAACGCGAGTTCAACCATCAAGGTCGAAAAGAAAAAGCCAGAAGAAGCTTTTTCACCGTGTGTATTAATTTATGGTGTGGACATTCTAGTGACGTTTTTCAAATTTACAAACATTAATGAATAATTTCATACATTGTATTCGTATATTTTTAACATTGTATACTTGTATATTTGAAATATGGTACTGTGATATGATACTTGACATACATTCTTTATCAAAAAAAAAAAGTGCAAGTGATTATAACTTAAATTTATCAATATTTAATGTTTCTTAATAAACTGAAGAAATTGTTTCCTGAAATTTTCAGTTTACTTCTTAATTTTGGAATATTGTCTGTGTGGCTTAAATATAATCGATCACTATTCTATGAACTAGGATTTGCATGGATTCGAATTTACTTGGATTACATAAAATTTTGATAATAATGGAAACAGCCTGATTTCATAAGGATTTCCTAGTGCCAAAAAAAATACTTCATTATAGTGTTCTATAAAATCTACATGAATGTGAATGTTGGAGAACTATTTAATTCTTTTCATTTATTAATTGTATTTTCAGTCGTTTGATTAAATTGTCTAGTAATATCTGAATGTGTAAAAAAATTATAAATATGATGAATATTTTAAAATTGCATATAAACTTTTGATATTGAGAAATATTATGTTGTCAATGATATTTGAAGTGCTTTTTTCCTTTAAAAATTATATGTAACACACACACACACACACATATATATATTTATATATATTTATACAATATTACTTTTTTGAAACTATATTCTTAACGGAAAGGATATTGTAGGAAGAAAAATAATAATTTTGAGAAATAGAAAGACTTACATTTTATAAATCTAAAATACAACTTAAATATTTGTTATGTTGCCTTGTATGATGCAAATGTCATTTCAAATTCTCACCTTAAGCCTAGATATTTTGCTGAAAGCTTAAAAAATTTTACTTTGTTGTTCATCTCGGCACGAGCATATTTCTTAAGAAATATTATTCATACATGTCCTTAAGTTAATTAAATTAGTTGATATGTTTAAATAAACATTATACAAACTTCATGTCCTTCTATATTATATCTGAATTATTTTACAAAGTCCTTTGAATAATAAATAAAAATATTTAACATATCGAATTAAAGGTCTATATAATATGCGCGGCTTCATGCAATGATGAAAATTTATATGCGTTATTACAATTTAATGAATTATGTATAAATATAGTGTTAACCCCTTCCCTGCCGAGGAAAACTTACGAGATGCGCTCCCCAGTGCCACCGTTTTTCATACAGGTGCGCGTAGCACAAGCACAGAAGCAAAACTGCACAGCTATAACTTTCCCGTTTCAGAAAAATCCCCTTTACCAATACCCTACCCCTCTAATATGAAATAAGAAAATCCGTTTCAAACCTTGTCAAGGTCATTTTATGGCATTCCAAGGTCGTGGCAGTAGTTTTCTTTATAGTAGCGCAATGCAAAGGATCGTACTTCGGAAAGGCGTGTATATACGCCGGCGGCAGTTAAGGGGTTAAGTCATGCTTCGAATAGAAAAGATTTTTTTTATTTATTTTGTTTGAAAGAATGTTGCAGTTCATGTTATAGAACAAAGTATGAATGTACCGCGCAAAATAAATAATTTTTTTCAATATTTTTTAAAAACACATAAAAATAATCAAGGTATTAGTCAGGGTTAAATTTTTAATTATATAAAAATCGAATTTTGTATAGATATAACAACACAAGCAAATTACAGTTCCTCCCATCAAGTCCTACAAATTTAACATACACGACTTGAAAATGTGAGATGATTATGAAACACTATACACTCAATTATAACATGGCGAACGGTGTTTGGGACATGGCAGGAAGGAAGCCAGATTAGCCTTTGAACATTTTACTCTAAAATATACAATCATCTATTGATAAAGTGTAGCACAGTGGTCCGAACAACTTAGAATTCTAGAAAGCTGCTTTTTAAATGTTATGGTGCTTTTCTATAAATAAATATTAAAAATAACTTACCATTCATTTTTATTCAAGTTTTATAACAATTAAATATTACAAATATAGTCCATACAGAAATGATTACTCATATGAAAATCATTTTTTCAAAACTTATGTGTATCATTTCTTAAGATATAGGACAAAATAAAATAAACACCTTTGAAAGAATACAAAATTTTAGTTAATAGGGCATAGGACCTCTATTGGCTCAAAGTACTCTTTGCATCCAACGCAGGAATGACATTTTATTGTAATCATCAATTGCAACCAATAAGGCAAAATTATGTTTGTCAGAGTTTTTCCCGGAGGTTAAGTTTATCATGCATTTACAATCTACAGTAAAATAAAAGCAATAAACTATTAATATATAAATTTTAAAATTGTCTTATTTTAAGTATGTTAAATTAGATTTAAAATTACAAAACCAATAAATAACTATATAGTTGTTAGAGCTAAATTAATAACTATCCAAATTTAAATCTAAATAGATTTAAATATAACAATAAATTTAAGAACTTTTAATATGTAACAATGTTAATATGTAAAGAAATATATTATTCAGTCAATATCGATTTGACTATTCACGATTCATTTTCAGGTGATTAGAAATGTTTATCATGGTAGAATTAACATAGTTTATATTACTTTTTAATCAACTAGAATGAATTTGTTTTAGTTTGAACACCAATATAAGTTTCTGCATAATGAATAACTTCACCAGATTTTAAAGTAACTGTTCAATTCTAGAAATCACATTAATGGTAATGTATGCTATTTTGGCAATATGGAACTAAATTACTTGTTAATAAGCAACAATGTTAATATATAAAGAAATTATTGAGAAATACTAAATGATAAGAATGTATCTTGATGAAAACTGCAAATGATTTAGTCAAAATTTAAATATAATGCTGCTTTGCTTTTGAAAAATAATCAATGCATGAGCTTGTAATAAATGTAATATTGTTAATATATAAAGAAAGATAATCACAAATACTATATGTTAGTAATTTATACAACTTACCACACAAGTTGGTAATATATTTATATATGGTTTGTACACTGCATGTATTTTGAAGAACCCATCTTCTTGAATATCAGGCTCGAAGAAAGTAATAGCACTGACAAATTTGTTTTGGAAAAAATTGTAGACCTTCTCGCAATTTCGTTAGCATATTCTGATTTCCTGATTGTTTTGCAATTTTTTTAAATATTCATTGTAGTGAATGCCTGAAAATTCAACGGTTCTACGTTTGAAACTGTTCTACGTTGTAAGCCATCTTTATGCAAATATTTAATATGAATTACGCAAAACTATATCAAAGTATACAAATGATCCCCAAAATTAATTATTAAGATTCTTAAGATTATAAATATGAACTACACGAATAAGCTAAAATACACTACCACTACATGGGTTAAGACATTAATTTTAATTAACGAAATAAACTAGAATAAAGCAAAAGTCATATAAAAGTACTTAAAAATTTTCCTACCTAATACATATATATTAGAACAATGTTGGGAATAGGATAACACTAAATATATTAACCAAATTAATTAATTACAAAGATGTATACAACTAGTATATACAGAAATCCTGTGCTAACGCACACCACGTATGTTTGATTATTAAGTAATCACATGATCTTAACGGGACACCATTTGTCTGTGAATTTAGTCTATTAGGAATTTATTTATGTACCCGAGAGGAAAAGGGGATATATTTTGGGATAGCTATAGACGTGCATCTGCCCAGACAAGCAACCAAGAACGATGTGACTGAAAATTCTAATTTTTGGGGGCAATTTCAGTTTTACATAGAGGGATCTTTAAGTATTTTACGAAGAGACTAAATATCAGAAGGGAAATCTCCCTACCAAAATACAAAGGGGGAAGCTTCCAGTTTATACAGATTTATAATGCGTGATCACCAAAAAATTAGAAAATTAAATTTCTGTAAAATCAGCACAAATTTCCTCCCACCGCAAGACATGGGTGTGTCTTAAAAATATTAAAATTTCGATCACATCTACACCTAAAAAATTATACCTAAGGATATCTTCACCTCTAACAAAACATATAAACTTTTTTCAATCAAATATCAAAAAAGGTTAAATGACAACGTATCTAAAATTATATATGCATACGAATAGTTTACATAAACATGGATGAAATGAAATGCAAACACATTAAAATGTATCACATAACAAGTAATCATGTGTAAACGGTAACATAATAAAATGAATTACATAAAACATGACCAAAGCACGATTTTGTAAATTTAAGTGTTTGTAAATTAAGTGATTTAAAGAGATCATGAGCAAATGGAAATTCATGTTGGACTGGTCTCTAAACTCGAAAATACTGCATGGTCACTTTTGAAATTTTCCAAGTGCCTTGCTATTCTATTTGTTTTCAATCTGTACTAGGGTTCTAGGTTCCCTGAATACTTAACCCTAGTACTCTTAGAAGAACTCATTGCCTCTGTTTAAATATTGTGAATGAAAACAATAATAGATCTGAATTTCCTTCCTGTCAATTCCTCCTATACCATCAGAATGTTTTCAAGCAATACTTTTGAAAGAAATTGTTCATGAACACATTATTATTTATAATGAACTTATAGGTGTATAATAAACACATAAACTTACAAAAGAAATACACATACATTTACAAGTTTAGTTGGGATCTTATCACGTTTTTATTAACGTATCAACAATGAAAATAACATTTTGGTTAAAGTCAAAGATTTAATATAGTATTATTTTTAATAATATAGTAAATTTTGTTATGTTGATTTTAAATTGAAGGTATGTGGCTTTTTGAAATATAAATAAATGAAATAAAAAATAAGATTCCAAATTCTGGTTCAACTTGCTTAAATATTATTCTGTTGGATACGAAAAAGCAACCCATTGAATTATCCTTTTAAATTACGCAGGAACTTCAATCTCCTCTCCGCACTTTATCACATCCCATTTCTCTATCTTCTAATTTCCTATTCAGTACAATTCTATTCCTACACAACGCGACAATGAAAACGCAACACTGAAGAGGAGCCAGAAAATGATGCAGATTTCTGGGTAGATACACGTCACCGAGTTAATCGAATGATGTGAAATGCGCAGCTCTCCAACACCATTGAAAGATTTATAAGGGAAAGAAACGGCAGAATGTTAAAATTTTGTGCCGTTACTTCAGTTACGAAATCATCGTAGGAAATTTTCTCTTGCCTCACAGAACGCGTGTAATAGCAGAGAAAGTTAGGCCGTCATCAGCTGAGGCATTTCCAGCAGACAAACGATTTTACGAGGGGCAGGGTGATCGAACTGAGAGGGCAGATTAGTCCATATGGCCAATTCTCAGCTGATACAAACGTGGAAGCGTCTACAGTACGCCGACTACAGCGTAGATGGTTGCAACATGAAAATGTGGCAAATATGACAGGTGTCGGTGCAGCCAGAGTGACGTCAGCAGTATTGGTACAAAGTATCCGCTGACAAGCTGTGGAGGACCCGGAAGCCTCTTCAACTTCGATTCTGCAGCATGTTCAAAACACATTAGATGTTCCCATAAAGACTAGAACTCTTTCCCGATGATTGGTTGCTAGTGGCCAGCACTCATGGCCTTTGTTAAGAAGACTTTTGAGACTAATGAGCCCACAGCTTAGAAGACATCGTCTACAATTTTGTCGGAATGGACTGATGGGGAAGACGGAATGACACAGGGTCTTGTTCTCAGATGAGTCACTCTTCTGTTTCTCCATTGATAAACACCGCGTATGAGTGTGGTTTCGACGTGAAGACTGATCCGGCAGCAATTGTGGATCGCCCCAACGAGCGTCAACGTGGTATCATGGTTAGGAGCGCAATTGCGTACGATTCTAGGTTACCTCCAGTGAGTATTCCGAACGCCCGAGGACGTTCAACACTCATCGACATTGTGTTATTAATAGAGGTTGTCGTGAACAGTAAGAGAAGAACTGGTTCCCTAAATAGAAATACTTCTGAACAGAGACATAGCAATAATTCTGTAATCTGTACATAGATTACACAATTCTGTACATAATAATTATTATTTAACTAATAATCTGTACATAGCAATAATTCTGTCACCAGCAAATAAATAGGATTATTTCCTAATGCTGCTTACTCAGTAATCACAAAAATTAAGATCACCAAGGAACTCGAGGGAAATACAAACCCTAGACCCAGAAGCACCAGTGGGTGTCTCGTTAAGATAGGTACATCTACATTAATATAATTGAAATCTTACACAATTCTTTTCGTACATTAATTACGCTAAAATAATTTACATGAAGTTTTTTTTTTTGAGGGGGGGGGGGCGGTAGCCTAGTGATCAAGGTCGTGGACTCACAGCCGGAGGTTTTCGTTCAGTCGCGGGTTCGATCCTTGGCCGCCAAGGACCCGCCGTGTAGCCGGGGCTGATGCACGTTAAATCTGTTCGAAGCCCAAAGTCTTCCCGTTGCCGTGGTGTGGATGTTAGAAGAAGGGGGTGCCAGCTCAGGTGCCGTCCTCGTCACTTGACCGTGGTTCAAAATTACGAGGTCCGTCGCCAATAGCCCTCATGTTGCTTCTAGTGCGACGTTAATAAAAACTAAACTAAACTAATGAAGGTTTTTTAACTTCATTTATGGTTTAATGACATTTTTATTACAGTATATCATTTGAAACAAAACTATATTTATACAACTTATAATTAATTATGAAAATAAGATATCATCAGAAGCAAAATGTAAAATTGTTTGCAAAGTCTTACAAACGACAGATGTAGCCACACAAGGTACGCTTAAA
This sequence comes from Nephila pilipes, assembly GCA_019974015.1. Lineage (NCBI taxonomy): Eukaryota > Metazoa > Arthropoda > Arachnida > Araneae > Nephilidae > Nephila > Nephila pilipes. The sequence goes on along the minus strand of BMAW01098439.1, from coordinate 95,078 downwards.
ATCAAGAAATGGAAAATTGTAAGTTTTTCCTATACTAAAATTAAAGCAAAAGATAAAAAATTGAAAAGTTATCTGGAACGCCAAAATTGATCCAACTACAATATCCCCTTGGGTGGCTAACAAGTAGGAATAAAAAAAAACTTGCAATGCTCATAAGTATTTTATTTTTCTGTAATTATCGGGTTATAGCGTCAGAGATTTTGATTAGAAATATTAAACTTTTGAAGAATGAGTTAAGTATTTCCATAAGATTCAGATTAGTTTTCTTTATGAGATGAAAGGACATATCGTACATACTGTTGAATTCTAATAATAAAATTTCCAAAAATATGGGTTTCATAATGTTTTGAATATTTATTAATGTGTCTCTTTGAAGAAACAAGAGAGCTCATAATTTTTTAAAAAACAATAAATATTCCTATTTTTCACTCAGTGCAAACTTGAGAAATTTGTATCTCAATCGAATTAATTGCATCAAAAAATGACACATCTTTAATGAAATAAGGACTCGAACATTCAACTGGACTAAGACACGACTAGTGACGTTGGTAAGAATCTCACCAATTGGGCAAAGTAAACATTGTGTAAAGCAATAAAATTTTATTATCCTTCTAGGAATGTGTACCTTCCATGTAAAGAAGATGACATATCGAAGTACTTCGTATTCGGAAGCATAGATAAAAGAAAGCATAAGCAAAAAAGAACCTCCAAACATTAAACTAAATATAATATGTTATATCTAACAATCCAAAAAGAAAAAAAAAATGTAAAGATTCTGTAAGATTATGCATATTCCGAAATGTTTTGGTAAAATTTGATTGATTATTAACATTTCATTCAGAAGCAAATCGACGCTGTTTTCAACGGCCTCGTATTTTTGAACATTTCTCAAGTGATGAGGACCGCAGCTGCGCTGGCACCTTCCTACCTAAACTTCCACTCCACGCTAATAGGACTTTGAATCTCGACAGAATTAATGTGCATCAGCCGCAGTTTCACGGCTGGTGTTTAGTGGCGTCAATACACGAACCTGAACTCGACATACAAAATGCCGACCTGGAATTCGTTATTCCGACCATTAGGCTTAGTTCTAAAAATTTGCACCTCATTTTCCATATTTCATTAAATCTATAACATTTAAACAATTTACTTTCTAAACAATTTTTAAACAATATACTTCTATGGTATGTATTTTAAACTTAAGTAAATATTGGAAAATATACGAGATTCAATAGTAAATTAAATATGAAAGTTAATTCTTCTATGTGGAAAAAGTGAATATATTTCTCTTTTAAAAATTAAATTGAAATAATTTATTGATGTAAAAATGAATATATATATATATATATATATATCTTTTTCAAATTTATTTTATGAATATAAATTTTCTTAAAAGATACATATTGTAGTATTTTGTTTTATGATGTTTATAATTCGAAAGTTTCAAATCTATTTAAGGCTTTATAGTGTGATAGTTTCTGAAAAACGTTGGAATTGTAAAAAAATGTTAGAACCTACTGTCTAGAATAGTGGTTCCTATGATTTTTTTAATCGTAACCCTTTATAAATTTTTAAAATTTATTCATGTCCCCCTCCCGCCTCTTTTTACTTATCGCTATTTATAAAAGGTTTTAAAATTTCTTTTATTTATTTTTACTTTACTTCACAATTAACAATGCTTAAGTAGAAACAGAGTGTAAAAGAAAAACTATTTTATTAAATAAATTGGCTTCAATTTTAGATTGGGGCAAATATTTGAGTCTATTAAGGTGTATTTATATAATTCAATATCGTTACATAATGTAAGGAATAAAACAAGTCAACACATTTCTTTCTTTATAGAAATATTTTAAACCTATTTTGAGATATTTTAAAAGTTTTTCAGAGGAAATTTGATTTATTTTTCTTTCCATTGATAAGTAATCTAGTACGCTAAAAGTGATCCAATTAAATCAATAGCCTCATCGTTGGCTAATTATTTATTGATTTATATATATCATAATCATGTCCTTTATTAACATTCTAACACAAAATATAGGAATAATGAATAGGAGAGTTTAAGAAAATGAAATTATTTATTTTCAAGGTTCAGTCTCTATAGATCTCAAAACTTACTAACAGTCCTAATTAATGATTTAATTTAGAAATCTATATTTTACCAGCCCACTCGTTTCACATTTCGTAACTTTCTTTAACCTTAAAACATTGGCGGTATATATGCTGTACCAAAAATATTTTTGTCACTCGCTTCAACTGCGGTATGACGTCTGTACCAAGCTATCCAGAGACAGCTCTTTCCCCCTTTCCTTTCATCGGAACCTCTTTTAACTTTCCCTGGCCCGTTTTACGACTTTGCTTCTATTGTCCGAATTTGGTGGGGATATTTTTCGCCATTGTTATCAGTTGTGTGCGAATTCCTTGTCATTGGCGACCTTTAGGGGTTCATCCATATTCGAAAAAATACTCCATTCGATGCATTTACGCTGTCTATGTTCAATAGAATTTTGTTTTTCCTTGCTTTTTCTTCGATTTTTTAGAATGAATCTGAAATTTCTCGCAGAAATAGAGATTGCGAATTTGATGAAAGATTTAGATGAAGAAAATTATGTTGATTAACACCCAAAAAAAATCTGATGGTGACTTTGCTGAATGAGAAAAAAAAAATTACCTACTTCCAAGCAAAAAATTGTGGCAGATTATCACAAGCAAATTTGGTATGTTGATTTTGGAGACCACAGGCATCCACCTACACTTTTGTTAGACGAACTAGAAAAGTGACAAAAAATTATTCTTTAGGCTCATCGATATTGTTCTGTTTCTGATATTTAAGTCGTGCTAAACTAAGTTAAGAACTCAATTTAAAAGAATTTAGAATGAATTTAATAACATCTAATAGAAAAATTAAATCAGAAAAGTATTAAAAAGAATTGTATGAAAAAGAATATACAAAAAAAAAAAATAACTATTATCTGTAAGGCATGCAATGCGGCTATTTATATTACCCAGAACTTTTTCGAAGAATAACACACAATTTATTAAAAAATCTCTAAACACATAAACCATTAAAAAAATCAAAAGACTAGGATAAAAAAGATTAAAACTGATACATTTTAAATAAAAAGAAAAGAAAAAAAAATAAACAAAAGAAGGACTTTTAAGATGCAAAAATATTAAAAAGTAGAATTCACTCTACATTTTTAAAACAGAATTTCAAAAGCATTGTTACAAGAACTTTTCAATTTAAGATATGTTTCATTTAAAAACAAAAACAAAAAAAATATTAAAAAAACAAATTAATACTTTTTTTCTTGAAGATTAAAGATTCATAGAAATATTTGATATAAAAAAGCGTTACATATTATTTTCATTGGAAAACATGAATTAACTGAAGGTTTTGCTATAATTTGACGTACTTAAGATTTACTCAGAAACTTTGAAATATGTTCAATTAAGATAAAAATTATTTTTTTTAAATCTCACTTTTGATGATATTTAATTAGAAAAGGACCAAGGTAGCCGTGTAATGATGTCGCAAATTCGTAGCCAGGATGGAGTTGTGAGTTAAAGTCCTGTTCAATTGAAAATCGGCTGTTAAGCCAGTCTAAATTCTAAGTCCTGATGTTGGTGTAGTGTGGAAGTCTGGTGAGTGGATACAGTCCTCATTGCTTGACCGTCGTTAAAGTTTATAAAGTCTCTGACCAATAACCTTCCTATTGTTTCAAAATTCGATGTTATTACAATGTCAAATCAAAATATTTGGAGTACTTTGATTTTTTTTTTCTGCATTAAAAGGGCGCTAATTTAAAAAAAAATGAAATGTTTAGTAATAATGTTTAACATTATGTTCTTAAAGTTTTCCTTCTTTTACATATTTCGTCGAATAATTTTGAAAACATGAGTCATTATTTTTATTACATGAATTCAATGTTCCAGTTAAATATGTAAATTGCAATAATAAGAACAGAGATAAAGTTTGCACACTAAGCCATGCGATTACTCACCTATATGTGTATATTGTTTGTATATATAACTATATATATATACATAAATTAATCTGATTTTACATAAATGAATATTCTTAGCATGTTTATTTTATATTAATCCCTTGAAACTATCGTTCATATTAAAAATATTCTTATCAGTGTATTACATAAAAATAATTAATACAGTATAACAAACTGTTTATGATCACCTCATTTCACTTCTTTTCTGTTATTAAAGTGACTATTTTCGAATCTCATGAAGATATGACGAAAAATATACTGTGGTTAATTAAGTAATAATACGCACTGAATTAGTTTCAGAAAATTAGCTTTCCTTCAACATCCTTTATCGGGATTATTAACCTTTCGGGTTAAATTAGGCTCTTTTAGTGATTTAAATGTATATGGTATACTTGGCCTGCATTTATAGCTTTTAAAAGCTCAAAACTTTTAATATTATTGATCATAAATCTATGATGAAATCTTCTATTTTTTTTTCTTATCAACTTCTATTTTTTCTCCATTGTAAGTCGTATATTAGCGCAACTTAAAACTTTGTATAATGATGAAACTTTAAGGAAAGACCTCAAACAAGAGGATCGGAGACAATATCGGTTTCTTTTTCTATTACTTTGTAGTTTCTCCACATTCCTTCCATTCTAACACGAAAGGCGAAAAGCAAGCAAGCTTAAAATATACTGCTGTTTGTAGAAAATGCAACACCATGAAAGAATCATCAGAATCAAATGAAATTTAATGCAGAAACGACTTGTACTGATACAAATAAATGATGAAATTTTCAAAACAAAAGAAACAAATTAAGCGTCCGAAATCAGTATTTGGTGCAGCCACCATGCGCTGCAATAAGTGCTGCTATACGACGTGGCATGGAGTCAAACAGATGTTGAATATCTGCTTGAGGAAGAGAATTCCATATCGCTTGTATGCGCAACCAAAGTTCGTCTTTGGAAACTGCAGGACGCGGATCACGAGCGAGACGCCGACCAACCATATCCCACACGTGCTCAATAGGCGACATATCCGGTGAATAAGCAGGCCAAGGAAGAAGTTGCATGCGTTGTGCTGAACAGAAGTCTCGAACAGTCCGCGCAACATGTGGGCGTGCATTATCCTGCTGAAAGATAGCTCCAGGGATGCCTTGAAGGAAAGGAACGACTTCGGGCTGTAGCACTTCACTGTTGCTATTGAGATTACCCTCAATTCGTATCAAATTGGATCGTCCATGATACGAAATCGCACCCCAGACCATAACTCCGGGTGTTCGACCACTATGTCGTTCAATAATACACTCAGGAAGGCAGCGTTGACCGGCATAACGTCTAACACGAACACGGCCATCATGGGTCCACAAATTGAAGCGTGATTCATCTGAAAAGACAACTTGGTGCCAATCAGCTCGCCTGTCTCTGTGCTCAAGAGCCCACTGCCGACGCAGCCGTCGATGATTCGCCGTGAGGGGAATCCTGTATAAAGGCACCCTTGCACGCAATCCACGGCGCAGCAGACGACGACGAATTGACGAAGCCGACAATTGTACACCTGTAGCAGTAGACCAACGTGCTGCCAGCTGCCTGGAGGAAGCTGTGCGATCATTCACCGCCATGCGGAGCAGGTGTCGATCATCGCGCTCTGACGTCACCTTCTGTCGTCCAGTGCCTGTTTTTCGAGTTGTTCGGTGCTCGTCGGTCCACTGCTTCCAAACTCGCATCACTGTGGAACTGTTCCGCTGCATACGAGCTGCTATTGCGCGATAGGAAAATCCTCCTTCTCGAAGGCCGATTATCCTCCCTCGTTCAAACTCCGTAAGTTGCTTGAATTTCTTATTCTTCCGTCGTGGAGGCATACTCAGGTCTCACTAAACGTTTGCCACTAACAAATAATCATAGACTTTTTTCAACGTCCCGCTACAGCACTTTATTTATACGCTTTCAGCATCAATTCAGAGGGCGCTGCGCGCGCCGCGCACGCGCGATGGCTCTGAAACTTTATTAATTTGCATAATATCCTATAATTGACATTTGCTGCGAATTTCATTTGATTCTGATGATTCCTTCATGGTGTTGCATTTTCTACAAACAGCAGTTTAAATTGATAAGTTTTACCAGCAGACATTTTGCATATTTGCTTTCTTTTTATAGTGACATATTTTTATTCTTCTATTTAATTATGCCCAAAAAATTAAGTTATGATTACTTTAACTTAATTTACTTTAATTTTTATGTATTAAGTTTTTCCTATCTCGTTATTTTAAATTACAAATAAATTAAAATTTGATTTTAAGGTATTTTTAACATCAATAAACATTTTATTTAATTAAGTAAAAGCTGGACGAATTTCTGCATTATATTTTGCATTATATTTTTTTAATGTTTATTTCAAAGTTAAAAGATTTCTGTTACATGATTCATTTCAGTTTCCGCACTTTTCTGCATCGTAAATGGTGGCTAGATCCTTTCATAACTAATATATTGATCAACAATGTTTGGCAACACTCTGTTTCCAGTTTTACTAACTAATAGTACTGTATTCGAAGCTGATGAAAATGTGACAAATATTTCATTTTGTACAACTATAAAATTATATCCATTGATTTAGTTTCAAAATTAGTGTTTCTTGCTATTTTTTAAGAGGAGTGCCTAACTGTTCGTCAAAAGCCAGGGAATTTCAAAATTTTGATAATATTTGTTATAAAAATTTACGTATATCTTACTGAAGTTCATCATTTTAATAATGTCAACTATCAAATATATGAAGAATACGGTCCATTTTGCTTGCCTAGTTCTACTCTTTTTAACAGATTTGACTAGCGTTTAAAGTAACAAAGTAGCGGCAATTAAGTTCCATGCAACATTGTGAAACTTTGACGACAAAAATCAGACAATGAAGGTTAGAACAATAAATATATATGTGTGTAATAAATAAATAACCTTATATATTCATATAAAGTATACATGCAACAAACATTTTAAAAATTAAAAAGAATTATTTTCATGAATTAGTACACTTATTTTTTCAGCTGATGAATACCACATGTATGCTTCAGTTGATATTAAAGCGTGAGGAAACGTTACGGGTAATATAATACAAATTACGAGCTTAAAATAATAAAAAGGCCCCCCCCCCTTTTTATTCTTATTAGAAGCAATCTAAAATCTGTAAAATAAAACGCAATCAAAATAAAAGTATTTTTAATGATTTTATTTGTAATTAACCTTCTCATTACTCTATACTGTAGTAATGAAAAGTAGAATAAAGGAAAAACTGAATTTATAATACATTTATATTTGATTAAATTACATAAATTTTAATTTTTACTATATATATATATAACAGTCGGCCAAAATTGTTTATTACAATCACACGAAAAGAACTTTATCGCATTAAATAAAAACTGTGGCACAAAGTATTTCTAACAGCTTAAGTGCCTTGATTTGATTTTACTAACAATAAAGTGTTATGAGCATATGATCCTCAAAACACTATCTGATCGCCTGAAGGAATATGATGTCTTTCAGTCACTAAAATTTTTAGAGTTACAACAAATGTTAAACGGATTTACGTGTCGCAATCCCTCCCTGTGTCTAGTAATACCCACACGCGCTTTTCAACAATTTTGCTGGTTAGTTATATATTGTGTTTCACTCATTTGCACCGGATGGCTTTTTAAAACAAGCTTCATAATTGTTTTTGAACAAGAATAAAAATATTGTGATAAAATTTGAGTCAAGTCGTGTTATATTCCCATGGTAGAAGGGTATGATTCAAACGACATTTGGTGAAATGTTCTTTGGTACTGTTATGTACAATAAATGTTTTAATCCTTATTCAAATGACCCAACTCCGCGACGCGCAGGCTCACTCATGGCGGACGATGGGTTGGACAGGAGTGGTTTAGAAGGAATAAAACCAGCCGACTTCAGGTAGGATAGAAGTAGTAAATAAACTCTCAATGGAACTAGGCTTTTTATATCTGTCCACTTCATTCCCACTGAGGATTATATGTGTAGTCTCAATTATTTGAACGCCAAAGAAAAATTATAAAATAAAAAAAAATCAAAAGCTTAAATAAAGTCACACTCCGAAATCACGAAATATGTTGCAAATTAGAACAAAGAAGAAAAAATAAATAGTATTTCTTATGATGGAAATATTTACCTTATTTTCAATGAAATATTTCACATGGTTTGGGGTTTTCCTACTTTTTATCTAATCAATAATTGATTCAAAAATGAAAAATTACAATTTTTCGAAAAATTGTTAAAGTATTTTTTTATTCAATTTGATACTGAAATTATTAATGATATATGATATCATAGTATTAGATACGCTATATTCAGCTAATAAATAGTGGTAAATAACCAATTTCGAAATTCATTCATTAAACCATTAATTTCCAAGAACAATTTGCATTAAAATAAAACTTTTATATAAATTAAGGTTGCTTTCCCCCCCCCCCTCAATTTAGATCTTCAAATATATAAGTACGCAAATATTTTTAATAAAGGCAAATAACGGAGAAAGGTAACATTTTTTTTTAATAAGATAAAGCAAGTATGAACATATTCTATTAAAAATACTTACGTTTAAGCGTTCTTTAGTTGACTGTGTGATTTCAAGCCCCATTTTCGTTACTTGATGAAAAACAACTACTATAATTGCTTAACTTATGCATTTTTTTTTTCAATACCTATTGTCATCTCATTTTGAAAATAATTATTTCATTTCGGCAATAATAGAATTCGCCAATAATTTTGTAATACAGAAAATCGAACACATATGTATCATTGCATGTGTTCGATTATTTATTCACAAATTTATAACATAGTTGTATATTAAAGTTGCACTTGGAAATAACACGAGAACTAATATTGTCGGGCTTTTTAATCATAAAACTCAGAACTAGTGCCGAGGACGACACAGGAGTTGGTACATCTTTCTGTAAGCTTTCGCACCTCGCCAATGTTCGATAACGTTGCCTCGATAAATTTAACTTGCATTAGACCTTTTAACCACGGCAAATTTTTAGGTGTGGCAGAACTCAAGCCCATATCCTAACAAACACATGTAGTCAACCAGGAAATCTCAACCATAAACACTAAGCTACTGCGCACACTGCAGAATCATTGATCTGTTAAACCATATATTTTTTAAAACATTTTTCTGTATTTCACTTGTGTGTGAGAGACAGTGCACGCGTGTCATCAAATTTTTGATCGTTAATTTAAGCAACTTCCCATTAAGCTAGAGCTCTGAAACTTTTGGAATCGTTCTTACTCGCCTAACAATGCGATATTTAGACATTTACGACAAGTTTTAGCTAGTATTTCATTAATTTTTTTCAGTATCGTGATTTGTGTAGTAAACTGGTGCCTATGGAAGATATATTGAATTATGCAGAGAAAGTGATCTTAAAGAGACGACATATGAGGTTTTTTACAAAGTTTTAACTTATAATTCAATATTTTTTATTAAACTTTAGCATCATTTAAAAACGTTCTTTTAAAAAATGCTGCTTTTTTATTTCGAATTATTTGAAGTGTTAGACAAAGATACAAGTATTATAAGACAAACTGTTTTTAGTTTCGTAAAAAAGGAAACTATTCTCTAGTAATTTGGGAAAGCAAAAACAAATACTATCCACAAGATATCAAGCGAAAAAGAAATTATTAACTCTATTATAACTTTCTTATAGAAACGATATATAGAAAGCTCACTTTGTATATCTCACGATCAATAGTGTAAAGAACATTATTTTTCGCTAAATATTGCATTCATATATCTCAGTTTTAAAGATTTCACAGAAATAGGTATATTTATTTATATGCAATAGAAAAGTTTATAAGAGGTCAAGGGAGTAAATCTTTTTTTTTTTCTTTTTGATAAAAAATTACATTTAGTTCATATTTAGCATCCTGCAATTATACAAAAAAAAAATTATAGTAACCAAAGTAATATGTAATCTCACCTATAATTCATTTCATATTTTTCCCCCATCGTTTTTTGTTTTCATTTCTCCAGTTATAAATATTTTTATTAACAATACAAACAAAATATCATACATCACAGTATGGTTATTTGATTCGTAATGACGGCTTAAGTACTTAAAAACTTATTTTGAGGAATGCAATGCTTCACGTACATTAACTACTTTTAACAACATTTGCCATTGAATCAACTTGAATGAATGTGGTGCCTTATTTTAGAGGAAAACGAAAACATTTATATGTGTCTTAAAACAGAAAGAGTAAACACACCTGAATAGGAGCAGATTATTTTACATTGTATACCTTGCTTTTTATAATGTAATGGTATTGTTTTTAATGCTTAGTTAAATAATATTTCGTTCACGCAATCTTTAGCAGTATTTTTTAATTTAATTGTATAAACTTCGGATTCGGTATCTAAATTTACAAATTTTATTGCCTACAGTCTCCTTATACGATCCGATATTATAGATGTCTGTAGAATTTTAGCTTTCCTGCTGTTAATACTCAATCGACGCAACTATGAATATGGGAACTAATTTTCATAAATGTATCATGTTTTGAGTAATTTTATTATTTTAACATGATAAAGATAGAAACACACAAAATGTGCAACTTATTATTTTTTATTCAAGCATATCTCCCCCTACTTGGCATTCATTTAACATTAGTTTATTGCAAATCAAATTTATAGTACTATTTAAGTTTATAGGTTTTAATACTTTTTGCCTTTTGATAAATTGTGTCTGATCAAAAATTTATGGCAAAAAAAAAAAAAACTTTTATTAAAATATATATTATAAAATTGAAGTTATTTGTTTTGCTTTTGGATACATGTAAAAAATTTAGATGTTTACAATAAATAACTAATGCAAAGGACATATCTTAAAAAAAATTAGTAACTAATGGCAACAAATATAATTGTTAAAAATATCCATCGATATAAGAAATAAATATGCAGGTTTAACATTTTAGGAGGAGGAAACACCATTTTAAATACAAAATTTATTTGGATTATTGTTCATTGACCCGTACAAGGAAAAAAAAAATAATAAAGAACCGTTTCACAGGCCTTCGCTCTCTGAAAGTATACGTACGCACGAGACCGGACGATTTACCTCGCTAAGCCTAATTTCATATAAAAAATTGATATAAAATCATCCCTGCGATTAAATATTCTAAAACTTTAGATTATTATCATTGATATCATCTAAATATATGGTAGCAAAATTTTTATGTTTCTTAAAAAAATAATTACGAAATTTAAAGAAATTATCTTCATTTTGATAAAAAGAAATATATATAACTACGAAAATAATAATATAAATGATAATTTTCTTTAAACTGCCAAGTATTTAAATAAGGCATTGTATAATAGTTATTTTTGTGTTAAAATAACATTAGAATTTCTAAAAAAATTATTCTATTGTTATGAAATGTTTTCATATTAATTGATAGTTTTAAATTTCGAAAACTGTATCGTAACTTAAAGTCGAGTATTATGTAAATTAATATTTTCAAAAAAAAAAAAAAAAAAAAAAAAAAGAAAAAAAAAGAAAGCGACAGTTATACCATATTAATTAAATATTTTCTAGAAGCAAGTACGTTCAAACAATATTAAATTAAAAGCTTCTGTAATCTCATGACTACACTCTCTGAGAGCACCATAGTTCAATCATAAACTCCTCGTAATAATTATTTCGGTTATGTTTTCAAATTGTTTTCTCATGTTTTCAAAATTGTTCGACTAAATATGTAAAAGAAGAAAAAACTTTAAGAACAATATGATTTTACTTTTCAAATTTACTCCCTTTTAATGCACAAAAAAAGTCAATGTATTCCGAATATTTTGTAATCAATTTGATTTGATTTTTTAATAACATCGCATTCCAAAGCAATAGGAAGGCAAATGTTGATGGACTTCGTAAATTTCAACCACGGTTAAGCAATGGGGACAGCAGCCACTCACTAAATTTCCACACCACACCACATAATGACTTAAAATCTTGACAGATTTAACAGCCGGTTTTCAATTGAATATGACTCGAACTCACGACTCAACCCTGGCTACGGGTTTGCGAAATCAATACTTGCCTACCGAGTCCCTTTTGTGCTTAAATGTTATCAAGTAAGATTTAAAAAATAATTATCAGCTTAATTGAATACGTTTCAAAGCTACTGAGTAAATCTTAAGTACAACAAGTAAAAGCAAAACTTTCAATTAATTCATATATTCCAATGAAAATAATATGTAACAGTTTTTTATATCAAATCTTTAATCTTAAAGCGAAAAAAATGTATTAATTTGTTTTTTTTTTTTTAATTTTTTTAATATTTATTTTTGTTTGTTTCTAAAAGAAACTTATATCTTAAATTGAAAAAGTTCTTTTAAGCAATGCTTTTGAAACATTTGTTTTAAAAATGTAAACAAGTGAGCTCTACTTTTTAAAATTTTTGGCTCTTAAAAGAACATTGAATGAACATTACATTGAATAAAGTATTTTTTCGAAACTGGTTGTTCCTAAATGTCGCCAATGATAAGGAATTTAAGGACAACTGATAACGTTGGCGAAAAATGTCCCCACCCGATAGCGGACAATAGAAGCAAAATCGTAAAAAGGGTCCGGGAAAGTCGTAAAAGGGTCTGATGAAAAGAAAGGGGGAAAGAACTATCTCTAGATAGTTTGGTTCAACAGTTATACCGGAGCCGAAGCGAGTGACAAAAATTTTTCTGGTACAGCATATGTACCGCCGAGTTCTACAGGTTAAGTGTGTATAATTGTGATCTACTTTTCGCACAATATATATATATATATTATCATAGAAAAAGTTTTTTAGATTCCACCCCTGTTGATTTAATTATTATTAAAGCAGTGCACTATTTAAAAATATTTCAACCTTGTATTTTACTCTTCAGAACTCGTCAGTAATATTTAAAAGATTTTTAAATACGATATTTTTTTCAATAAGTCTATAGAAAATCCAACAGATGGTGATCGTTGCATCGAAAAATATATGCTTTTGTAAGCATCACTAGAGAGCTGTCTAAGTCTCAGTTATTTCTTTCAACGGTTTCATTTTTATTGTCGATTGAAGTAAAAACGTGTGTTTACTCAGATAAAAGGAAAAATGTGAATTTCGAGCGTTGATTAAACACTTAAATTTCGAAGGATTGACACTAAAAGAGATATCAAAGCAAAGTGCACTAATTTATTTGCATTTCTGCTCATGTATTTGCAACTGTTGACAATTGGGTAAATGAATTTAAACGTGGTCATATATCAACAAAAGATGAACGTCGTTCGGGACGTCCAATGGAAATGATTGTTCCTAGAATGATTGACAAAATTCGAAATACGATTTTTAATGATCGACAAATCAAAAAGAGGGGAAATGTCGAGGCAATTAGCATATCACAAAGTACAGTGTTTTTATTTTTGCAAGAAAAATTGGGTGCAAAAACTCTCTTTAAGATGGATTGAGCGTTTGTTTCTGTGGAAAATAAATGCAATCATATGTTCGGCTCTGAAGCTATTTTGAAAATTTTTCATTACACACCTTGACAGGATTTGGCATCGATACATAAGTGAAGAAAAAACGTGGGTACACTACTACACTTCACAGACAAAAGAACAGTCAAATCAATGGGGTTTTGTACAAGAACGGGTTTTGACTAAAACAGAAACGATGAAATTGGCTAGGAAGATGATGGCCCTGGTTTTTGGGAATGCATTTTAGAATCATCTACACCAGTTATTTGGAAAAAGAAAAAAAAAGTAATTGGAGATTATTATACGTCGTTAGTCACAATTTGGTCTAAGAAATCAATAAAAAAAATGTCTTCATTTTAAAGAGAAAAATATCCTTCTCCTTCTAAACAATGTGCGCTTCATATCTGTGCAGTTTTGTTGGCCAAAATCATGGAATAAAAGATCAAATTATTACAACATTCACTGTTTTCACCGGATTTACCTCCAGTGGCATTTTATTTATTTCTAAACTTTTAAAATATTTTTAAACTTTTTTTATTTTAAAAAATGGCGCCCGTAGGAAAACATTTACCGTCGTAAGAACATATCGCACAAACTGATGCTAATTTTAAGGCACTTCTGATATCTCACAATACAGATGGCTTTCAAAGTTAGAGAAACGCTTGGAAAAGTGTATAGGACAAAAAGATTATGTTGAAAAATAAAAAAAAAAGAATTATCTTAAGTAATTTGCTTTCTTAACTTTTTCTAAATACCTTATTGTACGACCATCGTTTATATATTTATTTTACATTTTTTGTGTGAGAGATGAGTTGTAATGTAATTATATTTTTTTAATATATCAGATATGTTTCTCTTTAGTGGATAACATATTTGTAGATGAAGATGGAAAAGTGTACCATAGTTATTTACCAATTTTTTTTGGAAAACGTCTATGATTTAGGCTAAAATTTGCAATTTACTAGTAAAACTGTTTATCTGTATTACAAAATACATCAATGACCAAGGCTTTCATTTTTTGTTTCGGTTTTTTGCTTGCTTTGACTTTAATTTTAATTAGGGACGTTTAGTGTTTTCCTATCTGTTTTACATTTTTTAAGTAATTGCGATTCTTTGACAGCTTAAAGGGCAATTTTAACGCTATACTCGTAAATGATATTAAATAAATTAATAGTATATGATTCAGTGGTGCAAAAATCGCATTTTTTTGAGGGAGTATCATAAAGTTTTAATTAGTAATAAAAATAACTAAGATATCTCTGGATATACCGACTACATTTTATCTTTCCTTTAACCCCTTAACTGCCGCCGGCGTATATATGCGCCTCACTCAACCGATGCGTTCACTGCCGCCGGCGTATATATACGCCTTTCCGAAGTACGATCCTTTGCATTGCGCTACTATAAAGAAAACTACTGCCACGACCTTGGAATGCCATAAAATGACCTTGACAAGGTCTGAAACGGATTTTCTTATTTCATATTAGAGGGGTAGGGTATTGGTAAAGGGGATTTTTCTGAAACGGGAAAGTTATAGCTGTGCAGTTTTGATTCTGTGCTTGTGCTACGCGCGCCTGTATGAAAAACGGTGGCACTGGGGAGCGCATCTCGTAAGTTTTCCTCGGCAGGGAAGGGGTTAAAGAAACGACAGGAAAGTTTCGCATTTTTGAATGTGATCTGACATCTTGAAATGATTGCGAAGTGAATCTTACGCCAGAGTCAGAATAATTTTGAAAATATTTGTTGAATGCGCAGATTAAAATAACTAGATCTCTTAATTCTGATACTAATCTACTCATTTTGCTAAATAGTTAACAACATCTCTAAATAAGAAACTTTCAAAATGAAATCTAAGTCACTTGCTTTCATCTCATTCCAAATATTGTTATTGGAAGTTTTTAAAAAGAATCCAGCAATATACAGCATTTAATATCACTTAATTGTTCTCTATTTATGAAACTCTAAAACTTGTGATATTTATTACATTTTACAGTAAACACTAAGCCTTAATGCATTGCTCATCTTTGCTTATAATGGATTAAAATGAATTCCTCAACTAATTTCAAATTTTTACTCCTGAGAGTGCATATTCATGTTCAGCTGATTAATACGTTTCCTAGCTAGATTGAGGATAAAAGCCGTAAAGGGTCAACAAACCCTTGAATACATCTTTAACTGGAACGCCTAGCCCTCATGTTGTGTGGCATGAAAGATCAGGTATATTATACGCATGAGTCAACATCCAGAATAATGGCTTATACTCTGTTAGAAATGAAATGTTGGGCTTAAAACTTGCAACCCCATAGCTCAGACACGCAGCTTCATTCAGTGAAAAATGTGTTCCAGAATGGTTTGTTGCTCTTTCAAGAGTCAATAACCAGAATAACTTCTTATTATCTGTTTGAAATACCATACCAGTGGGCAACATATGAGTATTTGAATAACTTTAACTATTGTTTGCAGCTGTTTAGAACGTTGGCCTCAGAAGAAATGAGTGACAAACTGAAAGGAGAGGGAAGGAGTTTGAAAAGAAATGTCTTTTCAAACTCCT
This sequence comes from Nephila pilipes, assembly GCA_019974015.1. NCBI lineage: Eukaryota > Metazoa > Arthropoda > Arachnida > Araneae > Nephilidae > Nephila > Nephila pilipes. Next base: position 79,048 of record BMAW01098439.1, on the reverse strand, counting down.
TCTAGAAAATTGTATCGCTTCCGTATTAGTGTGCGTCGGGAGAAGGGGGGTTACAGCGTGGGAACTCCATTTAACTAGGCTTAAAGGAATGTACTATTGTTGTGATACCTATAGAGTGAAAGAAGCAGGAAGGAACTATGTTAACGATTTTTCGAATTTTGTTCTTTTTTTAAGTTTATGTTTTGGTATGAGAAGCAATTTTTATCTCATTAGTAACTACTTAAAATTGTGCAGCATCCATTTTTACCAGGGTATTGTAATAGCATGTAATCAGGTTCAACTCAGATGAGAGATATAAACCCATTCTGGGTTCGGCGTTCTATATAAACCTTCAATACGAGCAAGCAATTAATTTTTAGGCTTTGTACTATTGGAATGTGGAACTTCCGGATGGGGAGGGATACTAGGTTTATTATTAAATTAGTAATTTTAAATGTCTATTCAGCAGGTGGTAATGTTGGGCTACTCGCAGCTTTCTCTCGAATTAATATTTGGGTTACTTTCTGAAACTGCTTAACTTTATAATTACATTCCAACCAAATGAAATGTAATCTACCCAAATTTGATGAACTTGTGAAGTGTTGTGAAAAGAATTAAAGTAAATATATAAATAAAGAAAGACGAATAGAAAAATGAAGTAGGGAAGTGAGTTAAAATTGTGAGTATTCGGCAAAAGGCGTAAAAGTTCCTTTTTGGAGGGAGTTCACTTTGATTGGAGTAGAACTCAATGAAACTTCAGCTTCTGGTCGTTTTCTGACCCCGTGGAGGGGGAGAGAGTTGTTGACCTGGATGCGGCAACGTTGTTTCGAACCCTGGTCCAGTGGGTTCGAAGGAAAGTTGTTTGCATGCTCTTACCAACCAGGCTGAAAAGTTATCTTTTCCGGTTGGTTAAGTAAGCATTTTTAGCATTGTAGAAGATAGTTGTTAAATACTCCCTCTCCAGAATCATTGTAATGATACGAAGAGAATCCTTGGTTTGTTCAGAAGTTTGTTTCTTTGATTTTGTCAGCCATTACTGCAATTGATATACATCCCCTCCCTGAAGAGTTGAGTTTTTCTTGGGACAGCTTCCATTATGAGTCATCGACTGTCTCGTTTTGAGTGGCGGACACGTGCGCCAGAGTCGGAATATCACTAGTCGTGATTTGTGTGCGTTTGTCTTAGTTAGACGTACGGAGGCAAGTGTTTTGCGTTGTGGCATACTCAATCAGTAGGTATAGGCTGTGCTGCCATCTAGTGTTCGAGTCCTGAGTCATCACTTTGGCGGCCGGTGGTTTTCCCGATCCCGAGGAGGGGGAGAGAGTGAATGATCTTGATGCGGCAGCGTTGTTTGGAACCCTGGTTCAGTTGGTCCGAAGGAAAGTTGATCGGTCGTTTTTTTTGCAGACTCTTACCAACCAGGCTGAAAAGATATCTCTTCTGGTTGGTTGAGTAAGGCCTTTTAACGTTGTTGTAGAAGAGAGTCGCTGCAGAACTCTCAATTGATCTGATTAAACTAACTCGATTCCCAAAGACGTGGTAAAAGAGAATTATGACAGTCATTCTAAACTAGATTTAAAATACCTTGGTGTAAAATAGAATGAGAGAGCGAGCGAATACTTCATATTTATGATATGATTTAATATTGTACTGTTTGATTTATAGAGTTTTGAACTTTTGGAATTTTCGTTACAAGAATATCATATTTCAACTGTCTTACTTAGAAATAATGAAGTTTGAAACGAATGTGACAGAGGTCGTTGCAATGTTATATAGCTGAAGAGTAATCTTAAGAACTTAATTTTGATGTATTAGATTTGTGGGGATGTTAATTTGTTTTCTCATCTAGTAGGATGATCTTTGTTTATTTTACGTCATCGTCAGTGCATTATGATTTTATCAAATATATTGATTTAATTAAGTCTGTTTTTAAATAAAACTTTGCTAAAATTAATGACAAAATTATTTTTAACATTTTTTTGAAATTTGCAGTAGCGTGAGCCAGGCTTCTAGTTTATTCAGTATGCCTTCAGCTTATTCTTTTATATAAGGTGGGTTTCATAATATTACACATTGTCAGCAAAAAAACGTGTTTTGAAAATTGATTTGATAGGTGTTTTGATGGTTAAAAAATTAAAAAAAAATAATCTGATGACGGTAAAAGAGAGAGAGAGAGGATATCTCTCATTTAAACTATAAGACAATATCACAATCCATCGACTGGCACATATACGAGTGAGCAAAGTTACACTTGAAATTAATTCGACATTGGCATTCGACAATTAGAGTTTATTAAATATTACATGCATGTTATTTCTTAAGTTATTGTAGGTTTCTCGCTTTTTTTAGTATTGCGAATCGTTAGCGAAAAAGCGTACTTTGAAATAGGATTTTATAGGTTTATAGTTAGTTTTACATAGAAATGAACTGCAAGTTTAGGAGAATGAAATCTTCAGTTCCAGATAATCACAACGTTCTTTAGCCATCATTGTCTTCTCAGATTTATGAGAAATAATATTATCAGTCATTTTGTGAAATGAAAGGATTTCAATTCGAACAAATTATTAGGTAGATTTAATTAGTTGAAAACGCGTCATATGTCTTAGTAATTATTTTAAATTTTATATTTAGAGGAATTTTTACCTCTGTATTGTGAATAAGGAAGTAACATAAAATTATTAGCATTATTAAAAATTACAAAGAGCAATTTTTTTTAATAGATGTAAAATATTTTAAATAATTATTGACTTAAAGTAACTGTTTTTAACATTAAATAATTTAACAGAGCATTGTCTACACATTCAAGTTAACATATTTTTCTTATACTGTTTTTTTTTTCTTCTTTTTTACATGAAACTTCCCACCACCACCATCCGTTATTCGTTTTGTAATCCCCTCTACAAAAATTTCAAATTGTTTCATGTTGTCCGTGTGAAAAGTAATCAATTCTTCAGATTTAAAAATCAATGCTAACATTCGCTTCAAAATTCCTTGCTTTCATGAAAATATAATTTTTAGTAAAAAATTGTTTATTTAAACTATTAATTTTAAATTGTTTGTGTGACAAACCTATTTTGAAAGGGAACATATACACACATGTACATACACATAAACACACACAGATATATATATATATATATATATATATATATATATATATATATATATATGCATATATATAAAGAGAGAGAGAGTATATATATACACTAGTGATCGAAATTAAGCGAATTTTCTGATTTGGGTTATTATCTCTAGAACTACCGGACAGATTTTAATAAAATTTAGTGTATACATAGGGTTGATGTATACAAAAAAAATAACCATTCAACAGTTAAAATACACATGCATTACCGTGCATAACATTAATCGGAGTTGTAAAGAATGAAACAGCAGTTGTAGAATAGAGTAAAAAAAATGTGTTGATATAATGTATGGTCCTTTCTGACAGGTGTAAAGGCCTAACTAATTGATTTCATGCGAGGAATAAGGGATTTATTATAAACACATTATTTAAACACTATTTATTATAAACTCTAGTTTAGCTTGTTTATGAACATAATTAGCTTATGCATACGTAGATAATATTTCCATAAGATTAGTGACATACTTGTAAAACAAATGCTTAGCTAAAGAGAAAAAGGAATAGATTCCAAAAGTAGAAATTAAAGTGCAAAATTAAAAAAAAAAATAATTAAAGAAATAATAGAAAAATATTATTAGAATTTCTATACAATATTTTTTACCTTTATATTCAGTAATTTTAAAAAAAACATGAGAAATACACTAATTTCCATAAATGAAGGATACTGCGAGATCCGGTAAGTAAATATTCAGAATCAACACAAATGTTAATTATTCATAAAGCATATTTATTAAGCAAAATAATTGAAACAAAAGAGATAGTGTACGTTTCATTCTATTCATAAAAACTACAATTTTTGCTCCCTAGAGCAATTACAAAAAATATATCCCTTGCAAAAACTTTCCATTACATGGTTGATATGATGGTTATTAACCTTGCATGTCTCCCAGGCAATGAAATATAGTCCGTATAAAGGCTAGGCAAGCTGAGAATCAAATTAACGTGCTGATTTCCAGGAAGATTACTCCATTCAGCATGCAATACTCTCTGAAGTTCCGGTATACAAGTAACTAAGATGAGGTTGACGGTCTTCAACTCGTCGGCCAAGTACGTACCACACATTCTCTATCGGATTCAATTCAAGTGAGAATGCTTGGCTTTCTGAATGGGTGATATCCTCAGCTTGAAAGCCTTCGTTTACAATGTTTCCACAGTGAGTGTTTTCATCAACAAACATAATTTTTTCTCCCATGATACCTCTAATCTATCAAACATGTTGTTTCAGCATGATGTCCTGATAAATTTGTCTTATGATGTTTCTGATTTGAACATGTAGATCTGTTTTGCAGCCAATTGTAATTCTACCCCAAACCAGAAATCCTTCACCACCATAATGGTATCATTCATCAATACTGTCTTGGTGGAAGTGGGTACTTGGCGTTTTCCATATGAAAGCCTGACTTGAATCAGATTACAAGCTAAACCTGGACTCGTTGGAAAACATCACACAAGCCCATTGTGACGATGTTTCTATTGTATGTATCTTACTCCAGGGTAAGAGTTTGTGATAGTTAGTTGCCGTGAAAGGAACACACCGGAAAGACTTAAGAGCTAATAGACCAATATGTCCAAAATGTCTGCACATGGTTTGTCTTGAAACTGTAATACAAGTGGCTGAAACAACTGACGAGAAATGTGTGATGCTTTTCTCCGTCTGCTACTTTTTGCAGTTGCTGACAAATACCGATCGTTATTCGGCGTTGTAATTAGGGGAGGGGGCGACCTATTCCGTAACGTCTACTGCCATTTCCATCATTTTTGTATCGTTGCCAAAGTCTGGAGATAACACTTTGGGTGATTCCAAGTTCATGAGATAATTTCCTCTGAGTATGCCCACATTTCAAAAGACCGATTATTCTATCACATAAAAAAATAAGTTACATGTGTCCTCTGTGTCATAAATATTCGATTTTGCCAGAAAACGGCTTGCAGAACGCTTGAGAACAATTTTACTTCGCTATTGCCATTTCTTATATACACCTCTCTCATACCCCATCATTGTGACATATGATCGTCGTCAACTGATGGCTTCCTGTAATTTGCGTATTATTCATGAAAATGTGTGATAATTCTACGGGTGAAATTCTTATGTTAAAGTTCAATTTCCATGAGATTCTGAATTATCCTTACTTTATGGAATGTGTGTACGTTATGTACTTGTCAAATATTAATAGAGTACGATGCATTCTCCTTGAAAATTATTAGAAATTTACCTTAAATGCTAAAAAATTACAAAAAGCGGAATTCATATTCTAATTCACAGCATGAAATAGTTATTTTTATTACAAATATTGGACGATTCCTTGTTTATGATATAAATCGAAATGAGTATAAAATAACAGTTTTAGTAATATTATTTGACTGAGGCTATTATGTTCATACCCTTTTCATATAATACACAAAAAAAATTTTCTTGTAATATATTCATCCTAATTTTTTTTAAAATATTGAAATATACAGTTAATAAGTTTTTTAAGAAGCTTAAGTACACAACGCTTTAAAAATGTTGTATAAAAAGGGTTTATTTTCAGGTGAAAAAAAATAATAATCATTTTATCATCACACATTGTATACACGAAAGTTTCAAAAACAACTAATATTTATCATTATTGTTCAGAATATATAGGGATTTTTTATGTACGCTAGAAAAATTTATGCAAAAAATTGGAAAAAAATACATTTGTTTAAAAATGCCGGATACAAGATTGCGAGTTTTGTATTCAGCAATCAGATTCGTTGGGTAAAGAAAGGCATTTCAATTCATTTTCTATTCAAACAAAATTAATTGGAAAAATATTGTTCTTGATATTCAAACATCAGCACTATACTGAATTTTTTCGGTAATTTTTCAGCTTATCAATGATATTATTCTGCAATTTAAAGTTTTTGTTTTAAGCAAATCAGTTTATTAAGATTAAAATAGTTAAATTAATTAAAGCGAAAAAACGCGTTTAATTAAATAAAAGTATTCAATTCAGAAGATTTCAGTGGAAAAATAAAAACAAAAAAAACCCAGCTTTTAACTTATACAGATCAAACTAGCTGTATTAATTAATATTTAAAAATAATAATAATATTCACCTTTGTAAGGTAGAATCAAAAATTTGTTTTAAATGCATTTGGATTAAAACTGTTTAGTTCATTTAATTAGTGTACAATGTAAAGTCATTTGAATTATTTATGATTGACTAAATGATATAGGGACTTCCTATTTTTTATTATATCTGAACTACTAAGTCACCAGATAAGATTAGAAAACACTCCATTTAAGATTTAGAGTATGTAACTTCATTTCCGTCGAAATACAATCTCTCTCAGAAAAGTATGACATCACTTTCTTATGGTTTTTACTACTAACGTTGCATTAATTCTTGTTGTACATTTCACGTCCTCATTGTATTAATTCTTGTTGTAATTTTAAGTTTCTCATCCAGTAACAATTATTTTGGTCAAAAATAACCTTTTTTTTTTTAAAATAGAAATTAGTATTTATTAATAAATGTAACCGAATTACTCATTATTAATAAAATTCAATTAATTTTTTGTCCTAAATAATGATTTAAAAACTTTCTACTTCGAACGTTATAAAAAATAAACGTATTCATTTTCGATAAAATCGTACTGGCCAGCAAAACAGCTGAAGATACAAAAGCCATTACACAAACTTTTAATTTACCCATCTTGACTTAATTCTTACTCTAAACGTTTAGTTTCATCAACAAAAACCAAAATTATATATAAAATAAACACATTTTTATGATATTTATATTAGTTCATAAAATTTATTCAAATTTTTGTCTTGATCAATGATTCGAAAATCAATTCTTGGGAAAATTAAATTGATAAAAATAAGGGTTGCTTCAAAGTTATGTTAAGTGGCAACCAAAACAGATCATGTTACAAAAAGCCTTGCACAAATCCAATTTTATTCCTTTTGGTATTAATCTTGCCTGAAAATGTATATTTTCGTAACCAATAACTAATATGATATCAAAATATTCGTATTTTATCAGGTAGGAGTCACTAAACATTTTCAAAAAATGCCGCCAAGTTAAATAAAAGGCGTCATTATTACCCAGAATTAGTTAATTTTCTTGTTAATAGATGGTCGTTTTAGAAAATGATTTTTGGTGAACATTTTGCATTCGTATCTTATTTATGGTACGATGAAAATGGTGTTTTCTGAGTGAAAAAAAATTATACCTTTGCGCATAATTTTATTCTTATTATAAATTATTAAACACGCTGTTGAATTCCTTAAATTTACTGTTTAAATATATCATTATTAATTTCTTACTCAAATCTTCCCACTTTTAATCTAGAGCGCAGTATCACCTGTAGGAGACAATGGGTCAATGGCTATTAAAATCACTCGATTTGAAACTATAATTATAGAATTTATTTCAGCTCGGAATGATATTCTTTAATTGCTAACTGAATTCACTAAATGTGTATAGTTAAAGGATACAGGAAAAAATCTGTATCTGCCAGAAAATGAAATAAAACATAATTAGTAATCACTGTAATTAATTCTAATTTAAAATTTCCCAGAATTCGAATGTATTGGGCAGAAAAAACTATAAGACTCTCGTACTCACAGACAACATTTTTTGGAAATCATAAGTCTTCATTAAGAAACAACTTAAAATTGAGATATTATTTAATAATATGATATAAAGAGAGAGAGAAAGAGAAAAAGAAAAAGAAAGATAAATTTTAGAAATTACGGAACTTCTGGAAACTGTTCAGACAAGAATATTTTGTAATTCAAATTTTTACATTATGCTAATTATTATGAATTACTCATTAAATTAAGAATAAAGAAATATTTTAAATTAACATTATGAAGTCACTGTGTCTCAAAGTCTCCTCCAGGAGACACTTATTTTTTCAAAAATAAAAATTCAAAAACTTTTTTTAAATTTTTTCAGTACTTTTTCATGTATTTCAAACAGACTGATACAAATTATTCTAAAATTTACAGTTCAAAGTTGACCTTGGATCTGAGGGAGGTATATGCAATGTTTGGCAAAACATCGATAAATATCCGACTATAAGTAACCATTATATGAAATATTGCAATTTCATGATTCAAATTCAATAATATCAAAAACGTAGATTAATAATTTTGTAAATTAAAAAGAGGCTTACTTTGAATGTAATGGAATCAAAATTTATCCCAATGTCTTATTGAAGACGTCTGAAGTTAATTACGAATTGAATTCTATGAGCCTAAATTATTTATTAATGTTTCATAACCAAACCCAAAAGTAGTCATTCATGTTTAAAACAAAATCACCCTATCTGTAAGAATATCTTTATATTTTAGTCACTATATATGAAGATGTATCGTGACTGAGAAAAGATATCACACTTAAATATTTGATTTATCTATGTTGTTCCATGTGACTTTGGACTGTTTGCAATTTTCTCTTTCAAACCTCGGGGAATTTACAGTAATTGAATTGAGTTTGTTCCCAATCCTAGTGATACCAGATCAGGTACATTAGAAATAGATAAAATTGAGGAAAATTTGAAATAATAATAACAGTATAAATGAAATATAATTAAATGTAAATGAGGGTAATTAGAGAATAAAGACTTGCTGATTGATATTTATAATTTATAATGAAGCATTTTATTTAGATGTTTAGATTGAATCAATTTTTTTAGAAAAAGTTCTAAGATAAGAACAAGCAGTTAGCGAGAAGTGTTTAAATCAGAATGTTTGATTAAGTAAGCTCAGATTTTTTTAATAGAGCATAATTTGTAATTGATGAAATATTTAATTGGGATTCAGGAGAGAGTAAATTTATCTATTACTCAGTAATTATTAATAAATTTTTCTTGAATCAAAGTATATTGAATTGAAGTTTATTACCGATTGACTTTAAAAAGACTGAAAAATGTCCCTAGAATTAAATAATGAAAAAAGGAAGAAGCATCTTTATAAGTTTTTACTAGATATTTAGTACTTGGTACACATAAAAATTTATTTCTGATGATACAAGTACTAATAATCAAGGCAAAATTACATGATTGTAAAGACCCGTACTTTGGTAAGTACACAACATAAAATTGTAAACAATAAGTTTACCCACAATCATTTCTTAAATGTGAGTCACAATAATTTCAAACACTATAATGTTAAACGAAATAATCAATATATTGCAACGTTTTTCTGAATTTAACTCAATATGTGTGTGTGTGAATGTGTGTGTGTCATCAAATTTTCGATCGTTAATTTAACCAACTTCCCATCAAGCTAGAGCTTTGAAATTTTGGGAATCGTTCGTACTCGGCTAACAATGCAATATTTAGACGTTTGCGACAAGTTTTAACTCATATTTCAATAATTTTAATAAGTCAAAATATTCTTTCCTCTCGGCGCTTTTAGGATTGAGGAAAAAATTTCTTTCCCCCTCTGGGAGCACTGGGCACTCCCCACGCAGCATGCGGTATCGTAAACCTTTTGTACTCACAAAGGGGAGATACTATCTCCCCTTTACTTTCTCCGAGATAGTAAGGGTTGCTGACTTTTAGTCAGTAATCATTCGCAAGAAAGAAAGTTTCCAATATTTGGAGCCGTGTCTTATCACAATAATTTTTTCTGAATTCTAGTTCGCATTCTTTTTTTTAATAGAATGACTTACGAACTTTCAAATGCATGTTTTGATTTTATATTATGATTTTTTTAATACGCTCACAGATGTCTCTTTTAAGTAAATTTTAAAGCTAAAAATTATGTTTTTTAGAATTTGATGTACAGCATTTCAGAAGAACTAAGAAAGTAGAATTTAAATGAGTGGCATGTCGAATAGAAATCATGAAATAATAAAAAATTATTAGATACGTAACTTTTATTTGCTCTATTTGTAATTTTTTAGACTACGCAAATTGCTAAAACTAACTTAATCTGAAAAAGAATTTATTGTATCCATTGCTTAATTATGTGATAGATTGATGAAGGATGTGGTGCAATATCGGCTAATATTCCTTAAATATGAGAAAAATATTATGAAAATATTAATAAGGCATTATATAATAAATATTTGTCAGTGAAAATAATTTCAGAATTTTTTTTAAAAAAATTTATTCTTATTTTTGTGCAATGTTTTCATGTTCCTTAAAAAATAATAAAGTTCGTTTGAGTTTTGTCCACGCTTTGGGGTCTAGAAGAGTATGATGCGTAATACATGTAGATTTATCTACACTTTTCCAATCATACTCAAATTAGTCTCACCTCACCTCCACGCGGTTAGATCTGGTAATCCAAAAATATTTGGAAACTAAGAAGGAAAGGCTTGTAAGTGTAGTAAAATTTTTCAGTAAAAATATTCAATAAATTATTGATAAAATTGAAATTATAATTAAATTTTGTATTTGTTTATCGCGTGTTTGTTTTGAATTTATTGTATAATAATTAACATACTTTGTCATTCTATGAAAACGTTGTTTATAAAAATGTTGGTTTTTATCTCGAATTATTTAACTTGTATGTTTAGAATATTTCAATTATTATATTTCATCTTTCATTTTAAACACAAATTTCTTTTTAAGGGGCCTTAGTACCTTGGCACCTTCGAAAATTCGATTTTTGAAAATTGTTTTCAAAAGGTAGTGATGAATGTTAGGATATTTTAAAGTAAATAGCGTTAAAGTCCGACAATTATTACGCCCTGTTCAACAAAAAAATGTAAATGACTAAAGTGGCTTGTGTTTTGTAATACAATGTAAACAAATCTTTTTTTTTTATTTTCCCACTTTCCCATCGAATTAAAAAAAACTTTTTGTATGTAGAGTTTTAAAATTTTACATGAATGTTGTACTTGTAGATCTTTATGCTGTGAACTTATGTTTTGTTAATGGGATGATTAGATTTTATTTTATAGCATGCTACATGAATATAAGTTACTAATTCCAAATTTTACAACATTCTTTTAATGTATAATTTCTTCAATGTTAGATAAATTTAAAATTTGAAATTTATATAACAGAGTCATTATTTAGCTTTAATTTGGTATAAGAATTACGGTTCTACTTTACATCTTTCAAGTGTTATCTTGTGAATAACTTGTAAACTTTTTTGTTTCTTAATATTTTTGTACCCATATTAAGAATAAATATCAATTTAATAGCAAAACTTGATCCGATACTTTAAACTATTATTTTATTACACACACTGGCAACGTTTCATATTAAAATGAGGAAAAATTGATTTATGATGAATGGAAAAACTGTGTGTTCGTCAAAATGTTCTACTTTTGATTTCGAAAGTTACTAAGTCCCCTTAAGACGCAATGACAAAGGAGACTGCTTCTAAAATTCTACCGGTTTATAGTAATTTGCAACACTAAATTAAAAAGAAAAAAACAAGCGTTATTCTGGGAAAATTAATGTTTTACAGTTATTTTAAGTAATATAGAGTAAGGCTTATTGAGTCAATGTCATTAAATGAAGCATAAACGTAGGCAGAGCTTCTTGCTCACGTTTAACGACCACTTACGAGTTTTATTTTATACCCTTACATGATAGTAAATTCTCGAACGAGGTCCTGGCGTAGTTAATTCTTTTTTATTTTATAGATTTTTTGTGTGTCTATAACAAAAATTTATCGTTTCAGCCACGTAAATAAATAAAAAAAATAATGCATTGTTTGGATAAAAAATATATTTCTAAGATGTATGGAAGAAACACTATATTTCTTAATAAAACTATTTGTATTGAATCGATTTTGCTTTTGCTTTTATTCTGATTTAATAAAATAATGTCATTTTCATTAATGTCATATTCGATTTTCCCCCTTTGTTTGTTTACATGTATTGCTTATCAGGTTTCCGTGGTTAAACGTTTTCCGAATGCAAAAAAAAAAAAAAAAAAAAAAAAAAAAAAAAAAAAAGAATCTACACACACACACACAATTAAAGGCAAGGTTCTTTTCAAGAAAATTCAACTTTATTCTGACATTTTCTAGTTAATACACCATATTTTTTGACAAAGGACACATAAAAATAAAAGATAGTACAAATCAAAGTTTACACATTTACTGAATAAAATAATTAATTTCATCATATTACATTAGTATATATCATCTATTACACTATATATATTCTTTGACTGATAAACACAATGGATTTTATATATAGTGTGGGTGTGGATGTGGTGTGTATAGGGGCTGGTAAATGTCTAGGGGCGTAATGGTGACAAGTAATTCTTAAGAAATATAACTTTTTATTAGGATGGAAGAAAAAAATTAAAAATTTGGGATAAATTAACATACATTAAATCCAAGATACAATGAATCAACAATAAACTTCCGGCGCTATACACTCGCCAGCATATATTGCCCCATATTTTTAGGAGAAAGCACTCCCAGTTTTTCTGCACTGGCCTCAATCCCTCTGGGCTGCTTCTCTTCTCTCCCTCTCTCTCTCTCTCTCTCTCTCTCTATATATATATATATATATATAAGAATTTTTTAGGGATTTCTTCTATCTATTAGTGAGGTCTTGTTTTATTGCTCAATTTGTAGATTTAGTGTCATTTTCCAGCTGAATTTGCACTTCAGTCTCTCCTCGCTGTACAACGTATATACCGATACATGTTAACTATGTCCGTAAACCGATCTTTCTGTTCATAATTGGCACTTCACAGGGAAGACAATGTATTCCACACTTTCATGTTGTAATAGATTTCAAGGTATATAAAGGGAAAATGTTATTTATATATATTATCTTAATTTTTCATTTGATTCGAATCATTGTGTTTATATTTCTCATTTAATGTACTTTCTCGCAAGAGAGATTCATATTATTCAATAAATACAGGAGTTTTTTTTAACTATCAGTGTGCATTTAATTTTAATTTGTTAATTTAGTATTTTTGAAAGAAATAACTTTCTTAATGAAAACCATTTAAATATGATTCACATATTTCTTTATTTGTCAAGGTCCAAAGTTCTTCTTTTGGTGTGGTGCGGAATTAAGAGAGTGAGTGCCAGCTCTGATCTCGTCCTCGTCATCTGGACGAGATTCACAATTACGAGGGCCATTGCCAGTAGCCCTCGTGTTGCTTCTTGTAGAACGTTACTAAAACTAAACCAAATGCCTCTTTTTTTTTTATCAGTTTACTTAATAAATATTCAGTGGTTAGGGAAATTATCGTCTTTTTGGTAATTGCTTGTTCGCCCGTAATTGACCTTGGTAATAGAAGCAGGTATGAAATTTTTCATTTATCTGTCTAGTTGAAATCTTGCCCGAAGTTTATTTTGCTTGCTTTAGACAACCGAGCTAGTAAAGGATTCCCTGTCAGTTCTTAAGGTTTTTTAACTTTCGTCGTCCTTGCTAAAAAGATTCAACGCATATGCTTTCTCCATATTATTCTAGTGACGATACGAAGGACTTTCTGAGCGATATGTAGTGAAGGTAGTTTTTCCAGCCTTTACAGCAAATGATAAACATTTCCTCCTTGTACTGAATATCGTTTTAGACAATTTGAACAGACGTCTTAAGCTGTCCTTAATTAAGATGGAGGGTCTACTTGAAACATGCGTTTTTGCCAGTGTATTTCGAATCGTGACTTATAATCGGGCTGTTAGATACACAGAATTAAGTTGAGGGTATATACAACCAATTCTATGTTTTGCTGCCATCTATTGGAGAAATTCTGCGTCACCCCTTCGGTAGACAAATGTTTTTCTTCACTTTGGGGGATAGCACTTACTTCCCTTTCGTGGTGGAACAGGTAGGTTGACCTTGAGGATAGTGGTAAATTCAAAATGCCCAACAATTGTTGCGATAAAATTTAACACAGGGCATATTTACACGCCTTATACAATCTCGCTAGAAAGGAATTCTCCTTCAGTTATATAGTTTTAATTATTGTCAAGTTCGTTGAAAAGTACGTTTGCATATCTCTTTGAAGAAATCAGATCAAAATTTCATGTTCGACATATTTTGCTAATTAATAATTTTTCATTTATATTGTATATGTATTATATAATACTCATTAATAATTTAAATTTATTAAGAAGTTTGATGATTTTTCATGAAAAAAAAATTACAATTTCTCTATCACTGGTCATTAAACTCTCAAAAAGAAAACATGCTGCTTTTAGATTCCGGTTGTACCTATAAAAATGCGAAACATGTCAAGATTATTAAATACCTAAGGACTATTGCATGAGTTACGATTTTTTAAGTTTAAGTCTTAAACATCAAAAGTTTTTTGTTCTTAATGTAACGCTACTTAATGTTTTTCTTAGGCTATAGACATTTTAAATTATAAAAACTGTGATATTTGAGTAAAAAAATAATTTTTCTGCGGTAATTTCTTTAAAAGAAATCGACCTAAATTAATACAATTTTTTTGCAGTGATATATATAGATTATTTTTATCTATTCCCAAAGAAGAAAGAGCCACTTAAAAAAATAATTTCGTTTCCATATGATTTTGAAGTAAAAACTGCCATTAAAACTTAGTATGAACAAAAAAACACTGAGATTCTATCTCTAATGGATTTGCCTCACATGTAACAGGTCAATTGAAAAGTCCCTGGCCTGACACATAGATGGCGCTACTAGAATTAAATCCATATGTTTTTTAGTTAGCACTAACCCTCAAAAGATGCGTGTGTAAATTTGACAGATGTCGGATCATTAGTTTGTGAATTATAGCATTTTGAGTGAAGCAACTTTTGTTATTGTAAAAAAAATGGATAAAAAGGAATTTCGCGTGTTGATAAAATATTGCTTTTTGAAGGGAAAAAATACAATTGAAGCAAAAACTTGGCTTGATGCCAAGCCTCCGGACACTGCCCCAGGAAAATCAGCCATCAAGGATTGGAATGCTAAGTTTAGACGTTTTGAAATGAGCACCGAAGACGGTGAACTCAGTGGACGCCTAAAATAGGTTGTAACCGACGAAAACATTAAAAAAAATCCACAAAATGATTTTGAATGACCGTCAATTGAAATTGAATGAAATAGCAGACACTCCAAAGATATCAACTGAACGTGTACATCATATCATTCACGAATATTTGTGTATGAGAAAGCTCTGTGTAAAATGCGTGCCGCGCGAGCTCACTTTTGACCAAAAACAACGACGAGTTGATGATTCGGAGCAGTGTTTGTAGAGGATCAAGCGTAATAAACCCTAGTTTTTGCGTCGATATGTGACAATGGATTAAACATGGCTCCATCATTTCACTCCGAAGTCCAATCGACAGTCATCCGAGTGGACTGCACACGATGAACCCGCTCCAAAGCGTGGGAAAACGCAACAGTCGGCTGGCAAGGTTATGACGTCTGTATTTTGGGATGCGCATGGAATAATTTTCATTGACTACCTTGAAAAAGTAAGGACCCTTAACAGCGTTTATTACCTAGCGTTATTGGACCGTTTGAAGGACGAAATCGCCGAAAAACGGGCGCATTTGAAGAAAAAGAAAGTGCTGTTTCTCCAAGACAATGCACCGTGTCAAGTCAGTGAAAACGATGGCAAATATCCCTGAATTAGGCTTTGAATTGCTTCCTTTTCCTCCGTACTCTCCAGATCTGGCCCCCAGCGACTATTTCCTGTTCTCAGATCTCAAAAGAATGCTCGCTGGGAAGAAATTTTAGTCGAATGAAGAGGTGATCGCCGAAACTGATGCCTATTTTGAAACAAAGGAGAAATCGTACTACAAAAATGGTATCGAAAAGTTGTAGGGTCGCTATAATCAGTGTATCACCCTTGAAGGGATTTATGTTGAATAAAAAAAACTAATTTTGCCAAAAAAATGTGTTTTACTATGTAGGCCGGGGACTTTTCAATTGACCTGTTAACACGTTGATACAAAAGCATGAAGAGGAAAATAATCTGTTTTTAAAAGTAAATAATGCATGTCATAGATAATATGTTACATGCAGCATTCAGGCGAAAGGAATGTTGCTCTAAATCAGAAAAATAACTTTTTGTAATAAGTTTAATTCAAACTCATTTTTTTTTTAATTATTGAAATTAATAAAATTCGCAGTTACTCTTGTTTTTTTTTTTTTTTTTTATAAATACGATATTTTTTTTGAGATAGGAATTTGACTTTTTCCAGTGAGTGAAATTTGACTGATTGAGTATTAGGACCTCACAGTAATTAAAGTGAAACCTAATAAAGATAGTTACTATAAATTTGAAAATATAATAAGTGATAAAAACAATACCTCAGCACTTTTCAATTTTTCAATCATAAGTTGAATCTAACATGTTAAAAATAGAGGTATTTATAATAGTTATATTATCCATGTTAGTAAGACGTCTATATAAGTAAGTAATGCGTCTTAAGACATCAGCAAAAAGTGATTAGTTAAACCATTTATAAATATTTTTCAATGGTAATATTTTGTGCCTTTAAACACTCTTATTTATCACACAAAAATTCCATTATATTAAAAACAGACTCATTATATTTAAATCAGATTTTAAATTACTTTCTGATTTATTCAAGATTCAACACTAATCCAAAATAGGTACATTATAATTTTTGGATTAAATTTTCATAATGATTTATAGTTTAAATTACATCTATATATATACATAGAGAGAGAGAGAGAGAGAGAGAAAGCAATTATCAATTTAATCATACGTTGATTAATATATTTTGATAAAGTAGAACCACAAATATTTAAGTAAATTTAGTAGTAATTCTTAGCACTCCATAAATTAATTGTGAAACAGTTAAAATATTATGAAGTATCTTCGAATATTGCTATTTGCGTTGGATAAACACTTATTTACCAAAATACTGAATCTAGTGTATGAAAAATAAAGATTAACTGGATTAAATCCTTTTCTGTTTCATTAAAACATACTACTAATTTGTAGCTCAGTTGTATGAGGATTTTTAGTTTAATTGTTATATTTCTAAATTATCACTAGGATGTTGGACTATTTACTTTTTTTTATTTAATATCCTCGAGGGCTTTTTGTAAATTGAATTTCATTAAAATCCAACACCTTGTCAACCAAATGAAACATGATTAGGAAAGTAGGAAGATAGTATTTGCTGAGAATTAAATTAGCGGTAGAGCGATATAAAAGGGAAATGAATAAAAATGAAAGGTTAAGTGATGGAAGATAACGACAGGCTGATAGATTTGTATGTTATAATGGAGTGAATCAATGAAATTAATCGTTTGCTTAAATATTAGTTGGAAATGAATCCTAGTTAGGATAATAAGAGTAGAAAATGTTATGATTGAAAAGTGCTTTAATGGGAATTAATTGGTTGGTAATCTGAGGCTTTAGTTCTTGAACGGAAACTAGGATTATCTGAGGGAAGAGAAGATTCCAAAGAGAGCAATTTCGAATATTTTATGATAGATAAAAAGTATGTTGTTCTTCTAATTTCCATCTTTAACTATTTTTTTTTTAATTATTGACGATTTCGTTGGACTTTAAGATAGCTTTAGAGTGAAACAATGAAGAAGAGTAGTCACTGGTTTATCTTTATTTTTCCAAAAACTTTAATTTATTCATAAGTTCATTATAGTGCTTTATATAAGTTGAGTCATGAATATTAAAGTATATCTAGTAATAATTCTTGGAAATATGAAAGCAGCAAATATTTAAATTCTTATTACGTATTTTTTGAACCAAAGCATTTGCAATGCGTAAACACTTTTATTTATCTCAGATTTATTATAATGAATTAGAAATAAACCATCAATGGACTAAATTATTTTAGTTATAGGCAAGATAAGTTACTAACTTGTAATAGTTATATAAGGACTTAAGTTTGATATTATTATAATTCTAAATTACATAGTATTTTTCAAATAAAAATTATCCAGTAAAATCTTTAATATATTGCAATTTATGAAAATTAGTTTAAAAACATTTAGTAATTAGAGTAAAAACTTCAAATTTTCGAAAGAAATATGACTATGTAAATTCCATTTTTAGTTTCAAAGATTATAACATAAAATTTTAAACATGTATCAAGGACATATATACACACATATAAAAGTCATTTTTATTTTTTATTTAAAATTAATTAATAGTAAGATTTTTCTGAAGATATTACAAAATAGCAGGTGTAAATATATGATACTGTAAAATATTTAAGCATTTTTGCATTAATTATTCATATACATTTGAAAATTCATAATGTATAAACCAACAAATATTACCAGACTATTTAAATAGTTGTTGAAAATTGATACTAATGTGCTAAAAACACAGATATTCCTTGGTGTTTTTATAACTATAAAAATGTTTATCAAAACCTAATAAACACAAAGACATTATTTTAGTAGATGATATAAGAAGGTTTTAATACTTTTCTGCAACAGCAATTTAAATTTATGATTTCAAAATAAATTTCATAACAACAAAGCATAAAATGTTGTGTGATAATTTCTTATTAAATTTATAAGTAGCATGTATAGTAAAGTTTAAATTACATCAATTGTATAATTAATAAGCTGTTGTATACAAGCATAATAATTAATTGATAAAATTTCATTTACATACTATCTTAAAAATACACGATTATATTACAATCATATTTCAAAATGTATTTACATTTTATTATTGCTCTTTTTAACAAATTTGTGGAAATTTTATATTACATTTATGATATAAAAACACAATTTCTTTTATTATAGATACTGTACGGAACCACCCTGTAAAAATATCAAAACTTGATGTAATATTTTCTATTGTAAATTACATGTGTTAGACAAAATTACAATTCAATATTTGCTTCCTTTGCGGTAGATGATTCACATCTGGTTTACCTTAACCTGTTCGTTTTCTCCATTTATTTGTAAAATAAGTATATATATATATATATATATATATATAGGATTTTCCATCTAATTATTAAGAATTAATTTTATTTTTTCAATCTACTGTAAAACCAGTTCCTCCGATACTCAATAGATGTCGCCACGAATCAGAGTCATGTGATCTTTTTTCCGCCACTTTTTCCGCTTCTCTTCTTCTTCGCTACCCGCGTCGGGAGTAAACTTCAAACGCCCGAGCGCGTTCCATCGCCCATCGGATTAAATATATATATATGGATTAAATAATATGGATTAAATGAGGCAGCCATCTATCCGTCTCGGAAGAACTGTTTACTACCTGTATATATATCATAGTGTAAATACTTTTCATTCTTCATCATCTCTCCTAATAAACAAATAAAGCTACTGCAAGCTTCATCCTTGAATATCATCCACAACAATACATGGAATCTGATATTACCCCCCTAGACAACCAGCCCATTGCGTAAGAGCAAACCGTCGTAGATTCAGGATGAACAATCTCCATCACCCCAATATCTACATATATAATATATATATATAATTTTTAATCAAAGTTTTATTCTAATTTTATATACAATTAAACTAAGAATTTTCTTTGTAAGTGAACTATTCTGTAGATACAACAAACAATAAAATTTTTGAACTGATATAATGTATGAGAATAACAAAATAAAAGAAAAAGATAAATTTCAATACAGAACTCCAAAACCTTCTATTTTTCGGTATAGGGTGGATTGCACTTATCAAATTATAGTGTATTTTAAACAGTAAGTTTGTATTTTGTCATTGTGCAAACACACGAGTTTTTAATTTTTAGTAAATAAAACTTTAGTTAATTCAATTATTTCACGCTTTTATTTTCTTTCTGTATGGTTATATATCAAAAGTGAAATATATATATTCTTTGAAATAGTAGTGTTTATTCAAGGTAGACAACATAAAAATCTTTTTCAATCGTCTAGGATAAGGAATCATTTGATACACTAAGCAGTCTTCAAAATTGTATGAACAAATTATGAAACAAATGGAAACAAATTTCAGCTACGATGAATTATCCATACATTTTTACATGTATATATATATATATATATTGAAATCTAACAAATGTTTGAGTTCTACAACTTTTTTTTAGTATTAAAAATTATATTTCTCTCACTCATAGAGCAAAACAAACAAATAAAACACTGTTGCTTATATTTGAGGGGGCGAGTATTAAATTACTATGAAAACATATGAATTTAATCCATTTGAGGAAATTGACTTGCCATACTCTTATATGTTTTCTCGCTGTGTCAGTATGAAATTATATATAGATAATTCCTTCATTCTCTAATTTGAACATATGATTTACTTTGGTACGATATGAGACAAATGACTCACGTTCAAAAAAACATATTACTTACATTGCAAGAAATTCTGATTCTGCTTGTGTATAGTTAAAATTTTAGTTGTTCGGGATTAAAAAAACGACTATAAAAGAAAATGAATTGCTAATCTGTACTCTGATTCTTCAATATTTTTTTAAATATTCCTGCCCAGTAAAGAAAATTACAGTTAAAACTCATAAAACTGTTTCACTACCGACGGGAGAAAAAGGAAGTGCCTCCCTGTGCCCGCGGTTTCTTCCCGCAGAATGTCACACTCTACCCAGGCATTTTTAGATATGAAACCTAATTCGAGAAAAAATTTCTTAAAAATTAAAAATTCATTAGAGTATTTTTATTTTTATATTTAAAATGCATAAAACTTAATACACTCATGGACAAAAAAATTAGCGCACCAAGAAGGAGTCGTCAAAATGAGGTCAAAACGAAATGTTACAAAAGTAATGACTACTTTGATAAAAGTAAATGATTAGAAAATCAAAGAAAAAGGCAAAAGAACGGAGGATTTAATAACCTGTTGAACCCCCTGTAGCGCGAATACACCATGCGATACGATAGAGCATTGAGGCATACAAGTTCTGTATGATGTCTTGAAACCTTTCGTTCCATATTTTCAGTAACCTTGCCTCTAGTTCGTTCAAACTCGTGGGATGGTGAACTCACCGTCCCACATGATGCCAGATATGCTAGATTGGAGACATGTCTGGGGATCGGGTAGGCCAAGGAAGATAGCAACAGTGCGGAGACAGTCTTGTGACAACCTTGCCACGTGAGGCCGAGCATTGTCTTGTTGAAAAATGGCTCCTGGGATCCGTTGCATGAGTGGCAACACATGTGGTTGCAGCATGTCATGGACATACCCCTGGGCTGTCATGGTGCCACGGATCAAAACTAGGGGTGACCGTGTATTGTAAGCAATGACACCCCATACCATCACACCAGCTGGGGGAGCGGTGTGTCACTGTAAAGCAAAGGCAGGATTGAGGCGTTCTCCACAGGTTCTCCAGACACGAACACGATTGTCATCACTGCTTAGATTGAATCTGGATTCATTGCTAAAGACGACCTGGTTCCATTCCGCTGCAGTCCTGTTTCCTCGTACGCGGCACCACTCTAAACGGTGGTGTCGATGTGTGGGCTTCAACGGCAACACACGTAATTAGCGCCGCGATCTCAAATGTCCTTCAGCCAGGCGCCTTCTTATGGTTCGAAAAGACACAGGGGACCCTAGTGAAGATGCTACCTGTGCCTGGCTGGCGGCTGATGAAGCAGTTGGCTTTACGCGTGCATTTCTTACGATATGGCGGTCTTCTCGACGACTGATCTGTAGAGGGCGTCCTGAGCCTGGTCTTCGTGTAAATGATATCTCTCAGATCCATTGGTCCCAACACCCCCTCACAACACAATCAGAGCGGCCTAATTGACGAGCTACCTGCCTTGCTGACCACCCAGCTTCCATCACGCCGATGATTCTCCTCCTTTCAAACTGCGACAGCTGTTCATATTGTCTTTAAAAACGGCGTAATGACATGTCTACCTCAGCTCTTCCTTTGTATACGATTCAGCACATTCAAACAAGCTTTGTTTACCTGTTTTATACTCCAAGGAGAACGACTTTAATCACCCTCTACTGGCTATACGTAATGCGCTATCACGCTGCATTTCTAATATTTTGCATATCTCCACGGCATGTACCTTCATGCCAAGTTTCTTTACGATCCCGTAATTATTTCTTGATGCGCTAATTTTTTTGTACCTGAGTGTACATAAGAAAGGTGAAAAAAAGTTTAATAAAAATTATACATTGATACAAATAATTACATTATAAAAATTATTACATAAAATCATATATTTTACGAAAATACTATATATATTTCATTTTATTCATAAATTCCGTGGTGTAATGATATACAATTACATAGAATATTAAGATATAAAAAAATCAATCTTTTTTGTTGTGATATTTTACAAACTTTCATCAAATTATACTCCAACGTCACACCTAACACTCAAACGTGTATTTTCTGCTTTTTTCATATATGCCATTATTTGATGTTCCAGACTTAACTTCTAAATCACTAAACAGTGCAAATTTATCAGTAATTTTACTTATATCACAGTGTCATTCATTCATTAATTCGTTAGTCTCGCTTCTCTGTTAAAAACTTTATTTTTGCCATGACTGTTACTATACAAAAAAAAAAACCTACCAAATGAAACAAAACAGCATCCTCAAATAAAGCCCCTACCCCCCATAAACATCCGTAAGTTTCCTTTCGAACTTCTAACAAGCAATAAAAAAAAATAATAAAACCAAACCAAAAGCATACGAATCCTTTAAATCATGTCATCATATTTAAAGAGCTAAGCCGTAACGCGAGTTTTCTGATTATTTTAATAGTTTCTCCCTTCCTGACAGAAAGAACCATCAAAGTCAACATTCGAAATATCTATCAATTTTAGAAGTAAAAATACCTTAAAAACAAGCCTATCAAGGATTCCATTTTGTTCAGATTAACTTGAGTGCAGCAAAAATCAACCAGAAAGCTTAACTACAGTCGAACCAAATGGTCAAGGGCTCGAAATGTCGCCGGTACTAAAGGTCAACTGGCCTCACTTGCCCTACGACAGAAAATCATCCTCCTGTATGGAGGAGAATGCATCGTTCTGCTTAAGTTTGTAGAACATTTTTAATATGTCGGGCAAATCTTTTTAAGATACATGCATAGGTAGGTATAATATAAATATTTTGGGAATCTAACGATTATATCGGCTCACTTCTGGTACATGAATAAATATATATTTTGGTACATGAATAAATATGAATAAATATATATTTT